>CM050164.1:359572942-360170442 GCA_027410445.1 Discoglossus pictus | reverse complement strand
TGAAAACCTGGCCTATCTGTTCGCTGATATCAGCAGTAAGGAACACCTCTCCTGTTGATTTGTTGATGGTGAAGATATTTCTCCCTTCTTCTGAAATGCTGAATGTCATCTCTGCATTAACCCCTTCATCTGCATCCCTCGCTTTAATCTGCGTGACTAGAAAACCATGAGGGGCTCTAGAGGGGACCCCAATTTCTGCAGATCCGTTGGCCAGTGCTGGGTGTATAATGACAGGTGAGTTATCATTCTGATCCACCATCCTCACCTTGATGATAGCGCTGCTGGTGAGCTGTGGGGAGCCACCATCACTTGCCTGGATCCTTAGGTCCAGCTGCTTTAAAATCTCATAATTAAAAGTTCTCAAAGCATAAATGGCTCCTGTGGCTGGGTCTAAAGATACATATGTAGAGATAGGAGCACCCATAACCTCTGTCTCAACAAGTCTGTATATCACTTTACCATTATGTCCTAAATCAGGGTCTCTGGCGACCACTGTTGTGATGTAAGCCCCCGGTGCATTATTTTCCATTACAGACACCTCATACATGGGCTTAGCAAATACAGGCGCATTGTCATTCTCATCACTCACCCTGATTGTGTATTGCTTGATGGTCTTGAAAGGAGGGGACCCCAAGTCTTCAGCCACCACTGTGAGGTTGTACTCTGCGATCTTCTCCCTGTCTAAAGCCGAGGTGGTGACTATCATGAAGCTGTCCTCATAGGCCTGCTGCAGCTTGAAGTGTTCATGTCCATACAGAGTGCAGTGAACTTGACCATTGGGCCCAGAGTCGCTGTCCGTGGTGCTGATCAGGGCTACAAAACTGTCCTTAGCAGCTGCCTCTGTTATATAGGCGACTCCAGCACTGATAGAGGTCAGTGGGGTGATGGTGATGGCTGGGGCATTGTCATTCACATCTATGATGTGTACAACTATTTTACAGGTGGCTGTTAATGGGTTTGGACCCATGTCTTGAGCTTGCACATCAAACTCATAGGTCTGTTTGGTTTCAAAGTCAACTTGACCTTCAAGAGTTAGACGACCAGATTTGGGGTCAATTTTAAACAGCTGACGAACCTCTGGAGAAACCTGAGGACTGAACCCATATACAATGTCTCCATTTACACCTTCATCAGGGTCAACTGCATTAAGGTCCAGCAAGAGATATCCAACTGGAGCATCTTCCATGAGGTCCACAGTGATAGCACTGCGCTCAAACACTGGGCTGTTATCATTAAAGTCCAGAACCTTGACATTAACCACTGCACTGCCGGAGCGAGATGGACTCCCTCCATCCATGGCCACCAGTTCCAATGTGTATGAGGACTGGCTTTCCCTGTCAAGCTCTTTCATCAGCACCAGATCTGCATACTTCACACCGTCTGCCCTGGTCTGCACATCGATGCTGAAATGACTATTAACTGATATCTGGAAGCTCTGTATAGAGTTGGACCCAACATCCTCATCCATAGCTATCTCTAGAGGGATCCTGGTCCCCACAGCAGCACTCTCAGACACTTCCACAGGTATCTCAGTGCTGGGAAAGTGAGGGATGTTATCATTGATGTCTCTCACCTCCACTTCCACGTGAATCAGCTTGAACTGCTCCTTGGAAAAGCTGACCACGTCCAGAGCCAGGACACAATGCAGGGACTGCTTACAAATCTGCTCCCGGTCAATCCTCTCCCCAATGGTCAGCTGTCCATCACTCTCCCGGACATGAATTAGGGAGCTGTTGAACTGCTTCATCAGTCGGAAACTTCCCTGTCCAGGTATGTTGGGGTGGATGTCTTCTGCCAATGTCCCTATAACAGTGCCAGGTTCGTCTTCCTCATAAGTCCTATAACGCATAGTCTTGCAGGTGGATACTGATACCAGTATGCAGAAGCATAGAAGCCTCAGGAGGAAAACCCAATGGCAAAATCTCACTCCTTTACAAGTCATTTTAAGCAGAAAAAAAATATTTTCAATTTGATGTAAATTAGAAATAATTAGGTGATGTGATGATATCTAAGTAGTTATATATGTGAGTGCATGCATAGCAGCTACATATGCAATGATAATGAGTGGGATCTGTCCTCCCAAATGTCTCTGCCCTCCCTCTGAGCACAGCCTATACTTCTGAGCGGGGCTGGGGACTCTTCAGGGGGTTTTATAAGCTCAGACATGTAAATGAGCCCAGGGAGCAGCCAATCACAGAGCTGCCTTTGACACTATCCTCTTGAATTCTTCCAATAGCACCGATTTAACTATTTCGCTGCTTAAACTGTATCAATTAATGTATCAGCAATGAAATATTTGGCTTTGTAGCAACAAAAGAGTTACTATGGAAGAAATCTTTGCAAGGAAACAAGAGGGCTGGGATTCTGTCATTGTTTGTCTTAAATCGAGTTTAGTCTTCAGTTTTCAGGGGTGCACATGAGATCATAGAAGTGCATTGATAAATAAAACTAGCTTGTTACATGTCACATTGTATGTAGCAGGTGCCTTGTGTATAAATATCTAAGTCTGGACACTACAGACACTTACATCTGTCTTGCTGCACACAATACCTGGGTTATTTCCCATTAATGATCATAGCACATACCCCTAAATGACATTGAAGGATTACTCTGAATTCATTTTATTCAAATCTAGGCACATAATAGTAGTTAAGTCGGGTGAGATCTGGTGATCAGTGATGCAATTTGCTTTTCAGATGATGGTGGTGTGCTTTAGTATGCATGTCACTGCCCAAGTGGCTTTCTTAAGCCTTGGACACTAGCAGGCCAAAGAAAGAATTAAATGTTCCAAATAGGATTTAGCAGAGGCTTGAGGAGATTTGGAAAGGTTTCAAAGATCAGACAGTATCAAAGGCTTATGAAGCCCTCGTTAGCTGGAGGAATATAATAGCATGGCAGGCTATCCCATTGCAGACACCAATGTCTGTATTATTTCAGTGTGACAGGCACAGGGGAAGAAAGTTGAACAGTTTCCACAGAGGAATTGGTTTAAGATGAATATAATGAGCAAACGCCACATGTATCCATTCTGCTCCTCCATTCATCCCCAATCACTGCCATAACTCTCTGACTAAACGATGATAGGAGCTGAGTGCTGTACAATGCCCCTCTCATATTAGAGTGCATTTAGTGAGAGAGCCCCCCTGATGCTCTGTTACGCCTATTTAGGGGATTTGCTTTTTGTGCTAACAGGGTCTCTCTGGGAAGCAACACCAGTCTCGTTCCAGAAGAACAAAACCCCAGCAGGGGATCCAACCCGGCACGAACCTGGGGGGACTGAACCATCTGCCTCCTAAATACATGAAGACATATACACTGGGACATCCAACACGTGCACCCCACCACAGGGGGCTATGATATACCAGCCGACCACAGGGGGCTACCTCATGATATACCACCCCACCACAGGGGACTATCTCATGATATAGCAGGCAGCACACATTCATATCATATACCCATTGCATTAAACTGGACCTGTGGCATCATGTCATAGCCACACTTGCTACTTGCATTCTGAAACACACCTGCTAAAGGCATGCCATGTAGGAATTATATGAAGCATATTAGGAATTCAGTAAAAAAATAATAATAATAATAATGAAGACACAAACACACACACACACACACACACATATATATATATATATATATATATATATATATATATATATATATATAATATATATATATGTACACATTGAATAATTTAAGTGTCACATAACACTTAAACATTTGGCACAGAGGGAACGTCTATCTATCTATCTATCTATCTATCTATCTATCTATCTATCTATCTATCCAATAGCATCATCTTATATATAGAAAGATGCTGATACGTGTGCATATTTGCAGCTCACTATACCTGTCTTATTGATTGATATATAATTATGTGCATCATCTATCTATCTATCGATCTATCTATCTACCTATCTATATATACACCCTTCCATTCTGTCTGTCTGTCTGTATCTATCTATCTATCTATCTATCTATCTATCTATCTATCTATCTATCTATCTATCTATCTATCCAATAGCATCATCTTATATATAGAAAGATGCTGATACGTGTGCATATTTGCAGCTCACTATACCTGTCACTTCATTCATTCATTCATTCATCCATCCATCCATCTATCTAATATATAGATATATCTAATACATGTCCATATTTGTATGTCACTATATGTGTGTAATTTATATTGCATCCTATATCCCAAGTATATACAACCTTGCAGCATCTCTGGAGCCTATAAACCCCACAGTGTATGTGAGCCCAGCACTAGAATAATTATAGTTGTCTCCAATGAGCATATTGTTTGGCTTTATCTACACTGGGCAGCTCTTTTTGCCAGCAATAATTTACAGTAGAAGTGTCTGAGCTCATAAGGAATCTACGTGTAAAATCTACAAAAGCCATTCTAGTAATGCCAGATAATCCTCTATATTCATGTGATTGTATAACTGCACTCAGCCACAACAGGACTATCATCTTTCAGCTTCCTATTGTGACTTGTCAATTAGCACTGTCTGGCCTTGGTCAACCCCATATGTTATTTTTTACCTGAATATCCTAGATGATCTATGAATTACAATGTGTAATATATATGCTAGAATAAGTGACTGCACACCTATTGTCACTATGCTGTATAATACAATACAATTATTTAAATCATTATTAGGGTGCAGTGTATGACAATTTTTATATTTGATTGGATATCTGCAGATCAGGAGTTAATTGGTTAATCCTGTACTAATCTAATGAAATAGCACATGAATGGAAATAAATGACTGTATGAAGGAATAGTTGAGATGGTATCAGTACTGTACCAGTAGTGGGTATGGATGAGGAGGTAATACATTACATGCACAGGTAGGAGCCATACAATGCCAGAGCTGCTCTCTCATCTAACAGCATAACTACACAAGTCTCTGGCTACAAGACAGCCCAGTGCTAGCTTTGTACTCAGGGTGATAGAAGTGACTTCTACTATTGTATTGTCACTGGAGCTCTGGTCAATCAGTATCAGAACCAACTCTCCTGCCTGCCTCAGCACAGCTTGACTATGCAGTCTCTTTCAGTGATGAATTTCAGTGACAGAGAGAGTGTGACTGCTGAACACTACAACTCCTGAGCCCACAGAAAGTGACATAGTAGTACAGAGCACATCATGTATTTTTAGGTGCATGTTTTTTTTTCCACCAAAAAGTGAGCAAAATATATACAATTTTCTTAGTACATCAATGTAACCTAAACATATTATATTTATAAGATAAGAGAAAGGCTAGGAAACGTTAACATTTAAGACACATTATGATTAATTTATTAGGAAATGGGAGGTGGAATGGGGTTTGACCATAGGAGCTTGCAATCAAGGATTCAGGGTCTAGGAGGGGCTCTGTTCAAATTGAAGATGATTGTACTGAACATGCTGCTTATGAAAAATATTGGTCATTCCAGGGTCATTCTGGTTACATAAATCGTACGATCCTGGCTATGTATCGCCATGCACTTACTAGATAGTGATCCGGTCCTGACTGCTGTCTCTAGGCTCTCTCACCAGCTCTCCAACCAGCCAAGCATGGTGCTGGCTGTCTCTGGCATGTGACATCACCAGTCAGCGACACAACCTAGCGATTACCTCGCCGCCCACCATGAAATCTCAAATCACCCACTAGTGGGCGGTTGGGACCAGGTTGACTACCACTGGTCTTTTCAGTAAGGTGGTAAAATAGGGCCCGGGTGCTGCGGGTCTCTGGCGTGTGACATCACAAGTCAGCGACACCGACCAGCGATTACCCCGCTGCCCACCATGAAATCTTGAATCGCCCACTAGTGGGCGCTAGGGATCAGGTTGACTACCACTGGTCTATTCAGTAAGGTGGTAAAATAGAACCCGGGTGCTGCGGGTCTCTGGCGTGTGACATCGCGAGTCAGCGACACTGCCCAGCGATTACCCCGCTGCCCACCATGAAATCTTGAATCATCCACTAGTGGGCAGTAGGGATCAGTTTGACTACCACTGGTCTATTCAGTAAGGTGGTAAAATAGGGCCCAAATTAATGCAAACCCGTAACTCAAGCAATGTGTGTTGCGGGTTCCTGTTCATCTCCGATTCCGGCGCTATTCAATTGCTCAAGCCTGCAAGTTACTGGCCCAAAGCTGACTCTGTAAACCTTGCACTGGTTCGTAGCAGTTCAGGGCGGGAACATGATCAATTAAGCAAGACAATAACCTCCCATTTCGAATCAGCCAACAGCAAATGAGACTGTCATTATTACGGCAGTAAAACATGGAGGTTATATATAAATCTATTAGCGTTTGGGGGTCCGATATGCGATCAGAGTGGTAAAACCGCAAAATATAGAATTATGAAAATGAATGCCAATTCTGTTTTAGTCCATGGGGGTGGCCTGTATTAACTCATTGATACCCAAGATCGATTTAACCCCGAAATTAAACATAAAAATAAATCTTATATACTGACGATTTGCAGGCTTGAGACTTTTGTGCAATTAATTCTAATGTTTATCATCGCTTTCCCGGTTATTTACAGTGCAGTATTGTTTTTTATTAGCATTTACAGTGCTACGAACGGGTGTTTGACCCCCTTGCGGGTCCTCTCTATTACTCGTAGGATTTTCGCCTTCATTCGCCATTTACGGGTGTGAAAAAAATTTGCAGGCTTGGGGAATTGGAGCAATTGAATAGCGATTTGCAATTTTAGAGATCGTAACTCTTGCAAAAGTGAAAGATCAAAGTCTTCGGGAGGCTGTAAGTTACTAGTTTAACCATCTCAAAGTTTTCAAGGCCATAACTCGTAACCTGTTTGGAGCCCGGAAAAAGGCGCTAATTGTATAACAAATTAACTTGCGACCTCACTTACTGGCTACAGTAACTTGCAAAAGGCTCACAATGTTTTATTGTTATGGAAGATGCAACACATATCCTTTTTTCCCTGCATGGATTAATGCTGTGCTTATTATACATACTACTTAGTTTTATATAATAATATAGCAGTGGGATCTAAGCTAAAATGCTATATTTAGTAACTAATTCACTTTTTGTCAATTCTCTAAGCCTCACAAGGGCTGTAAAATGTTCCACTCTATTACTAACGAAAGGGGTTTCTACAAGTTCTTAAATGTTTGCCTATATCTAATATTGTCACCATAGTTACATATTAGTTAAGTCTGGGAAATATATAAGACCTTTAAGTACACGTTCTTTTATCTTCATTCATTCATTGAAGTTCTCTGAAGCTCAAAATGGGTACTTTGAGGCTGTTTTCTATGGATATGGATACACCAAGCAGTCCTTATGATCCCTTTGCAGGATTAGAAAACATTAGTACATTTGTTCCCATGCATAACCCTCACACTTCTTATATATATTGTACATGGGGCATGCTGTTCTTCCTCTCACTTCCCAGTGACCATGGGCTATTTTTAATAAGTGACTGTCTTGTTGGAGTTCTTTTTGAATGATTTCTTCATATATATGAGATCATTCCCCATGGAACCTAATGTAATTCTCTTGATGGATAAATCCGGTATTGTATTATTGCTCCAGCATATTGGCCCTTGTTATCCAGCTTGGAAAGGTCAGTGAATGACCTAGTGAATTCTTTAAATTATTAAATACCTTCCATTGGTAAATTTGGTTACATTTGTTTCCCCATTTACTGAATGACAAACGTTTGCAGCAGAAAATCCAATTTATAACGCATGAAAGTGCTCTCTGTAATCATATTTTATGTCCATTTCTTTCATATAGGGATTTATACTTGGAATATACAAAAGGAAGCTAGCTGTGCTCCCTTTTAAATAATAATTTCATATGAGTTTCCAGGCCAAAATAGAATAACTGAAAGGCATACTGTATGTAAGTTATCTGGGTTTCAAATGTTTCCTAAAAAACAGCTACTGATTAGTAGAAAAATATGTATTATATTGAAAAGTATGATGTACTTACATATTTATATGCTAGATACTGATATCTGGATGCACACACCCATAGGAAGCTAACATAAAGTGTACCCTCTAAAGGAAATGATGGTTGCTGGGGTCACAGCTGAAATTGCCCAAAGGGGACAGGCAGAGAGATAAAACAGACAGCAAGTGCCAGATTGTGATACAAATGTTTCAGTCTTTACTTCCTCCTGATTGGCCAAATTTTTTTTCAAATTGTATACTAGTTTAGCCTGGGTTTGGAAGGTGTTAGCCCGAAGTTTCAACTGACAGAAATGAAAAGATATTTTGCTTACTTCAAGGTAAGTATTTACATGCTTATTTTGGTATTTTATCATGCAAAAGAAAACATGTTTTCATACGCTACTAATTCTCCTCTATCAGATGCACTCATAATCCAGCTCACTTACATAAACCCTTTAAAGGGACCAAAGTAGCCTTCTATTTACAATATACACTAGATAGCGGAACAAAATATTAAAAAGGTACACATACACTTTTAATTTATTACCTACTTTTATGCGGTAATGGGAGCAATCCATTTTTGTTGATTTGCTTCTACAGGTGGAGGGATACATTGAATGTAGGGATAGTTTAAGTTGCTATAATGGACATTTGGCAATGCAAAGTGCCACTGCTTTCAATATATATAACTGAAACCTAATTAGTTTACAAGGACAGACCCTACAGTGAAAGTAGACAGCTAATTCAAGGCAAATTTAGGCTCACACTGTTGCATGATTGTATATAATAGACAGCAAACCTAAAAATATACCTGTTTCTATGCATGAGAGGTGAAAGAGGATTTATTTTGATCAAATTAAACCATTACTGCTCTCTCTTCTTTCTTTGTGTTTATGGATTAATTACTAATTATTTATTACCATATACTCTGTTTATCCCATATTACAAATATTTTTTTAACATCGTTATTGCATTGGGTTTTCATCAGGGACAAAGGATTTTAGTCTTCCCAGCTGTAGATGCAAATCTTTCAGTTACATGCTCGGAATAGTGAAACAACCTGCTAAAGATAGGGA
The DNA here is from genome assembly GCA_027410445.1 of Discoglossus pictus. Taxonomy (NCBI): domain Eukaryota; kingdom Metazoa; phylum Chordata; class Amphibia; order Anura; family Alytidae; genus Discoglossus; species Discoglossus pictus. Next base: position 360,161,432 of record CM050164.1, on the reverse strand, counting down.
TTTTACTCATTCAGTCCTGAAGGACATTTGCCGGAGCTGGAGCATCCATGAATATCATCTCAGGGGCTCATACATGATTTTTTCCACTGCTGCTGTACTCTGTCAGATAGAAAACTGGCACAGCACCAAAAGAGACAAGGTTAATTATCCAGAGGATCAACTATTTTTATCACGTTATAGTTACGCTAAATTGTTTAATGCTATTAAATGTCTGCATGTGTGTGACATTCAAAGCCCCTACTTTGTCCTACTTTGGTCAAGACGTCCCTAATTAGTTATTCTTTTTAGTTCACTGTCTGACTGTTGTGTTGTGTCTGCTGTGGGACACACTTGTCATCTTAGATACACGCATCCGGTTATATCTTGCTTAGTAAAAAAGCACAGAATAAAAAACAAAACTCATTTACATGTCTCAAATAAGCCCAAAAATCTGCTCCCCCTTACAATTACACAGCAGGCCCTACATCCACCGCAGCTGAAAATCTCTAGGGGGTGACATGCAAATAAGGAGCACACTCGCCTTATGAACATTAAACAATTAATTGGAGATTATCAGGCTCTCAGTTCATGCCTGTGGGTTAAATATATACATTATTAAAGGAGCACTGTACAATGAAAAATATTAGCTCTATGGAATATGTTGTTGCCTTACAAATAAACGATAATAATAATACTAGATATGTTTGATAAAGCTGATTAAGAGCATAATTAAGCTGGTAATTACAATATATTTGGGCTCAATTCACATCTTAGCCAATAGTCACTAAGTTTCATGGACTGCTAATTGGTTAACTAAAGTTTTGATGGGTGTTTTCTATGTAACAATTACTACCACTCTCAGGGCCTCATTCAATTGGGATTTGGCCAATTGAATAGGGCTGTATATAAGCACACAGCATATTTATTTTACAGATGTTTTAAGTTAGTGAACTTCTATCCAAAAGCAAGGTCTTCACTAACTAAAAACTTATGTAAAAAAAATATGCTCTGCGCTTATATAGCGCCCAATTCAATTGGCCAAATTGCATATGAATGAGGCCCTCGGAGTGCAGTGAGGATTTTTTTCATTGTCTTATTCTCAATACCCTCCCCAGTGTGTTAGCCGGAATAATGGCACTTCTGCATTTGTCAGCCCTCTTTGGCTTGTGAAGATGTGCCACAGGACAATATGATCTGTGGCCTAGTTACATTTATAAGCAGAAAATAAATGCTCATGGAAGTCTTTAGACCAGGGGTGGGTAAGTTCAGTCCGGGAGGACCACACACAAGCCTGGATTTGATGATATGGCTGCTGCACACAGGTGAATCAATCAGGATGACTGAAGAAGTGACTGACTTACTTGTATGCACCCGGGATATCATCAAATCCAGGCATGTATGTGGCCCTCCAGGACTGAACTTGCCCTACCTCTGCTACATGATATATTTATTTAGAATAATGTGTCCTGGTCCCGTTTTGGCTCTTCTCTGCAGCTTCCTTCACAGTATTCACTAAGATTATTTTATTATAATAAATCTGCAATGCTTGCAATAACTTTTTATGCACTATGTTTAGTGATTACACTTGTGCATGTATGACAATCAGCTATAAAGCAATATATAAGGGATACTACAAAATATTTAATTGAAACAACAGACCTGTATATTAACCCAGCATTGTGACAGAAATGTTATTAATATGTTTATTACTGTATTATATACTCCATTCATGGTCTGATTTGTATTTTAATAGAAGCAGTGAGTTAAGATATATTTACTTTGTAAAATCTATTAAAATAGAAATCAGGCAGTGAATGGACAATTTAATACAGTTATAAAAATATTCATAAAATGGTTTCATATGGATGTATACTATTTCAAAAATAGTGATATTTATGGGAAAAGGAATATTTCAGTTCTGTTGTTGGTTCTACAATTAGGTGTAGACACAATATATCTATAATTAATTTTTAAAGGGACACTATAGTAGTAAAACAAGACTTGTGACTTTTTTAGTTCCCTGAGTTTACCTCAATGCTCACCTCTCTACATCCTCCCCATAGAGAGAGTCAATATGGGTGGTAGGTGGGCGGTCAGCTGTGTCTCTTGTGATTTTCCATATTGTATCTTCTAAAGTAAATACAGCATGTCCAGCAGCTTCCTATTGATCTAAACAGTAATGTGGTAGTGGCTCCTGCACTAGAAGTGCACCACATAACTCAGTGTACCAATAGGAAGATTCCTTTGTAGAGCTAGAGAATGAAAGGCCCCAGTGCCCAAACAATTTTTGCCCTCTCCTAGGTACCAACTTATGCAGTACCCCTCCCCAAAACTCCTTCCCATAATATACCCATAATATGCACCCCTCCACAAGTACTTTTCCCATATCTGCTCCCACCAGGACCAATTCCCTTAGCTTCTCCTATTCTGTTACCTCCGGCCTGCATGAAACACACAGCCAGTCTCTCTTAGCAGCCAATTCCACACAGCACCCACCCTTCTTACCATCCATCCCAACATAGCACCCAGTCCATGTCAGCATCCACCCCCACACCGCACCCACCTCACAGAACCAAACCCCCTGTACTTTGCTGTCATCCAAACCTTGCACTTTAACCTCTTCCCTGATACACATCTCCAGCATGCTGAACTGCTCCATACTGCCACTACTTGGGAGCTTTATTAGAAATGCTTTACAGAAAATAAATGAAAAACAAAATTATACAGCTCTGCCCCCCAGAGGAGGGCCCTAGGGCATTGCACCACCTGCACCAATGGTAGCTCACCACCTGGAAAGCAGCTAGCATTATGAGATGCAACATGGAGAACCACAGCATGCTGTCTGCTAACAGTGATACACTCTGTGGGAAGGGAGCAGGGTGAGGGGCAAATGTGACCACCTTCTTGAGACAAGCAGAAATAATTAAATAAAAAATAGTAATAATTCACATTTTTTTAATAATTGGGCTGAAAGGGCCATGACTTGTTTTCCATTACAGTGTGTATGGTCATGGTTAATGGTCATTGCAGCTACAATTTTATGTACAATAGCCCCTTCAATGCACTCTAAAAATTCCTTGATGGTGAAGATTCATGATGTCATGGGAGGCTGCCAGGAAGCACATATTAGTGAATACCATGATGGGGTTCATTGGCCTGTTTTGTATGCCTCTATTGTTACTGTATGTTCTGAATCTATATGCATATGTACTCATATTATAATCTAGGCAAACATACCCCATTTCAGTGCAGCCACTGTATTTTATATTAGATTAAATATAATGTTCTGCAGTCAGTTCATGTCATGCACTGTGTACTACATGGATTTAGAAGAAAAATGGGATGAGTGTGTAGACTATATGTAAGCGGCATAAATGGTAAGAGGGTTATTAATGACTGGATAACACAATTTGTATGGGCACATCCATCTTAAATATGACTGTCTGAGATATGATTTGTGATTGCAGACATTTATGCAGTATTCATACCAGATGCAATTTCAGCTTGTCCCTGATTATAAACCATTCCTTTAAGACAAAACACAAAAACAAGATTTTAGTATTGGGTAGAACATTGGTACATAAATTCATGGCAGAAATAAGTTACCTGTGCCTCAGAAAGCTTACATCTAATAAATACTGCTTTCATACAACTGTGCTTTAACTGGTTGAAACAGAATAAACAAAAGACTGAAACAGCAATTTGCTGCACCTTCAGAGGCATTTTTATTGAAAAAGGACAGAAGGGAGCAGAAAAAATATTGCAGTGACACAGACACGAAGAAGAAGCCTCCTGAATATGCAACAGGCGCTTTCAGACACCGGAATCCCAGTAAGGCAATTGTGCGCAGTACATCAAAACCCAGCTCTCAGGTAATGAGTCCATATGGCTTCTCAGGTTGACATTATGTTATGCTGAGCCAGCAGCAGCACCTTGGCGTGAAGAAAGGAGTGACAAGACATGGACCACTAGCTCTGTCCAATTTCCATGATATTCAGGCGACATGGGCATAGTATCTTTATTGCATATTTATGCAGTATTTTATGACCGCACACTGTAAATCTCTAACTAAGGATGAATGTTGGTTAAATATAATCTTGTTTTCTTACATTCAATAGTTATGATGTTCTCATCCTTCATGTACGGAATAATGGCCAAAATCTGCTAAATATTGCAAGGCAGCTTATAGCATCTAAGACAATTATTGTTTAATGCATTTAAAAGAGCATGTTTTAAGCTATGTTTTGCCTAAAAATATTATATAAAACCTGTATAAACTTTATTCAAACTGACAGAAAATGCACAGAGCATACGTCCATCTGTAGATTTCATTGGCAGACAAATATGACTCATACATTTGTATTACTGCTCATTGGCTGACAGGGTCAAGCCCCTGTTTTGATAGCATTAAATGACAAAAAAAGAAAGAAATTACACAGTGGTACATTACCAAGAACCTCTCTTTCATATGCAACAAAGAAAAAATGCTTTCAATGTTTCTTTATTGGACCACATTTGTGAGGAATGTATGTAAAAACTAGTCATATAGCAGCGATGTAAGGCAGGATTGTGAAAACATACATTGAGACAATCTTATATTTAGCTGTCTGTATGTAGACTGCATGTGTCCAACTGGGTCTGACTTTTCTTTCTTTTCATTAAGTAGCAATCTTTTATCAGAACCGAAAATTATTTATTAATTTTAAACTTTTATTGTATCCATTTCAAGTCAAGTTCTTCAAATTAGGATAAATATGACACTTCAATGATCCTTTAATGAATTGAGCCTAGTGACATTGCATTTAAAGAGACATCATAATGCCTAAAGCTGCTGATGCCTCAGTGTGGCGCTGTTTAAATGATATGCACAGCTGCCAGATTATGTTTATGTGTAAGACCTACATTAAGTGGGCTATATGTACTAAGCTGTGCAGTGTTTAACATATTAAATCTTAGAGCAAATGTTTCATAAAATAGCACAGTAGCTGAGAGGTTTTACAAGAAATCTGCAGGAATCCATTTTAGCCTTTAATACATATTTCTCCATGTGTAATGCAGAGTATTCTGTCCAACATAAAAATATACAGCAAGTAAAAGGTACTTAGTCATGTACAGGGGTGTAGGGAGCAGAATAATTCTGGGGGGATACAGCTCACTTGATACACAGAACACTTAAAGGGATATGTAAGTGAGCTGGATTATGAGTGCATCTGATAGAGGAGAATTGGTAGTGTATGAAAACATTTTTATAAGCATTTAAACACTTACATTAAAGTTAGCAAAATATCTTTTAATTTCTGTCAGTTGAAACTTAGGGTTAACACCCACCAAACCCAGGCTAAACTGGTATACAATTTGAACAAATAGTGTTGTCAGGAGGAAGTAAAGACTGAAACATTTGTATCACAATCTGGCAGTTGCTGTCTGTTTTTCTTCTCTTTTCCTGTCTCCTTATGGTCAATTTCAGCTGTGACCCCACCAACCATCCCTTTCTTTAGAGGTCACACACTGTACCCTGCAGGGTACACTTTATATTAGCTTCCTAGGGGTGCTTACATCCAGATATCAGTATCTAACATATAAATATGTAAGTACATTCAACTTTATAATAGAACACATATTTTTCTACTAAGCAGTAGCTGTTTATCAGGAAACATTTGAAACCCAGCTCACTTACATATCCCTTTAACAGCTTCTATACCCATACATACACACAATGAAAAATCTGTGTGTTGGAGGGGGAGGGGGCTGATTTGTCAAATACAACAAATAATCAGAAAAGCTTAGAATTTAAAAAATGCATGTCTATATATCAATACATATATTTGCATATTCAGAAGGTGAGTCCCATCTTTGGAATCACATCTGCACAACATATATTAATTGACCACTGTCGTAATTTATTTCTATAATGTGTTTTAAATAACTAAACTTGGTAATGAGCAAACTGTTTTTAGATTAAATAAATAATTAAATGACAGTTATAGATTCCTATTGTGGAGATATAAACGTCCTATGCATTTAAAGTCTCCCCTACCTGAAGCTAATCGCCAGAAATAAAAATGGTAGATCCCACAGTAGTATAGTTGCACATAAAAGGTAATAAATTAAAAGTTGTATTTTGTTTCAAGTGAAGAGTGCTGTTTTGAAATAGTGCATATTAAATACATAACTACAGTGGTCCTTTGAAACTATAAGTTATTACAATAACTAATATATGTGCTAGATGTTATGTGGTCTGATATTTGAGCTGTAGTTATTAACTCATTAAACCCTCTCTGGTTGTATTCGGGTCCTTGTTTTGCCAGGTGGCATACTGCTATGGGCTATAGGGACATGAGGCAGTGAGTTAACCCATACAACTGGGACCATATCCATGCCAGCTCCGTGATCATGTACATGTTCTGGCACGTGAACCAAGTAAGCTTGAGGCTAATGTTAGCAGCATCTGGTCACCTCCATCCCTGTCTAATGAACACATGGAGCCTTCACAGTCTGGTCCTGGTCTCATCCACTGCTCATGTTCAGTACTGCCCAGATTCATCTTTCTTCCCAACTAAGCATTATCCCTTGGCCACCAGGAGACGGCACAGGCACTAGGATTAAGCAAATGTCATTGAAAGTATAAACCCTCAGATCCCTGCAGGGAGTTAAAAAAATCACCCAGTGCTACTTATCCAGGGGAACAAAAGCTCCAAATCGCCTTTTTATCATACCAAAAGACTTCTTCTTGCTGCCTCAAAGGAGCTCGATTCTTCATCCCAACAACTTAGCAGACAAATGTCTAGCAATCATGAGAACAAACATGGCCACAATGAGTGGTGTTGGGGGGGACTCAGTGATCTGTGCTGGGATCATTTTCTAAAGGGTCTCTAGCTCAACCTAATACAAGCTTTGTATACATCATGTGCAGACAGCAAGATTGACATCAGCATCACGTGATGAACAAGATGTCTTGGGAAGTTTGGAAACAGTCTACAAAGAACAGTTCAGCTTCATCTGATCTCTCCTCCAATTTAAATGGGAATGGAAAGAGAATCTATTCTCACATGTAATAGGATTATCTTTCCATTTCAAGTTCTATACTGCATGTAATTTATTTTTAATTAGCATTAGATCTACTAGTAAAGGAAACTAGAATTTGCAAAGGGTCTTAAGGATAAGATTTTTTTCTCCAAATAGGACCTTGTTTGCCCCTTCTGCCTTTTTGCAGGATGCTTGCTAAAGAAGGGCAACTTAAATGCAAACTCAAGAATAAATCACAAGACTTCAAATGCTGGGAAAAAAACAACTCTTTTAATTTGAATTTTCTATTTTACCTTCTCAGACATGCTATTATGTGAAGGTTATTGCATAAAATTTACATTTTTGTAGAGTTCACACATACTAAGAGAAATGAAGGGATGTGCCATTTAACTGCCATCTGAAGAAAAAGTGCTTCAAAAGGACCTTTTGGATCTTGCAATGCATTCAGTTATGTGTGTAAATGGCTTGTACATATAACAGGATTTTGAAAATAGGTGCAATCATTAACAGAGGAATCAATTTAAAGACCTAGATTCACAAAACTTTGCAGGATTGCAAATGGTCATTGTAGAACAAAATCTGGCATTGCAAACCCTTCACAATGCCATCATTATTCACTAATGAGTCCCCAACTTCTCAAGCCATGGCCAATCTTTACTATGTTATGGGGTATGCTGTATATAACATGCTGGGCCTTTATAAATAAATGATAACAATGTAATATATGAAAATAGTAATAATAATAATATAGCACTAAATGCTATGACATCACAATATTCACTAAGAATTCTCCTTCTCAAACTTACTTGTTATCCATTTTCGCTATGAGAATGATATCGTCATGTTCTCATAAAAAACATCAGCAAATGTATAAAAGGTAGTTATTTTTATATTCAAATAGGAATTATTCATTGTGTGGTGAATTTAATGTAGTATGTATTTGTTGATGTATTTTAATATAATTTGAGGTGAATATACAATTCTACTAGAGGAATGAAATATATCATAATTTGCTCATGTGGACTATGAATTACCCATCCACTCATGCTCAGTTCCAATTACCCATTTGCAGACATTTTTGGTATATATTCATTTACAATAACTGTCGAAAAAAAAAAAATCTTGGTAAATTAGAGTGAGCTTTCATTATAACAAAGCAGTCTTAGTGAATACTCGTGTCTCTTCAGGATGTAACCAATAGGTAATGCATTGGTGAGATACTGAAAGGAGTGTAGATGTCATCTCCAACAATGGAAAACCAATTCTCACTCTAGGCACTCAGCATTTTTCCTAGCGGTCACACTACTTCTGTTATCTTAAATTCAATTTCATATGCATTGTGGGAGATTTATTCAGTAACTTCTTCAAAGGTGCATGCTGTAAATGATAGTGGTCCTTTAATTACCAAATTAAGTTGAACATATTTTTAAACCCTGTACATTACTTTTTGTTTACAGCGCCACTATAATTATGCATTGATCATTAATTCACATTTAATAATTGAGAAGGTCAGCATTCACTATTAAGTTTCTTTTTAAATATATGGGTATCTGCTTTCAGCTGTGTGTTTGCATCCACCCTGAGAAGGTCATTAAAGAAGTGTTGGGTTGTTGGCTGGGAGACAGGTCTAAAGGCTTTTAAGAAAAATCAAATATGATAAGAGAATAAACAATAGTTGCTAAGCTGCCCTAAAGCAAATGCTTGTTGCCAAGGAAAAACTCAAGCACAACAAGTCGCCAGTTAGTCAATATTATTGTGTTGGTGGTACACATTGTGTCTGAAAATTTAGCAGCAACCTGGTAGATAGTCACCACTCCAATTGATGTTGTAGTTAGTGGATACCAGAAGCATCTGAGTCTGAACTTTGACAGTACATTTATTACTAAAAACTTTTTTTTTAAATCATTGAATAAAAATGTATATTAGTGCATCATTAAAAGATTTAGCTCACATTGCTTTGGCACTATGGTGGTCCTTTAAAAAAACTGAGATTAGAGGCAAAAGATAGAGATGGCTGTAAGATACATATAAGGGAAAGGTACACTAAGGGAAAATAAGCCCAGGGTTTAGCTTTTAGACATATATGGGGTTATCTAGTTCTTCTCAAAATGCTCATACAATCAGCAATGTTAGAAATGTGTTAAGCATAAATGCATAATTTATACTAAAACTTGGACTAATCCAACCGAAAAGGAATAGGGGTATAGATCAAAGCACTGACTGTTAACCCTCTACTCAAATACCCACAGACAGGCCTTGATTTACGTTTAAGGGACCACTACAGTTCAAGAAAAAAAGACACTTGTTTTTAAAGAATTTACCAAATTAACAATATTAGCATGGACATAAAATATTTTGGGGGAAAATCTGAAGAATATTTTTTGGAGTACAGGAATTTGTGTTTGTTACATCACATCCTGTGAGTTGGATGAAGGGTGTGCATTATTGTAGTTATCAGTGAGAGGAGTGGGTAGAAGTCCAGAGCTTTTGTTTGATAATTGGATGACACCATGCCCCTTCCCCTCATAGGGCCATAAGCAGAATCCTTGTTTTAAGAAATGTACCTACATCTCTATAGAATTTGAAACATCTTCTCACACACACACAACAATCCCTAATGTATCAAAGATACATCCATGGTGCAGCAGCAACATCAGGATTTTCTTATAATTAAATGCTAGCTTTATGACATTTTTCTTGCTTTATTATGTTCACAGTTTTCAAACATATTTTTTTCCATTGTGCAGTGGTTCTTCAACAGATATACAGATGAATTAATTAGATGCTCCACAGGCTATTGCACCAAGCAGTCACACAGTGTTAGACCTAAATTATGGCCTGTCTGGAGGTCCTTGAGGAGATGGTTCATAATCACTGGTTTAAACAGACAAATCTGTGTTTCTGGTTGTGCTTATCCATTTGGTTTTCATGGGAAAGATACTGTTGTGTGTTGCCAGTTCTTTCTCCAGTGGACCGCAATTTATCGGATCTCACTGCTATGATCTGCCCAACTTGGGTGACCCTGCATGGTATAGCTCAAAGCTTCATTGAGACACACAAGCTCCTTCACCACAACAAGGTAGTGATCCACAAGGGGATATTTGCCTTTATATAGTACTAGCAACTTGGCCATCAAAAATAACGGGGAAATAAAATTTTAAGCCATGGCAATTCTGTTTGCCACACAATATAAAGCTTTTGCTCCTCTAGGGACCTTCGGCGCTCATTGTGAGCCTATCCCCTTGTGTACTTCAATTGTCCGGCTTTGCAAAGATCACCTTTGGCGGTCATCGCGAAGACAGATATATAAGTACAGTGTAAAATGTGAAAAGAATGTGAGTACAGTGAATTAATAAAGTAATATGAATTAATAAATGAATATACTTTACCTATTTATATTTAATATGCAGCAATCAATATCCTGAAGAGCTAACAATCTGTTTGGATTTTCCTGCGTCTGAAAATGTACAGTTGGACTGTTGATCATCTGAGGGGAAAGTGTCAGCAATGTGGCAAGTGTGCAGTGTAAATAGGCTGCGTGCGCAAGTCCAAACCATTTCTTTAGGTGGGTAAAGCGCCATTTAGAAGTCTAATGTTGTGAGTTGTAAGTAAGTGTTGTAAAATGGCGTTTTTTTTTCTATGTGTTACATGGTTCACGAGCATTTTTGGTCCGTTGTAATGGTATATTTTCTATTTGCTACATTCCTGGCTAACTCATACGTGCCTGGTGGTGATTTTCGTGGCTCTGTCCCCCTGTGCTGTTTGTGATGTTTTTGTTATGTTTTGTTTTTATTTTAAGTGTTTTTGTTATTTTTTTATGTACACGTTTCAGCTGTTAACTTCATATTTTTGGGACCAGTACTGCGAGCTTGCAAAGCGTGACAATGACTCACAGTTTGACAATTATAATATGTTATTAAATGCTCTAGAATTAGAGGTATAGAGAGTATAGAGTAATATTATGTTTTGTCCAGTTACCTATTTTTGCTTGATAGGGAGGGGGATGTAAATTCATCAATGCGAATTACCATACCACATTTTCAGTGTTTGTATCCACCTGTCTAGTTCAGCATCACATATAAAAACCAGAGGAATCATGTATGGGTGGAAAATATACCAGCTCTTACTTGTCAGTCTTCTTTCATTCATGACTTTTACAATAAAAAGAAGCTCAACTAGAAGTCTTCACCTTCTACAAGGCTTTAAAACAATATTATATATTAAACTGAAGCAGACTTTACTTACCTGCTAGGAAATCAGTTTTCATGTTTACAATACAGTGAGGCTGTTCACTAATACACTGTTTCAGTGAAGCGTTGTTTAATCTAAATTAATGAACAGAATAAAATACATGGGAACTGCTAAGTAAAGGGTTAATCATTATGATGATATGTGCATCAGAATCTTAGAAACATATAACATTTCTCTATAAATGTATTTATGTATTTAAATGTTTATAATGGTTTTATCTGCAGCACCTTGCAAGATTGAAAAACACATTAGGACAAACAGAAGAAGAGAGAACAAAGTGTGATGAGGTTTGATGTCATAACATGAGGCAGATAGTGTGGCAAGGATGTAATAGCATAATGGGTGACCATTGAATATTACGGTATTTATTAATAGATGCTGCTAACATGTCAGCTGTCTCTATAAAGAAAGGCAGGTAGGAGAGTGATCAGGAATGAGTGGGCAGCTCTTTGTATTATTATTATTGGGATCCCCAAAACTAAAAAGGTCAGAATTCTGAATTTAAATGGATTCCTCTTAGGATACATGAGAATGAGAGAGTGGAGAGAAAGCGAGACAGGTAAAAATAATACTAAAGTGGTATTATCTGGTCTGTACATGGCAGTAAAAAGGAGGACAGAGCAATGCCAGACACTTCATATGGGAGGGCTGAGAAAATATAATAACACTAGCGACTTGCCCCTCAAAAAATGACGGCAATAAAATTATAAGGCAGGTAATGCTGTTTGGTCGAGACATTAATTTTGCTGGGGGTCCGAGATCCTTTGGCGCTCATTGCAAACCTCGCGCTGAGCGCCTGAGCAAGGCTGTTTTTTTTTTTTTTTCCGATAGTCGCTTTTGCTGTTATAGTTTTGTTGCCGGTGATCTGCTTTTTGCACTTATTGCAAGGCTTTGTGTGCTATGAGCAGCGTTGGCGCTCGTTGTGAGCTGCGCGGTGAATGGGTTTTGGGTTTATTGCGAGAGTGTTTTTTTTGTTTTTGTGTATATTTGTTTTTGTATGCTAATGAAATAATTAATAGATTAATAAATGAATATACTTTACCTATTTGGAAGTAATATAATTCAGGAAGCATTGTGCAGAAGAGCTGACAATCTGTTTTGATGTTCCTGCAGCATACAATGTAGGTTTGCACTGTTGTGGAGCTGAAGTGTAAGTATCAGCAATGTGTGCAGCGTGTAGTGTAAATAGGGTGCGTGTGCGAGGGAAAGCCGCTAGGGTAGCTGTGTACTTCCGCATTATGTAACTTGTGTGTTGCAAAATGGCGGCTAATGTGCATGTGGTACGCAGTGTATGAGGTAGCGTCCTTGTTAAGAGTGTATCTTGTACTTCGTATGGCTTTTTTGAAAATCCGTATGTGCTTGGTGGTGTTTTACGTGATTAGGGTCCTGTAGCCTCGTTTTTGTTTTTTTCAGCATTTTTTTCTAAGTCCTGCGCCCCGTATTGTTTTATGCTAAGTCCGTAAATTTTCCGTTCTAAGTCCCGTGGTTCGTATTTTTTTGTGTAAGTCTGTATATAGTGATTGCGTGTTAGATGTATTTTGGTAAAGTGGCGCTTGTGTGGGTGTTTGTAACCGCGTGTGAGGTGCTGTAGAGCCTCCACCTCCGCAAATGCGGCCCCTCGCTTTGCGAGGGTCCGCATTTGCGCCCTGCAATGAGCCTCGGGCCCATTGCAGCCGACGTGGGAGCCTCCACCTCCACAAATGCGGACCCTCGCTTTGTGAGGGTCCGCATTTGCAGTCCGAAAGTCGTAGGGGTTCGTACGGCGCTCATCTCCACCAGCGAAAGGAGCGCAACTGCAGCCCTTGCTTCATTAGCAATGACCCGCATTGCTGACAGCTATATATGTGAATTGTAAAAAGCTAGGAAAAAATGATACGCTAAACATAAGAAATAGTCATATAGGAATAGTAGTAATAATAATAATAATATCAATGGTATATACCTCAGGTCTTAAAAAATATTGTATTTCTCAGAAATAGAAAGAACAGACTCCAGAAGTTTAAATGGATTCAGTAATAATAACTCTAAACATAAAAATCAGCAAATTTTAAAAAATGCCAGTATCAACATTTAGTTCATAAGAAATCATAGTTAATGTCAGATTGTAATATAACATGTGCTTGATGTTCAACGGCTAGTGGTTTTAATGCAAGATTGAGCCCAGTTCTTCATTTGTATATGTCATATTTTTCAATGTTCTGGGCATAACAGACATGACAACGCATAAATAAATCTGCTGTAGGATTGTCTTGCTATGTTATTCTGCTAGCTCCTGTGTAGCATAATGATGATGATAGACACGGAAAGTAATGCATCTTATTATTATAAGCATCACATGTAATTTCTAGTTGATTGCTCCATTTAGTTATTCTTGGAATCTCACACCAGCTAAGCAAAGTCAAACTGATGTAGCACTGGGACCATTCAAGAATATCCTAAAATAATATAAATACATGTCTGCAGTTCTCATTATCTAAACTGTTAACAGAGACAACACTGTCTTAGCTGAAAGAGACATGGAACTGCCAGATCATGAGTAATTAAAAAGAGCACTTTCTAAATATTATAATAACTTTTTTATGTACAAAATCAGAACCACGACACTTATATCACTAATTAAAGTATGTATTTTCTTAAAAATTTGCTCTTTCAGTTGTATGATAAAAGTTGGGCAATCACATATTATAATTGTAAAACCTCGAGTTGTCGTCACGCTTTGTGAGCTCAAAGCGAGCTTGCAGAGGGACGCAGTCCGGGCCACAAATGCAGACCTCGAGAAGCGCATTTGTGGAAGTGGACATAAACTGCAATGACTTAGAAAAAAATGCGGACCTCGAAAACGAGGCTACACGGCCCTGAAGCGTACAAAACATTGCCAAGGAGGTATGACTTTTAAAAACAACAATTCCAACCCTTGGGACTTACAAAAAAATTATACGAGGTTAACAGCCGAACCGCGCACATCCACAAACACGAAAAGCACAACAACAGAAAACAAACACCACACACAGCACTGGGGGACAGCCAGGACATCTAGGAGTGAGCTTGCACCCCAATTTAAGTCGCATTTAGGAAGTTTCGGCAATCTCCTAAGCAACAAAAAAAATGGCAGACAAAAAAATAAAAACGAGGCTAAAGGACATAGAGCCGTGAAAATCACCACCAGCCACTTTTGAATTACCCAGGAACGTAGGCAATACAAAATATACCATTACAACGGACGGAAAATGCTTGCGAGCCATGTAACACATAGAAAAAAGCCACCATTTTACAACACTAACTTGCAAATAATAACATTAGGATTCTAAAAAGTTGCTTTTCCCTCTAAACAAACGGTTTGGCCTCGTGCACGCAGCCTATTTACACTGCACACTTGTCACATTGCTGACACTTTCTGATCAAAAGTCCAACTGATCAAAAAAGTCCAACTACATTTTCAGATGCAGGAAAATCCAAATAGATTGTTAGCTCTTCGGGATATTGATTGCTGCATATAAAAATAAGTAGGTAAAGTATTAATTTATTAATTCTTATTACTTTATTAATTCACTGTTCTCACTTTTTTTATATTGTACACTGTACTTATATATCTGTCTTCTCGTTGAGCGCCAAAGTTGATTGTTGCAAAGCAGGACCCTTGAAGTACACGAGGGGAGAGGCTCACAATGAGCGCCGAAAGTCCACAGAGGGGCCAAAGCCTTACATTGTGTGGCAAATTGTCATAGTTTTAATATAATAATGCAGACAGACAATGAACTATATGAAAGTATAAAGCATAGATTTTGATGGAAACAGAAAGTTCTAGGTGCACCTGATTCGCCATATTCCATATCTTATTTACTGCTTTGGGCCCTACTGAAGCTTCCTTTTGTTGTATTTATGTTAACACATTTAAGCTATTTCAGATCATCTTTCTTGTTTTTGACTCTGTTATTTGTGTTGAAGACCATTCATTGGATCTTCTACATTTTCAGTATAAAGGCTACCTAGGATTCTTGAATTTTTCCATGCCTTTCATTTACCAGCTTCTCCTGGTATCACTAATCTTAGCCTTAAACATATAGAGCAAACAATGTGTAACATACTGTAAATCATCACACATGGGTTAGATACACACTGTTATATCATTACACTGTTTGCTGTCACCTAGTGCAACATTAGCAGAGTCCATGTACAATAGATTTCATTGGTACCAAAGGATAGTAGACACTAAAATACAGCCACATCTACATTCCACCATCTTTGAAATACAATGGATTCTTACAACTAAGAAAAAGTTCCAATTTTGCTTAATGGTAAGCACAAGAACGTTAGATATTATTTGTTAGCTCAAAATGTTTCTTTCCTCTATCATATTAGATCTGCATGGGTACTTTGGCTAAATGG
Source organism: Discoglossus pictus (assembly GCA_027410445.1). Lineage (NCBI taxonomy): Eukaryota > Metazoa > Chordata > Amphibia > Anura > Alytidae > Discoglossus > Discoglossus pictus. Next base: position 360,145,790 of record CM050164.1, on the reverse strand, counting down.
TAGAAGACAAGTGACCAAATGATGAGTTCATATCATCACAATTGAATGAGGCCCTTAGTGTGAGCACTGTGGATCTATTCAATCAAGGTATATATACCCATTCTTGTGAATCCAGCCGTATTGTTATTGAAATCATCTCCTTACCAGTTGCTTTGTATTACTCCAGCTATTCTCTCAGCCCTGTCCAGTTTCCTATCTCTTCTTTGTTTCCATTCCGTTCTCTTATCCACTTTTTATGCAGTATGATAACTACTGATTATACAAGTCTATTATAGACTTTACACAAATCTCTACTAAATCTGGATGCCAACTGCACTTAAAAGGTGTTGGCATCTTAGTACATCTATAAGTGTGAAAAATGTTTCTGGGATCTAGACCTCGGTGGACCAGATCAATAGGTAAAATCTCATGATGCATCCATTTATTTACATTATTTATTGAAAATATCCATATTTTCTCTACTACTGTAGAGGCCTAATTATAAAAAATGTTGCAGTTGCAAAAATGAGTTAAAAACATGCATATTATAGAAAACACTTCTTTTAAAATCAGCTGGATATCCAGTGTATAAAATAATGGGATATTTTTGTACTTGTACTGTGCTGTTTCTCTATCCAGGGAGAATTAATAAATGACCCCCACATTGCTCAGCACTGATGCCACTGTAAAGGTGGCTATTCTCCAGCTCAGAAATATCATTATAATGCACCTTAGAGACCTGTTTAGATGAAAGCAACTATAAAAATGCAAATTGTTTTATCTCTCCCAGGCTTTGCAATCAGTACATACTTGCAATTCCTCTGAGATAGGAAACTGTTACTTCTAAGCTACTGCAGCTGCTGATAGAGAGCTTCTCTCTGCAGGAGGAAGATATTTAACTCCCCGTTCTCCTATTTTTACAGTAGGTCAGTAATATACATGTAGGGTATGTCTGTGCAAGCTCCCCACCATTTCAATAGAATTCAAAATAAATGTCTTTTCCTCCATGGTTGTTCCTATTAACGTCAATCTGTGCTGTAATTCTGCCCCCAGACATAAATATCTTAAAATTATTACAGTTTAGTAATACACCTTTTGGTCCTTGTGGAAGCAAAGTAATTTTTAACACAGGAGGTTTTCATTCAGTGCATTATAGAAATATAATTCCTGCGATTCTGTGCATCTAGTGATTGTTGATGTGTACAGAGCATACCCAGAGGCATAAATCAGGCTGATGGAGATTAGGAGGCTGATTGCTTTTGTTGGGGAAATAATGCGTCTAGCATTCTCCCTGAGTAGTATTTATCTGCTGGTATTGGAAGGCATGATGTTAAAGGATTAGCCGTCTTATTGAACTCCAAACTCCCAACAACATCAACAATCTCGAGCACGTAAACCTTGAATTAGAAATTCTCCATCCCGCATGGAAACGAGCAAAGAAACACTACAAATGCCCTAATCCCATCAAAAACTTTAAACAATGTCAATTACAAGCGAGGCATGCCAATATTATAATTCAGGCCGCTGGTAAATAACATGCACAGTCCAGTCGCTGCAGCTAATCAGCTCTTGCGGGGCGCTGTGTGTGCCGCTGCCCAGCATATGTCTTTTGATACAGCATGAAGAATATTTTATTTTATGTATTGTGTACATGGTAATGGAAGACATTTTTCCTTAAGAATTTATAAATAATTATCTTTCTCCTAAGTGCTACATTTGTTTCTTCATGATATAGTTTGTGCTATAGTACACTCAAATATGTATCTTGTTAAAACAGTTTGTTCAGGGGAGAATCTACAATAATGTGTGTGTTTGTGTAGTTCAGTCGTGTCCGACTCTACATGACCTTATGCTGATCCACTTGGTATTCATGGCAGAAGTACTGGAGTGGGTTGCCAGTTTCTTCTCCAGTGGGCCACAGTATATAGCACCTGGTATTCCAAGATGGTCTCCCATCCAAGTACTGACCAGGCCCAACCTGCATGGCTTCAGTGTGGTTTGACCTCTTAGTTCCCTGACTGGAATTAAACTTGGTGAAATCGCTGAATCCTAACCACTGGACCACCAGGGAACCCGATAACTATAATACTTTGCATATAATATGCTGCAGAGATCTGAAAAAGCACAAGCAATTATTCTGGACTTCTACAGTACTTGGGACATCACAGACCTCCAGATTAACTAAGAATTGCAGGGGTTGCAAAGCTGGAACCATTGATGTTTGTTTTCTATGGGGAAAATTGCTATTGCAGCCTCAGAAAAAAACTTCAAAAGCCACTGTGAATCTTAGGGTGTTTACTCTTTTAAGGTTAGCACCTTTTAATTAGTTATAAAGTATTAATTTCTGCTTGCATTTATGGCCCACACCATTGGTCCCATTTTTTTATTCAAAGTGCTGATTGGTTTTCTTAGGGTAAACGCATACGAGTATTACTGCTTATCTGGTGGTCACATTGAATGCTAAAAGCTTTTTTCCCTAACATTTCTAATAACCTCATAGCCACTTATATGCTATTACTTGAACCTTGCATAGCATACCATAATCAAGATGATATACTTTCTGGATTGCACTTTGTCGTTTGGCATAAAACACCTTTCAGCTATAATAATATTTACCAACTTGTTTTCTCTCGGTTGCTTCAAGACATAACCCACGCTCTGGAAGATGCGGTCAGACCGTGCATGTGAAGCCTCAGACATATTAAAGCAAGGCTATTATAATAAAATATATTGCTAGACAGCAGTAGTCAGACCGCAGTCTCCCTAACAGTTCTCCTGGAATTTAATATGTTGCCAGGAAAACTACATTAAGAATGCGTGCAATTTTATGGCAATATAACATGCATGTTTTATCCTACATGTCAGTTTGATCACATTTATAACAAAAGAAAGCTAAGGAAGGGCCCAAACCAGTTTATACTTTGCCAGGGATCCCCTAGTAGTACATCACCGGTGCAGATTCATTCTCACGAGCGATGTGTGACCTCCACAGCTCCTGTGTTATTCTATGGAGCTTCTTTGTATTATTGGAGAAGTCTCTGCTCTAGAGAAATTGGGTCCGAGTGTGAATATCTGAAAACAATATCATTTCTATGTCTCCAAAAATATAAGGTATGTAAAAAATGACGTCTAGATTAAATGCATATACACATAAAATGGGATTTTCATTAAATACCTTTGTCAAATATTAGTATCAATTTAAACAAAAATGTATTCATTATGTACAGCAAACACAAGGGATTTCATCATGACATTATTATATTTAAAAATGAGTGTTGAAAAGGTTAAAAAAAATCCCTTTAATGTCAGAACTTACCAAAGCCCAAAATATTTGTTTACATCTAATTTGTCAGATGGCAATGTACAAAAACAAAATGGAAGTTAAAGGGCAGTGCTTGGACTGCCAGTTGGTCAGCTTAATCAAATCATGTTATTTGTTTTAATTACAAAGACCACTGACAAATTTAATTTTGGGAGTGTCAGGTAAATGCGTCTGCTGGATTATTGAGCTCTATGACAACCAAGGGCATAGGAACTGGCGGGGATGGGGGTTAGAAATCCCCTCCAGGTTAAACTGAATAGAGGACACAAAAAATAGCAAAACGAAATGTATTCATGTAATATGGAGCAGTATGTCTTTCCCATGAAAGCTTTGACCCATAATTTTGTATATAGAGAAAGAAAATAATAATAATATATATACACACATAATAAGTAGGCATATAAAGACTGCAGGGACACTACAGTGCCCTATGTACATCCGCAGTAGATCCGCCCCTGCTTCCTGTCCTATAAGTAGTTGAATTATCCCCCCCCAGATCTTTTTGAGCTCCTACGCCCATGATGATGACCATATCACTCCAGGCACACCAAAAGAAAAGGATTTCCATTTCTGAGGATGTCCTTAATTTTCGTTGAGCTACCTATGTTCAGGTAGGAATATCCTCAATTCCTGGCCTGTGTGTCCTGAGAACTGGGACTAGGAATATTTATGTAGAAATTATCTACTTCTTCTAAGGTGATTTGCTTTACCTGACAAGTCCTAATCTGAGTTGTGACATTTGCAAAATATAAATGTTTATATATGTTAACAGGTAAGCTTTGTAACAATTACAGCATTAGCATTTTATGGAAAATAGAAAGTATTCTCTGCATAAATGATACAAAAATAGAGTTCCATAACTTTTATGTTCACTATTTCTGCATTAATCGAAATAGAGAGTTTCTATGAAAGAATAATGAACATAAATACCTGATACTGCATATAAATTAGTACTATTTTTGACAAGCTGCATTTATCAAAGGGCAGGATTTAGGGACTGTCAATAACTGCTAGAAAGCCGGGCTCGCTCCCCTTTCCCATTGATAAATGCAGCCAAAAAAAAAAAAGGCTAAAAAATAGACACAAAGCAGCAAATGAAAATATTCTAATGTTACAATTCGGAATCTCACTTTTTGCACTTGTTCCTGTGGAAGCATCTTAAGATTTAGTATTGCTATTCAGTGATTTAATAAAATAAGCAGATAAGCCTTACTATATAGATCAGAGAATGACAGAAAAGAATGATCAGTTATAGAATGGCAGAACTGAACCTATTCAAAATATAGATTTCATCCTTTATGGATTAATGTTTCCTCTGTGTATATCTATTTGAATTCTGTGCATAATAAAACCTTTATAAAGTCTCCCACTGTCCATACTATTATGATTTGTCTCCCTTAAAGGACCAGTATATTCTGCACAATTTGGCACAATTTGGACTCCCAGACAATAAGAGGCAGTCAGATTCCTCCATGTGGGGAAGTATCTGATTGACAGATCTTCCCCATAGAATTAAAGCACACTGCACAGTGTGATGCAGTGATAGGCTGCGTCATACATCTTTTTGCAAAGGAGTAGGTGGGAGCTGGGGGGAGGAATTAATTAGTTAAATAAACAAAAACATTGTAAACATATTTCCATACTACAAATAAAATTGAGAAACAAAACCAACATTTTAATGTTACAAAAAGTTGCCCTGCCAACTGCAGCAGAGCGTGTCTTTTGTCATTAGTAAAAGAGGTGTATGGGTTTTTACTTACTTTTATTTAAATGACTTCCTGTTATAGTCTTTGTAATAAAAAAAAATAGAAATAAAAATAACACAATTTGATAAAGCTGACCGACTGGCAGTCCATTGACTTCAAGCTCTGTCCCTAACTTCCCTTTTGTCTTTTGTGCATTGCCATCTGACCAACTTAGATATAAACAAATCTTTTGGGCTGTCAGCTCACATGATAAAATAAAGAAAGAGGCAGTGCTACCAGTAAGTTGGTTTTAATCAAAGTAAGTTATTTAAAGAATCACTAGCAATACTGAAAATGCAAAGTTACAAACAATTAAAGAACATAATGGACAGTATGTTAAAGGTGTATAAAATCTTCCTGGGTTTCAAATGTTTCCCCAAAAACAGCCACTGATTAGTAGAAAAATATGTATTATATTGAAAAGTTGAATGTACTTGCATATTTATATGCTGGATACTGCTATCCGTATTTGCATACCAATAAGGAAGCTTACATAACAGTGTGCCCAGTGGCAGAGCAGCTAGGTAGAGTTTGTGACCTCCAAAAGAAGTGCTGCCAGTCACATGGTTGGTGGGGTCACAGCTGGAATTTTCCAAAGGAGACAGGGACAGAGAGAAAAAACACCAGCAGCAGTTGATGCAGGGAATAGACAAACTGCAGGGTTGTAATCTAGTGTGAATGTGCTGCACAGATAGACTCTTATATGAAAATTCATAGCACTTTGTAACATGGGCCAGACTACATATCCCCAGCACAGTCAGCAACCCCAGATTGTGATACAAATGTTTCAGCCTCTGCTTCCTCCTGATTGGCTCAAACAGCTTTTGCATTTTATGCTAGTTTAGCCTGGGTTTGGAGAGGGTGTTAACCCTAATTTTCAACTGTCAGAAATTACAATGCATTTTGTTAACTTCAAGGTAAGTATTTAAATGTTTATTTTTGTATTTTGTCATGCAAAAAAATCTTTGCATACACTACTGATTCTCCTCTATCAGATGCATTCTTAATCCAGGAATAAATACAGTGAGGTAAAAAAGTATTTGATCCCCTGGTGATTTTGAACGCTTGTCCACTGACAAAGAAATGATTAGTCTATACTTTTAATGGTAGGTGTATTTTAACAGTGAGAGACAGAATAACAGCCCCCCCTCCCAAGAAAAACGCATGTCAAAAAAGTTATAAATTGATTTGCAGGTCAATGAGTAAAATAAGTATTTGATCCCCTGTGAATGAGCAAGATTTCTGGCTCCCGGGTGTCTTTTAAACAGGTAACAAGCTGAGATTAGAAGCACTTTCTTAAAGGGAGTGCTCTTAATCTCAGCTCGTTACCTATTTAAAAGACACCTGTCCACAGAAGCAATCAATCAATCAGATTCCAAACTCTCGTCACCTTGTGGAGGTTCAGTGATCATGAGAACGGTGAGGAATCAGCCCAGAACTACACGGGAGGATTTTATTAATGATCCCAAAGCAGCTGGGACCATAGTCACCAAGAAAACAATTGGTAACATAAAATGCCATGAAGGACTGAAATCCTGCAGCACCCGCAAGGTCCCCCTGCTCAAGAAAGCACATGAACAGGCCCGTACAGCGCTACGGAATATGTTGGAACGCTTCAAATAAAGATAATAATAATAATAATAATAACAAAGGAGTTCTTTAGATATACTCTCATGTCCTCTGTTTTAAAGAGCCACTGCACAATGAAAAACACCACCCCCACACACAAACAAATTTATATATATATATATATATATATATATATATACAGTATAAAATAAAAATAGTCAGAAGGGCTCAATCTAGGAAGGTTTGCGCTATAGGTCTGGTTACCTATTTTAGCTCACAACACAGGGAGAAATATCCTATAGTATATCAGTCTGGTCTCACTCAAAAGAGTGATCCAGCCCTGAAATACCCAAGATAGAGGTGGGGAACACAGGGCCAAAGGTGTCCTGTGGATGCTCGCTTATGTCCTCAGGTTAAAAGGGTCACTGCACAGTGAAACACACACATATAATAGAGCTGATTATTGACCATACATTCTCTGTAACAATGCACACCCTTTCTCTTTACTCCACAGCACATATATATATAACTATCCTGCTGCCTTCCCCCTAAACTTCTTCTTTTAGATCCAAGGTGACTTTCACATCTTTCAAGTAAGGTGAATGCAACAAAAGTGTCTGCGGTAATGTCCATCCTCTCTGAAACTTGATGCACATGTAGTTTTTGAATACATTTGTTGACTAACAAAATGTTTAATGAAAGGACTGAGTGAACTGGTCAATTTAAATATTATAACAGTATGTATCTCATTCTTATAATCCTGTTTGCTTGATGGGATGAAACCACATTATTTGTAGTGAAAAGAGATGTGATTAAAAGTAATGTTACAGATTCAGGTAATTTTACCTATGTATAGTGCTATGTAATATGTTGTGGCTTTATAAATACTTGTTAATAATAATAATAATAATAATAATAATAATAATAACATCATGAAACAACCCAGCAGGAATGCATATTGGAGTTAGTGAGTCCTTGTCTGACCTTGTAATGTGTTAATGTCGGCTGAACCACTTATCATCAGACAGGCTGTCTAACCATCTTACACTAATATTGGCTTACTAACTGTTTCTTGGGCTGGAAAAAGAATAAAGAGATACTGATATACCATTATTTCACACCAATAAGACTCCTTTAATATTTTATGAACTTGTAAAATGGGCCAATTAACCAAGCTAACTAACCGCTGCAAACACAATTACCAAGTCCTGCAAGAAAACTATACAATTACCAATCAATAACCAATGAATGCACTGTAATTATTTACGTCTGAACATTTTGTAAATCTCTGTTTTATGTCTAGAAAATATGTCCACCGATACCTACTTTCTATATAATACAATTGTTTATAATGCCAGAATAAAGTTTTGATATTAATGATACTTTATTTTAGAGATACACTTTATTATTATTATTACTATTATTATCTTTATTTGTAACGCGCCAACATATTCCATAGCACTATACATGGGTTGAGTACAAGGGAAAAACAAAATTAACACCTTATAAAGAATGGAGGGCCCAGTTTTTGAGCGTAAAATCAAATGTACATAGTGCTTATTTCCAAGGCACGGACACAAGATTGAAAATGCACAATTTTACAATCTAATGGTTACAAGTTCCTACATAATAAAACTATATAAAAGTAATTTTTCTGTGCTCTTCTTTTTAACCACACTTTATTATTAAATTAATACTTCATAAAACGCCATTAGCTTTTATTTCCCAGTTCCTAAACAGATCTAGAAGGGACACATTATATTCTTACTACAATACTTCATGTAATGTACACCTGCATCATTCTTTATTTCTAATGCAAACACATTTTTTAGTAATATTTAATACCTGCTCTTCTAAATTCATGACAGATCAATGTCCCTTTCATTTTTGTCAATGTTATAATATCAAATAAAATGGTTTAGCTAGACTAATTCTGATGTATGAATTGATCTTTATATTACTTTTTCATTTTCAGCAATTTAAATATATTAGATATATACATGGAAGCTGATTCAGTCAGTTGAATGGTCACAGTACAAAATATATAACTGATGTATCTACCATGAAAAGCAGGAAGCAGCACTGGAATTTTAAAAAAGTAATATAGTTATAGTTATACAATTATTAATAAACTAGTAAGTTGCCTGTTATAAAAGATGGTAGGATATATATGGAATATAATATTCAATCAATTTATATACATATTTATTTTTTTCACAATCAATTTTTATTGGGATATGATGACAGATAAAGAAAAATACATACATTTGAAAATAAACAGCAATATAGTTACAGTGCATGATAATTTATCTTGGATACTGCAAACTACATTATAAGATATGTTATTTATAGTATTTATATAATAATGTAATAAATAACTTTAACCAAAAGCGTTAGTGCACTGTGAGCCCTATTAAATTCTAAGCCCATAAGTGCAACGTGAGACCGGCAATGGCTGCTGGCTTGAATTTTGGCCCAGTTACAGAGCTATTAAATTAAACAAGGCCACGAGTTGCGGGCCAGAGACGCAAACCCGTAAACCATTTTTTGCACATTGGATGTGCGGCCGTGAACATGATCAATTAGTCAAACCCGTAGTTGCGGGTTTAGACAGATCCAATGGCATATTACGTCACTGAAATATGGCGGTTAGATTTCAAAGCCTTACGGGTCTCACGAGTTTTAATCGGACCCGCATTCCAGACATAATGCAATATTAATAAATCAGTAAATATGATATTCAAGTCCATGCGAGTTCCATTATACAGTGAGGGAAAAAATGATTTGACCCCCTGGTGATTTTGAACGTTTGTCCACTGACAAATAAATGATCAGTCTATCATTTTAATGGTAGGTGTATTTTAACAGTGAGAGACAGAATAACAAAACAAAACAAGAAAAATGCATGTCAAAAAAGTTATAAATTGATTTGCAGGTCAAAGAGTAAAAAAAGTATTTGATCCCCTATCAATGAGCAAGATTTCTGGCTCCCAGGTGTCTTTTATACAGGTAACGAGCTGAGATTAGGAGCACTCTCTTAAAGGGAGTGCTCCTAAACTCAGCTCGTTACCTGTATAAAAGACACCTGTCCACAGAAGCAATCAATCATATTCCAAACTCTCCACCATGGCCAAGATCAAAGAGCTGTCCAAGGATGTCAGGGACAATATTGTAGACCTACACAAGGCTGGAATGGGCTACAAGACCATCGCCAAGCAGCTTGGTGAGAAGGTGACAACAGTTGTTGCGATTATGCGCAAATGGAAGAAACACAAAATATCTGCCAGTCTACCTCGGTCTGATGCTCCATGCAAGATCTCACTTTGTGGAGTTTCAATGACCGTGAGAATGATGAGGAATCCGCCCAGAACTACACGGAGGGATCTTGTTAATGATCTCAAGGCAGCTGCGACCAAGAAAACAATTGGTAACACACTATGCAGTGAAGGACTGAAATCCTGCAGCGCCCACAAGGCCACCCTGCTCATGAAATCACATATACAGGCCCGTCTGAAGTTTGCCAATGAACATCTGAATGATTCAGAGGAGAACTGGGTGACAGTGTTGTGGTCAGATGAGACCAAAATAGAGCTATTTGGCATCAACTCAACTCGCCGTGTTTGGAGGAGGAGGAATGCTGCCTATGACCCCAAGAACTATATCCCCACTGTCAAACATGGAAGTGGAAACATTATGTTTTGGGGGTGTTTTTCTGCTAAGGGGACAGGACAACTACACTGCATCAAAGGGACAATGGATGGGGCTATGTACCATCAAATCTTGGGTGAGAACCTCCTTCCCTCGGCCAGGGCATTGAAATGGGTCGTGGATGGGTATTCCAGCATGACAAACACAGCCAAAGGCAACAAAGGAGTGGCTCAAGAAGAAGTACATTAAGGTCCTGGAGTGGCCTAGTCAGTCTCCAGACCTTAATCCCATAGAAAATCTGTGGAGGGAGCTGAAGGTTCGAGTTGCCAAACATCAGCCTCAAAACCTTAAGGACTTGGAGAGCATTTACAAAGAGTAGTGGGACAAAATCCCTCCTGAGATGTGTGCAAACCTGGTGGCCAACTACAAGATATGTCTGACCTCTGTGATTCCCAACAAGGGTTTTGCCACCAAGTACTAAGATGAAGGGGTCAAATACTTATTTCACTTTTTTACATGCATTTTTCTTGATTATTTTTTTGGTTATTCTGTCTCTCGCTGTTAAAATACACCTACCATTAAAATTAGACTGATCATTTCTTTGTCAGTGGACAAACGTTCAATATCAGCAGGGGATCAAATACTTTTTTCCCTCACTGTATGTATTAACACATTGATTGCCGGAATAGATATAACATGGACATTAAACTGAAAAAGTAATTTATATTGCAGATTTGAAAGCTTGAGAATGTTGTGCTATAAATTCTAATACCTAACATCACTTTCACTTTTAATATAAGTACAGTAGTGTGTGTATATTAACATTTACTGTGCTACGGATTGGACTTTAACTCACTAGCGGGTCCTCTGTAGTACCTGTAGGCTTTTTGGCTCCATTTGGGGGTTACAGGCTTGAACGCCAGTGAATCTGCTGCAATTTAATAGCGTGATTGAAATGCAACAGTAACGAGCTTGACAGATCAAAGGACTTGCGGGCGCGCAGATCAAATTTTCACGTCCCGTAGTATTTTCTCGCTCTTAACCCGCAGATCCTCAGCGGGTTGCTTTACGGGGCCAATTTAATAGCCGTAAGTATTGCGAGCTACGTTTAGGGCTACGGATTTCAACATTGAGGGAATTTAATAGGGTTGTGTGTGTGTTTGCAATGGCGCCTGTCTCTGACTGAAAAGCGCACTTCCCAACCACCAATCAACTTCCATGGGCGTATGCACAGTCAAATCTACAGCAAGAGCGCATGTGTGTGGAGGCAATTTAGCTGACCTTCTCTCAACTGTGCATGCACAAATTTGTAGCATCTGTGCAAGTAAGACTACATAGTAAATGCGCATGCACAAATTACTACCAATTGTAACGTCTACGTGCACATGCGCAGAAAGCACATGCAGGCGTTACTAACAAGTTACTAAACATCATAGTGGATTAAAGGTTCTTGTTTCATTGATTGTCTTACAAATTTACCGTTAATGCACACAAAAACATAATAGCTCCTAGTAAATCCAGTACTGTAAAACTACTATGTTGTTTATTGTATTGTTTTGCTAAATCTTTTTTGGGTATCCTTGCTTTCCATCTCTCTTTATGTTGTTTGGTGAATCATTTCACATTTTATCAGCTGCAGTCATTCACCTCTTAAGTCACTCATTAAGTCACCTTTAACCTTTTCTGTGAATTCACTTGCTCAACTGTCCTAGTTCTCTAATATTTTTTCCTTGACCCTCTTCAATCAAACTTTCATGTCCTTCTCATACTAATTACCTTGAACTATCTCTTAATACAGTGTGAACCAATGTCCTTCAGACTTAATAATGATCATGCTGAGAATTCATTTGAATATGTTGCTGTTTGTAGCACTTCCTAATATGTGCCATTTTTCTGGTGATATCATACATAATGCCTCATAGCTTTCTCAATATATTTTGTGCATATCTTAGGTCTATTCTGTTATTATATGGCAACTTAAAGATTGTATTTTATTCAGTAGCCTATTTCATTCTTTATTCCTTTTCAAAACAAAAATGCATTTTTTTTCTATACAGCTATACAATAGTGAGATAGTCAGGTTGTATTTAATGAGCAATAAAGCTGACTATAACAAGAAATAGCATTTCTCACTATACAAAATAATTGTTGAAACATAACATAGCCAAATAGATCAGTTGGTAAGAACCAACAATGATCTATCTCTACTGTCACTTGTATCTACCTAAAAGCTTGGCTTCATTAACCCTCAAGATACAATTATGCTTTCCCAGGCATGCTTAAATTCCTTTAAATATTTTAAGAAATATGGCACTTGCTTGCAAAGTATGTAACAAACTCACAGCTTTAGCAGCTGTGTAAGTCATAGACATAACCTTTTTAGAGAAAATCTGACCATCAGCCTTATTAAATTGTGATTTGGACAATTGAGTAGGGCTCTATATAAGCACAGAGCATATTTTTTTTCAGAAGGTTTTATTTAGTGAACTTGTATCCAAAAGCAAGGTCTTCACTAACTAAAAATTTCTGTAAAAAATATGCTCTGTGCTTATATAGAGCCCTACTCAATTGTCCAAATCGTAAATGAATCCATTTTGAGTTTCTTAAATCACAGTTGGAGGGAAAGTTGGGGGCAGGGAGAAAAAAAAGAGCATTGTTAGATAATTGGATAAGGCTGAATTTTACATCACACCCCTTCCCCAGAATTTGCATCAATATTAGTAACCACACAAAATTAACCACACCTAATTTTTATGAACGATATACTTTTTCTCAGCTTAATTATGTTCTTAGATACACTCAAAGTTTTCAAACATATATATATATAGATGTTATATTTTTACAGGGGCCTGTTATTGTGTCCATCAATAGATATACATAATTTTCTCTTCTGTGGCACAGAAAAAGCCCCACGTTTGATATCAAGTTGTTTAAAATAAGTACCTTTCCACTGAATAATGTTAGAAAAAATAGTAAAGTAAAACTTAAACTAAGTGTTCCATTTTATGTTCAGCCTCAGTGATCCTCCTTCCGCCTCAACATGTTATCTAATACAATTATTACGGTGGGTCATAGGGCTAGCAGATACTTAGTCAATTGGCTGTGACGGTAAGCCCATAGTGGCATATTAATCACATTAAAAGGCCCTCCTGCTTTCCAGTATAATGTGACATATTTTAACCAATAATGTTTGGTGCAGTTGTGCACAATTGGCGAGCCTGTGTCCGGACACCGGTGACATATGCACTTGTTATATGGGCTATTTAAGAGTCCATCATGGACGCTTCAGAAAGCCGATATTTCTGTGAAATGGCCATTAGGCAGTCGGTGACAGAGTCCGGTTTTCTATTGTCTAAACTGAATATTGTGGTAAGCTGCAGTGAGCTTCCCTGTGTTAGGGCCACATGTTATATTACAGTTTGTAAAGCCTACAGCATTAACGCAATGTTATTAGACAAATAGTTTTAGGAATCTTCAACCATTTACTTGAGAGCTTCTATTACATCATTTAAAGAGGTATACCCAATTTTTCAGAGAGTAACAGTTAACCTCTAGTGGGCTGAGCCCATGTTTATGTCTATATTGTTTGGTTAGTGTTTTATCCTAATTGCACCTCTGATCCGAATTGAATGCCTTATTAGTGCGTTATCTATATTTCACCTCATATTGTATTATATGTAGCTCTCTTTACATTTAGTTGTCTATCTTTTCATCATTATTTTTAATAACTAGTATCTTCTGATGATAGTACTCTGAGTAAGTTGAGTGGTATTCTAGGAACATTTGGTCCTTCTGTTGGGGAGCACATGACAACCAGTTTCTCCCTATCTGAGTTGTATGGTGTTTAGCCAGAAAATGGGGTATCAACATAGGTTGTATCAATCAGATTGGAGGTATCCTTTAAGATTGTAGGGTTCTTCTTCTCTTACCTGTGGTGTGGTGGTTTGTTTCCACATGTATTACTTCACATTGCTGCCCCCCACACCCGTGGAGGTTTTGTTATACCACTCTTATTCTTGCTTTGGTTTTGACATTATGTAGATACCAATCTTTTAATATTGGCGTATTTTTGTGTGCTTTTTTTTACTTTTGTGTGTTCTATAAAGATTACATAAACTCAAACACTACAATAATATTTAAAGTAATCTGTAATGGTAAAAGAGGCCTTGGTCTTGAAAAGCACAATTTACATCTTGTGATGTGAAAGTCCAATTTTATAAAGTTATAAATAATGACTAGTTTTTTAGACTGTGTTTAATTTATAGGGTGATACCATGATGATCTCACTTCCTCCTATAACCCCTCACAGCATGTCACTGCATGAGGTGCACAAGCAGCAATCTGTGAATCTCCATATGGCATTTTCTAATGCACTCAACAGTGCCAGTGGCTTCCTCTTGTCCAGTTGGTCATACAGTGAGGCTAATAGGGCTCACATAATCATAGGTACAGATTATACTTTTAAAGGATCATTACTTGTTTTACCATTACAGTGTACCTTTTATACATATATCAATGAATATTTTTACAGAAATATTTTTGTCTTGAGAGCCTGACTCAAAATTTAAGCTGTTGATATTCTCAGTAATTATTAATAGCAATACTTATCTGTCATAAAAATGAAACCTTGTATTTTTCCTACTTGTGAGTTTAATATTGTCAGACAGAAAATGTGTATACTATTTGTGTTCAATAAACTAGTTTAAGGCACACATCGTCAATTAAAGATAGAGAAATGGCATCATAAAGCCTTTTATACATATTGTGTGATGGCTCAAAATACCTTTATTTGTATTGCCTTGAAATTAGTTTCTGTGTATTAGGAATCATTTAGTGGTCCCGGAAATTGCTGACAAATGGCTTTTTTATGTGTATATTCATCACTTTCTAGGTAGGCTGAGCTTTGAAACTGCTCACTTGCAGTTAACAATTTGATTAATTAATAGCATAAGAATATGTATCAGATTAGTACCAATCAGAGCAAATCCTGATTAAACAGAAGTGCTTATGGTTGATGGAAGGCCTCTGATAACAACAAGAAAGCAACAATGTCAGTCTGTTGGCCTGGAATACGGAGCATTACAACATAATTAAGAACAAATGTGAAATGAGTATGCAATGCTTCATTGTGGATCATTTTTGTATAAGATAAATTCAAATCATATGCAGCCTTTATTGCAGCATTAGGCAGCCCTTTCAAGAGGGTTATTTTCATTTAAGGAACCCTCCCAGACAGTGGTGGAGCTATATAATGGAGTCCCTGGTGCAAAAAACTATTTTGGACCCTCTCCGTAACGTTTTGCTATGAGACCCCATTCCCCCGCTACCAACTCACTGAGTCCATTTCCCTAAAATCACTTCCCATTACAACACCCTTCCACAAGACCCTTTCTCATAGTTACTAACCCCCAAGACACCTTTTCCATAGCTGAGGCCATTTCTTGAGTGCGTGAAGCACACATATATGGACATAAATACATACATTATCTCTACATAGCAACTAGTCCCTCTCAGCAGCCATCTTCCCATAGCACCCAGTCTCTCTCAACATCCATTTACAAACAGTGCCCACCACTCTCTGCATTCATCTCTACACAGCACCCAACCTTTCTCAGCACCCACCTCACAGAAACGCACCCCCCTGTGCTATGCTGTCATCCAACCCTTGCTCTTTTCACCTCTTCTCTGATACACATCCCCAGCATGATGTTCTGCTCCACTTCCACCCCTCGAAGCTTCTGTAGAAATGCTCTACAGACAAAAAATAAATAAAATACACAACTCTGGCCTCTGGAGGGCCCTGGTGCATTGCACCTCCTGCACCACTGGTAGCTCCACTCCTGCTTCCAGATGGCAAATTATGTTAAAAACAAAACAAAAAGTGACTGGCTAGAGTGAAGCATAACTGCATTTAGAAGCAATAAAATGAAGTTTTTTTTTTGTATTATTATTATTTAAAACCAGTTATTTTAAACACTAGATACCACTTGATACACCCTCACATAGGTTCAAGTCTTTGTGTCATCACACTTGAAATTTCTGAAAAAATCATTCTAAGACCTACAAAGGGTGGATAATGCAACCGCAGGGGTAATAACAAGCCATTGCTTGGTGGCTAATATGATAGAGAAACCTTCAAATACAGCAAAGGATTTAATTAAAAGTGTCTTTGAGAAAAACTGGAATGCAAGAACAAGAGGTCATGATTTGTAGTTGGAAGGTGGAAGATTTAGTACTACTTTACAGAAAGAGTAGCAGGTAAGTGGAACAGCCTTCCAGTGGATCTTGTAGGGCTAAACACAGTAAATGGAGTCAAGCATACCTGGAATAGGCATAAGGTTGTACTGCTTAATTAAGCCAAAATTTAAGTAGATATATTGGGAACCTCAGATGGGCTTTTTATGGTTTATATCTGTAGTCAAATTCTGTATTTATAAGTACCTGGCTGAGATGCCTTACTCAAAGAATCTGGGACTCTAAGAGGTCCCTTTACTTAAAATACTGTATGTTAAAAATATTTTCCAATCTACATGTTTCCAAATGTGTTTAAATAATAACAGCCTTATTAAATTGTGATTTGATTAGTTGAATAGGGCTCTATATAAGCACAGAGCATATTTTTTTTACAGAAGTTTTTAGTTAGTGAACTTCTATCCAAAAGCAAGGTCTTCACTAACTAAAAACTTCTGTAAAAAAATATGCTATGTGCTTATATAGAGCCCTATTCAATTGGTCAAATCACAATTTAATAAGGCTGTAAATGCCTAGCTATAAGAGAGTCAATGAACTTCCTATTCTCTTATATTCATATTAAACTCAAGCAAATATAATCTAATTCTAAACAATCTGATTGTTAAGACCCAAATATTCTATCACAGTGGACATAAGTGCTAATAGATCACAGTGTTGCTTAAGCAATATATTCCTTCTTATTTGTATCCTAACAATGTATTTTAGTAGTAATGCAATGGATTGTCTACTGAGATATAAAGGAGCCATACTATGCCTTACTGAATAACATACCTGTCAAACTATTCTTTTAGTGTCTTATTATTAAGTCAGAGAGGACAGAAAGTCCTGGTGTATGAAACTAGATATAGTAACTAGAGAGTCACTCATATTTGTCTCTTTCTTTCTTTGAGTTTCCTATATCCTTCTATTATCCTAGATACAGTATTGTTTAACATAGTACTTATAATTTACACAGCTTAATGTTAACATATTGAAATAAAAAAAACGGATTTTTCTAAAATAAAACATACCATTGTTTATATTTGTAGTGCTGTTTGAGTTTATTTTTAGAAGTTATTGTTATTTACCCGTTCAGTCATGTCCGACTCCCCATGACCCTACGGACTGCAGCATGCCAGGCACATCTGTCAACAACTGCCCGTCTGAGCTCCCTCATGTGCATTAAAGTAAATTATTTATTTATTTATAAATTGCCCGTTTAAATATGAATCACCATAAAAACCAACAAAAAAAGTACATGCAAATGCTTGGGCCATGATTACGTGACCATCACATGATTACATGCCAGATGCACAAATACATGTGCAGAGGTACCTCTGAGTGTTCATTTAGTAGAAGCTACATGTTTGTGCTATCTAAGTGGGTGTGAAAAAGCTGCTGCACCCAGACTGACAATTACATATGGGATGTAGATGGCTGACTATGCAGGGCAAGATGGCAACCCCCCCAAAAAAGCAAATACACCAGTATTGGTATTTATATTAGATAACAGCAACAATCTTACACCTCGTTATATTTTATTTTGAAACTACAGTGGTCCTTTCAGCATCTCTACATAGCTCAGACAGATATGCCTGTCATGCTGCAGTCCGTAGGGTCATAGGGAGTCGGACATGACTGAACGGGTAAATAACAAATGGCTTGTAAGGTGGTTTGTTGCTTACATAATTAGAAGCGTTGGGATAGTTACATTCCAAAGTGCCTCTGATGCATTTAAAAACCTTGGGAGATATATGCTAAAGGGCATAATGTTAGAGAACTCTTAAAGATACAAAGTGTTAGGAAATAAACCAGCGACAGGCAGACCTTAGCAAGATCAATGTAGGAAACAGGTAAAGGTGAACTAATTTACAATAGAAGTGTAGATAGTGAGTAGAGTATTTAGGAGTACAACTGGGTATTATTATCATTTTAGAGAGATCAAATGTAATATGTATTGCTGTAGTGGGGCATGCTCTCCCATTGCAAAGAACATGGGAAGTATTGTCTACCAATGCCATTAACCCCAGCCATTGGAAAGGAGAGTGCAAAACATACTAACCAGGATCACTTTTGTCTTGAAAAAGAGAGTTGCATTTCCTTTAAAAAATCTTATTCGAAATTAAATGTTTATTTTTTATAAAAAAAGATAACAGGCCATACTTAAATTATCTCTTTCTCTCTCCTGTCTCTCTCTCTCTCCTGTCTCTCTCTCTCTCTCTCTACTGTCTCTTTCTATCTCTCTCTCCTGTCTCCCTATCTATATATCTCTCCTGTCTCTCTCTCCCCTCTCTCTCTCCTGTCTCTTTCTCCCCTCTCTCCCCTCTCTCCTCTCTCTCTCCTGTCTATCTCTCTCCCTCTCCTGTCTCTTTCTCGCTCTCTCTCCTGTCTCTCTCTCCCCTCTCTCTTTCTCTCCTGTCTATCTCTCCCTCTTCTCTCTCCCTCTCTCCTGTCACTCTCTCCCCTTTCTCTCTCTCCTGTCTATCTCTCTCTCTCCTGTCTCTCTCTCCTGTCTCTCTCGCTCACTCTCTCTCCTGTCTATCTCTCTCGCTCTCCCCCGCTCTCTCTCTCTTGTCTATCTCTTTATCTCTCCTGTCTCTCTCTCTCTCTCCTGTCTATCTCTCTCTCCCCTCTCTCTCCCCTCTCTATGTCTCTCTTGCTCTCTCTCTCCTGTCTATCTCTCTCCCTCTCTCTCTCTCCCCCTCTCTTTTTATCTCTCTCTCTCCTGTCTATCTCTCTCTCCTGTATCTCTCTCCTGTCTCTCTCTCTCTCTCTCTCTCTCTCTCTCTCTCTCTCTCTCTCTCTCTCTCTCTCTCTCCTGTCTATCTCTCCCTTTCCCCTCTCTCCCTCTCCTGTCTCTTTCTCCCCCTCTCTCTCCCCTCTGTCTTTCTCTCTCTCTCTCTGCTGTCTCTCTCTCTGCTGTATCTCTCTCCCCTCTCTCTCTCTCTGCTGTCTCTCTCTCTCCTCTCTCCCCCTCTCTCTCCCCTCTGTCTTTCTCTCTCTCTCTGCTGTATCTCTCTCCCCCCTCTCTCTCTCTCTCTCTGCTGTCTCTCTCTCCCCCTCTCTCTCTCTGCTGTCTCTCTCTCTTTCTCTCTTGTCTCTCTCTCTCTCCCCTCTCTCTCCCCTCTCTATGTCTCTCTTGCTCTCTGTCTCCTGTCTATCTCTCTGTCTTTCTCTCTCTCGCCTGTCTATCTCTCTCTCTCTCCTGTCTCTCTCTCTCCTGTCTCTCCCCCTCTCTCTCCTGTCTATCTCTCTCTCTCCTGTCTATCTCTCTCTCTCCTGTCTCCCTCTCTCTCTCCTGTCTCCCCCTCTCTCTCCTGTCTATCTCTCTCTCTCCTGTCTATCTCTCTCTGCCTCTCTCTCTCTCCCCCTCTCTTTTTATCTCTCTCTCTCCTGTCTATCTCTCTCTCCTGTCTCTCTCTCCTGTCTCTCTCTCTCTCTCTCTCTCTCTCCTGTCTATCTCTCCCTTTCCCCTCTCTCCCTCTCCTGTCTCTTTCTCCCCCTCTCTCTCCCCTCTGTCTTTCTCTCTCTCTCTCTGCTGTCTCTCTCTCTGCTGTATCTCTCTCCCCTCTCTCTCTCTCTGCTGTCTCTCTCTCTCCTCTCTCCCCCTCTCTCTCCCCTCTGTCTTTCTCTCTCTCTCTGCTGTATCTCTCTCCCCCCTCTCTCTCTCTCTGCTGTCTCTCTCTCCCCCTCTCTCTCTCTGCTGTCTCTGTCTCCCCTCTCTCCTGTCTCTCTCTATCTCCCTGGTAGTACGTCTGTCCTACAGTATATGACTGTAAAAATTCTAAAGCTATTTTATTTAATCACTTTCACTTATTGTCTATCTCTTTATCTCTCCTGTCTCTCTCTCTCTCTGCTGTCTCTCTCTGCTGTCTCTCTCTCCTCTCTCTCTCTCTCTGCTGTCTCTCTCTCTCTCTCTTTGCTGTCTCTCTGCTGTCTCTCTCTCCGCCCTTTCTCTCTCTCTCTGCTGTCTCTGTCTCCCCTCTCTCCTGTCTCTCTCTATCTCCCTGGTAGTACGTCTGTCCTACAGTATATGACTGTAAAAATTCTAAAGCTATTTTATTTAATCACTTTCACTTATTGTTTAAATCGCTCTCCTATCATCATAATTATTTCTTTTGAGTAAAAAAAGCCTCTGCACCCACTGTATATTGCTACTTAATAACAATGACAGCGTTTTTAATAAGAATAAATGAGCAAAGATGATAATTGAAAGGTTATAGTAAAGGGGTAATTGAAATGTTCCCTTTTATTAAGTCGCATTGTTTTGTTCTGCATTCACTTACATTACAAGCTTCCTTCAATAAGCACAAGAAAACAATACAAAATGTGCAAAATGTCATTTTAGAGGAAACGCACTATCCAATATATATTTATTTGCATGCAAATATTGGTTTTGATGATACACATTTTTCCAAGTCCCATGTTACACAGAGCATAATATTACTGAATATGTGCTCATTATATGCAGACTCGGAGAAGATTTAATGCAAAATATAATGTCTGTTGCAAGCCAAACACTACAACTGGAAGAGAAAATGACAGAATGAATAATTTATATAAAAAGCAACATTACTCATGCACATTAAAGTGTATCTTCAAATCTGTACAAAATTTATGTCACAATAAAAATTCACTATTAAAGTAATGAGAAAAGTGTTAGTGTTGTTTTCGATAAAAGGGCATTAAAGATTAAGTCTGTAGATCTGGACAGTGGTTTGATCAGTAAATGAATTTCGGTTAGAGATAGGGACACTGATTCCTTGTATTCAAGGTGAATCAAAGGAAAATTGTGTCCAGGAGGACGTGAGTGTCCCTCCAAGAGCACCGAGTGCCCACATGACATGCTTGAGGGTGAGAGCCAGGCTGTTAGTACAGCTGCCTGTGGAGACTGCCAAGAAGCCAGATGAGAATGCTGGAAGCATATCTGTCACAGCCCTGGATATGGCCAATATTGGCCGAATCTCTTGGTCTGAATCTGGCCCTCATATCTGGGAAGATATACAAAGATATAATATCATCACATATAGTTTTTGATGTTAATGTCATATTAATTCTAATTAATATTTCCTAAAAAATCAGTGATTTATTATTTAGTTTTTCAGTCTGAATATCATGCTGATAATATATTATTAAGAAAACCAAACATTGTAAATAGAGATAAATGCAATATAAAGTTTAAGCTAGATAGATTTTTTTCATTCAGAATGTGAGCTGTAATCACGGCTATATCAATTCTCAGAGGAAGCCAAGCAGTGTTTCAGATGTTTCGCTCTAACATCATGTGGTTGCATAGTGTGGATTGTACTTAACACAGTTTTCCCATCTGTGGCTCTATCCACTGATGAAATTCAGTGATGAATTGAATTGTAACCATAGTTCATACAGATAGTGCACCAATCTGTTATTTATAGAACCTCACATTCCATGTTGGGCTAATTATCCGTATATACATCTTACATATAAAGAATAAGAATTTAGCATCGTACTTTATCAAGGACATTTATGCTGATACGCTTAAAGGTATCATTAAATTTGAGCTGCTATCATGGCTGTAGAGACAAACCAATACTTCAAACGCCCAGCAAAAATCTGCTAGCTCTGCAAACGTCTGTTTAGAGGTGTGATGGAAAGGAGTTAGCATTAGAGAGAAAGGTGACGCCAATGGAACCAGGTTCAACTAAAAGTTTCTTGTTAAGACTACAAACCTGTACAGAGAGGAAAGATAACATACATACACTTACATATATCAAGCAGGCCAAGAGACTTCTTTTCCCACAAAATTTCAGTAGAGAGTATTTTAATATCATTTTAGTTTCATTTAAGTAGACAGTATTTATACTGTAGCTAAGAATTATGGGTGGAGACATGCAAATAAGGCTCAAAAAGTACCCCCATTTTGCCCCAGGCTTACTTAACATAGGGGGGGGGGGGTCATTAAACATCATCCAACAAAATATATATAACAACACTGACCTTATATAATTCTCCTCAGCTCATATCACCTCTCAATGACCTCTAATTGTGCTTCACTACATATGTAAATAGACCTCCCTTGTGGTATTGTGGTTAGCAGAGGCGGAGCTTCTGCCGGTTTGGCCGGTGCAAGGCCACACCGAGGGGCACTGAGGGGCCTCCCGCAGGTCTCTGTGGCCCCAGAAAACCCCCGTGAACCCCAGCGGGTCTTCTGTGCCCCCCAGCGAATCCCCTGTGGCCCCCGCTTGTCCTCTTTGGCTGCTGTGCATCCTCTCTGGCCCCCACGCATCCCCTGTGGTCCCCGCAGAGCCCCCGTGGCCCCCACAGGTCTTCGGTGCCCCCCCATGGATCCCCTGTGGCCTCCGTGGGTCCCCTTGGGCCCCTAGGGCTCCTGTGTGGCACCTTACAGCCAACCATGGGCACTCACAGGCTCAAGGGGCCCCCTGTGCCCCTTGCTGGCCCAGTGACCACCACGGCCTCTTATGGCTCCTGAGGACCTCCTGGGGGTCCCCTCCAGCCCTTTATGGCCCACTGTGGCCGCCACATTATCCAGGGGCCCACTGTGGCCCCCACAGCCCATTTTGGCCTCCACAGACCTCACATACATCCCCTGCAACTCCTTAAGGCTTACTGTAGCCCCCCACAGGACCAAAGAGCCCTTCAAAGGCCAGTGCCTCGGTGCTCTGCCACTGAATCTTACATTAAAACTTGCAGTATTTAGCTATCAATAAGCTATTCTGCTTCTCACATCAAGGACTGGCCATTATTGTCAGTAGTGGTGCGATTAAGCACTCAGTCCTTGGGAGAGGATCAGAAGGTTTTATGGACAGCTAAAAATTGCAAACTTCAAAGTAAGATTACTATAAGGAAATGCATTTTTTTTAAAATTAGCACTCAATACTTGTCTTTACCTATAATATTCAGTAACTTGAGGGGGTATCTTTCCTATGGGGCCTTAAACAGACATGGAATACTATTGTCAAGGTGCTCTTCTAGAGTACATTTTTTTTAACAGAAATCAATACCCATATTCCCTGCTCCTCCCACCCATCACAGGTTTTTAATCTTTTTACAAAGACAAATATCCAACAAAGTCAAATTGAATAAAATAGTTAAAAATAATAAATGGTTGTAATTATTTGTTTCAAAATGTTTAAACCCATTTTGTCT
The DNA here is from genome assembly GCA_027410445.1 of Discoglossus pictus. Lineage (NCBI taxonomy): Eukaryota > Metazoa > Chordata > Amphibia > Anura > Alytidae > Discoglossus > Discoglossus pictus. The sequence goes on along the minus strand of CM050164.1, from coordinate 360,122,150 downwards.
ATGAAGTAAAGTTCTTCAAAAGATCAAAATATAAACACTACAATGGTCCTTTTTAACATTAGGGTTTAATGAATTTAGATTATTATTATTTTTATTATTACTGTATTTACAAAGAGCAAACGATTTACACAGTACTACACAGTTGGAGGTAGTTAAAATTACATTTGGAGGTCAGCCAACCAGTACTGTACAGGACAGCATAGTAAATAGCTTCCAGGGAGAAAACAGTAAAGGAATTCAAGCATGCCTGGAATAATATAAGACCATCCTAAAATTGAGTTAAGACAAACTTTTTTAGGTCGATGAAATAGGCAAAGTAGTTGGATATTTTGGTTCTCTGCCATCAAGTCTTTGTTTTTTTCAATATGAGGCATTTAAAGTTAAATTAATTGTTTTTCACTCCTTTAGGCTATAAGCACCTTCTTTCAGAATTATTATTTATTTGAATGTCTATTGTTCATAAGCTTTTTTTTTATTTTTAAATTTGTATAAAAAACAATAGCTACATACCTATTAAATAGATGCAATATCATATCCAGTGAAGTGTACTTGAAAATGGATATTAACATTCTGGTATTCCCATAGCTTTGCAAGCACATCTTTCATTTTTGAACATTAGTTCACTTTTAACAGTAACATTTCATGCAATAGTTTATATCAGTCAATTTCCCCGACAACTGGTAACTAGAAAATATGTTGTTCCGCATTTGTTCATGGAAGGACAACAAAAGTGTTTTCAATTATGTGAACACTGTAGGTGGTAGCACTTATAATGAAATAAAACAATAAAATCTGTAACATTTGATCTCCTGCAAATTCCAATCTTCTCTTCTATACAAATGGACGGATGCTATTGCAGATCATTAAATGCTCTCATAATGTACTTTGTGCTTGAGTACCACTGCTAATATGATGGTGATCAGAAGAGGAAAATTAACTTTTTCATAAATACATAAAATAACATACTGTATGTTGTTATTAAAATAGCTGTCAAGTTAATGAGTATGCATTGAATTTATTAACAAAGGTCCCAATTATGAGAGTTATTACAATTTTACCTTGCAATAAGGATATTTGGAATTGGCTGTTTTTAACAAATCTAATGTAAATTAGTGTTGGATAGTTGAGCTTAAATGTGAATTTTCTTTAGTATGGAATTAGTTTTCATGGTCCTCTTTGCCACTGGGGGGTGATTAGCAAGAGGGGTATGCCCAGTTGACCGAAGTCTTAAAATCTCAGAGTCTTTGAACAGTTATAATCATTCCCAAGTGAGTGTTACTTAAAGGGACAGTTAAATCAGTACAACTTGGAGCTCACCACTGTAAAGTTCTCATAAAACCATGTTGAAATACTTTTTTAATTTCTGAAATTTGTTCTTTTTTCACAGAGAAATTTATAAATGAAATGTCCATTTACATGAGACACTGACAAGCCCCCAGACAGACCCACAAAAGCAACTCTGTACAGACAGCAGAAGCAGAAGCAGATAAAGGACTGCTGGAATCAGCTAAATAGCATTTCCTGCTACATTCCTGAAGTTCAGGGAGAAACTATAAATCTTTGTCTCCCCGGAGCCATCATCGTCGGGTGTCGGCAGATGTTGTTAATCATGGAACAATCAGGAGTGTGTTTGTAAACAGACCTAAGACTGTAGATTTTTAGCTCTTATAAGAGTTTCACACCATGAAGAGCACTTATAGTGAGGTGAATGGCTCTCTGTGATGAGGTAGAGAGCTGGGAGGTAGTTTTTAGCATTCAAGTTGAATTATTAAGCACTATTCTGGATTTGTTTTAAAATTCTTACTTTTAGACAATATTTCTATGTCTGATATAACTGGGACCTTTGTTGTGTTTCTTTCAATACATCCTAAAGGTTTAGCTGAAATTATGTATTTTCTGAAAAATATAATTATTTCATTAATAAAGATAAACCCAATCATTTCCAATACATTTATTCCACTTCAAAATGAGAAAAACGCATAACTGAAATTAAGCAAATCATACATCTCTTTCATCAGTGCCCACGTGCTTTATGCTGCATTCATAACTGTAATATTAATTATTTTAATACAATGGTAATTGTTCAAATGACTTTGTAATTAGACAGAAAAACTCTTGTCGGTAATAAAACAAAGCAGTGCCTGTAGTCTACCTCTTGACTTTCTGATTGTTCTTTCCCAGAAGCAGCCTTGTAACAAATAAATATCTGGTATTGCTAATGGTAGACGTGTTTTTTTTTCTGAAAGGGAAGTTTGTTCCATAAACTACACATTTTATGCAGAAAATTACAATGTGCTATGTCAATTTAATAGTCTCATCACAAGCAGCAAAATGCCATTATACTTGAAAGATTGTAAAAAGCTATGTTTGGTGGCACAAATCTATAATATAGGAAAGGACACAGGCTGCTAACATGCATTGTAACTGTAAAGTACATAGGCCTTTGAGCTGTCAAATTAGAATGCTATTCTGTCAAAGTATAAGATACTTCAACCATAATATTACATGAATAGTCAGCACAATCAGTTCTAAACATCACTTATCTGAGAGATCAAGTGAGGATAGTTTACTTTATGGCACATGTATGCAGGCACTGTATGTAGGTATTATACAGTTTTTTTTGTATGAATAGGGACACCACTAGACATATATGTGATAGACTAAATACGTCTCCTACCTCCCCATCCCATTCTTCCACTTTTATGTAGATAAGCAACAAGCCTTGGCTCAAATCTGCGAATAAGTGCTTATGCACTGGACTGAAATATATATAAACAGAATCTTCAAAAAGTAAGATTTTATCTTTAAATAGTTTTATGCTCATTGCTTTTTTTAATGCTATTAATTTGCTCAGTTAAATCCAACTCTTTGTGACAATATTGACATCAGATATTGACACATCTGTCAGCCACTGCCCCTCTCAACTCTCTTCAGCTAAAGTTCATCTATTCATCACAGCCTCTTGCTTTATTTGTATACCTTCAATCTTCCTCAGTATCTGCTTCTCCTTCATTGAATCCTGTCTTCTATTGATTTGGCAAACATATTTGAGCTTTAGAATCATGATCAAACCTTCCAGTGAACAGTTAGGTTTGATTTCCTGTTGTATTGAATGATTAGATCTTCTTTAAGTCCAAGGGACTCTAAGCAGTTTTCTCCAACGCCCAAATTCAAAGGTGTAAATTCTATGATGCTCAGCCTGTTTATGGTCCATCCATCCACCATATGAAGCTCATTGTCTTAGCTGCAGCCAGCTCCAGGTCTTGTTTTTGCTTATTGTATTATTATTATCTTTATTATTATCTTTATTTGTAATGCACCAGCATATTCTGTAGACCATATAGATTGCCTTTATTATTGGCTACAAAGTATATAGTCAGTCTGATTTCTATATTGTCCATCAGGTGATGTCCGTGTGTAGAGTCTCATCTGAGGCTGTGAAAAAATGGTGATTACTATGACCAGAGAATTACCTAGACAAAATTCTTCTAGTCACTTACTTTGCTGTTGTTTAGTCGTTCAGTCGCATGCGACTCTCCGTGACTCTATGGACCACAGCACGCCAGGTGCATCTCTCAGTCACTGCCCCTCTGAGCTTCATGTTCATTGCTTCAGTGACCTCATCTATCCATGTCCGCCTCTGTCGTCCCCTTCTTCTTGTGCCTTCAATCTTTGGCAGCATCAGAGTCTTTTCTAGGGAATCCTGCTGTCTCATATGGCCAAAATATTTGAGCTTCAGCCTCATGACCATACCTACCAGTAAACAGTTTGTCTTGATTTCCTGAAGTATTGATTTATTGGATCTTCTTGCAGTCCAAGGGTCTCTAAGCTGTCTTCTCCAACACCACAATTCAAAGGTATCAATTCTACGGCGCTCAGATTTCTTTTGCGCTCACATCTGTATGTTACTACTGGAAATACCATAGTTCTAACTATGCAGACCTTTGTTGATAGTTTAAGATCTTTACTTTTTACTAGCTTGTCCAAGCTTGCCATAGCTTTCCTCCCCAGAAGCAAATGTCTTTTAATTTCATGACTACAGTCACCATCTGCAGAGATCTTGGATCCAAAGAAAATAAAATCTGTCACTGCCTCCACTTCTTCCCCGTCTATTTTCCAGGAAGTGAGGTTGCAGTTTGCCATGACCTTCGTCTTTTTAACATTAAGCAGCAGGCCAACTTTTGCACTCTCTTCTTTTTCCCTCATCAATAAGTCCTTTAGTTCCTCCTCACTTTCAGCCATCAGAGTAGTATTATCAGCGTATCTGAGATTATTGATATTTCTCCCAGCAATTTTGATTCCAGCTTTGGATTCATCCAGTTCAGCCTTACGCATGACGTATTCTGCATATAAGTTGAATAAATAAGGTGACAATATACAACCTTGTCGCACTCCTTTTTCAATCTTGAACCATTCTGTTGTCCCATGTTTGGTTCTGATTGTGGCTTCTTGGTCGACATACAGATTCTTAAGGAGGAGGATTAGATGATCTGGTACTCTCATCTCTTTAAGGACATGCAACATTCTGTTGTGATCCACACAGTCAAAGGCTTTAGAATAGTCTATGAAGCAGAAGTAAATGTCTTTTGGAACCTCTTGCTTTCTCTATTACCCAACGGATATTGGCAATTTGATCTCTTGTGCCTGTTCCTCTGAGGAACCCAGCTTGTACATCTGGAAGTTCCTGGTCCATATATTGTTGGAGTCGAGCTTGTAGAATCTTTAGTATTACCTTGCTGGCATGTGAAATGAGTGTAATTGTTCTATAATTGGAGCACTCTTTGGCACTGAATTATTTTGGGATTGGGATGTAGACTGACCTTTTCCATCTCTTACTTACACAGCTGCTATTGTTGTTAGCTTGTTACATACTTAAGAAACATTTAATTTTTTTCCTAAACTACAGTGCTGTTTCAAACTGGACCTCCCATTCCATAGAAGAAAAATCTACATACTTTTAAACCATTTTTAATGAAATAGTTCATAATAATAGTACCAAGCAAGTGTAAGTATAATTTAATAAGTAGACTATTCATAAATGATTGACCATTTGGTAATCTTCTTGTAGCAATGTTAAGTTGTGCAAGTAGTATCTGAATGTCGATTTTAGAACAAGTACGATTTTTTTGGAAGAGTGATATAATTTAATTGGAGACACTGGTTACATATCCTATAAATATGGCATGATATAGACTCTTGACGTTTGGGAAAATCTAGGATTAACATCCAGTAATGGTTTATCAGAAATTCTAAATGCCATTTCATTCATTTGTATTTGCTACTGTAATTTAATTCGTTTGATCAATTAATGATTTGCATGTCTTAATTGTGGTAACTACCAGTAATCCTTAAAAACATTGCTCATTTATTGTTTTTTTTTATATATAACAATCAATACTTCTACAAATTCCCTGCAGTTTAGTACCTAAGTTCCTGTTGCAAAAACAAGCAAAAAAAAAAAGAAATAAGAATAAAAAGCAACTACAAGAAAAACGTAATTTAATGAAAAGCTGCTAGTGCATTAAAAAGTCAGAAGAAGCATGAATAGCCCTGCAGAATGATTGATTTCTGCAACTCCTAACCGAATTAAATGAACAGCTGAAAACACCAATTCTGGTGATTTTATAAAAAGGCAATATCTAGGTATTAGAACACCTAAAGCAAAAGACATAGAAAATAAGCAAACCTTCCGAGCATAATTGATCTATTTATTAAATAAATGTACTTTTCTTATTAATGTTCTAAGAGATAATTGAGTTGAAATGGGTGAAGGCTTTAACAATGTCGGTTATATATTAGTCACATTATGTCTAGTTTTCTACTGCAGCCCACTGTTTAATGGGCAGCAAAACAGTATGAGAAAAAATGTTCAGTCATGGTCATGTTTATATGTTTTACTGCTTGAAATTTGTAGTTTTTTTGGTCTTTGAATTAATCAGCTGCCATGTTGAATTCTTAATGTGATAATTAAGCAAATTAATGCTGAACCGAAGATATTAATGAGGCAGAATATGCTAATGTGCTTTTGATAAAGAGCTCCCCTTTTTCTACTCTAAAACACTGGCAAGGATATTATATTATAGGCCAGACAGCTGATCTCCTGTGATTTACTGAAAAGACTTGCTTATGCACACGGAGAACAAATCTTGTAAACAAGGGTTAATGTCACAATTTTCAATATCCGTAAAAGCTAAGTGTACTATTGTAATTGCGTGGATACTAATAATGTGTGTTTTTTTTTTTTTCAAAGCATCAGAAACGAGGCAAATAATGGGTTCTGTGACTTACAGATGGCTGCTTTAGCAATTTATTCAAAGGACAAAAAAAAATGGAACACTGTAATTTATTATGAAATAAATTATATTGATATATGGCATCAACCACACTGCTACAGATATTCGTCTTTGGCCTTTTTAATGTTGAATACAGCATCTTACTAATGTCCTTGGGGAATTGATGCTTGGAAAACAAACTTAGAATACTTTCTTTGATCATTATATCACTGTGTCCCCCATATTGATATGAACATCTAATACTTTTGCTTTGTACAAATAGAGTTCATAGGAGGTAAAGCTATGGCATGTCATTAATGATATTGAATGTTATTTTTGATTTTAGTGTATTGAATCCTCCCTGGAGCCTGTTGATGGAATTCTATCTGCATAGATGTGGTAAGTAGGCTTTTCTAATAATCTATTCTATTGATCCTCAGAAAGGTTTTCTAGGCTCTCTATGAGTTATGCACCAACACTTGATTCATAAATGTTACTGGATATAATAATGTTATTGGGGGAAACCCAGGTTGTGTGTAGCTGTGATGTCTTTCAATGCACCAGTGCTGAGTTTTTGTTATCATAAAAAAGTGGTTTATATTACTGTAAAGTGTTGAAGCATTGTAGCAGCGATTTAATAATATAATAAACTATAAAATAAGTACGGTATTTGTTGCATTCAATAGACATGCAAATGTTTAGTGAATAGGGTCTTTAATGATATTATAGTTGACCTCTGGTACATATAGTGCATGTTAGTTCAAAACATAAATATTCAGGACTGGGAGATTATTCAATGGGGGAATATGAAATTAAACATTTAGATTTGTTTTTAATACTAGGGAATCGCCCATCACAAGGCTGGCTATGCTGTTTGCCACACAATGCGAGGCTGCCTCCTCTGAGCACCTTCGGCGCTCATCGAGAGCCTCTCCCAACCCCCTTCCCCCCCCCGTGTATGCCCGCGTGCCTGGCGTTGTTTGGCTTGGGTTAAGTGTTAATGGCTTCAGACTCGTTTTGGTTTGTTTAAGAACATTTATGTTTTTTCGGCCACCATTTTTTTCATTTCCTAACCGATTTTCTATCTCTGAAAAACGCCAATTAGGGCTGAAATTAGCTTGCAACCTCACTCACAAGCTACCTGGCTCTTCCCCTGAGTTGTGTGTGAAATTTTTAATTTATTTTGTACATAATTTTTTTTTTTTTTTGGAGGTCTTTTGAGTTACTTGCCTGATCAAATATCGTCCGGAGTTCGGCTAAGTGTTACTGGCTTGGGTTAAGTGTTACTGGCTTCCGCTAAGTGTTAATGGATTTCAGTTAAGTGTTCCTGGCTTCGGCTATGGGCATCTTTCATCTCTTTCCATCCTCTATCGGTGGAGCATAATCGGGCAAATGACATCTCTGTCGGGACAGAGGACCCTTAGAGGGACCCTGAAAAGGCACTATTGCCCGAGCCACAATGAGCACCTTCGAGGCTAATTTCAGCCTAAGTCCCGCTGGCCTCGCAATTTTTAACATGCAGTACGACAACTATTATATGTGCTTGAAAACAGGGAACCGTTGTGTGCCTTTAAGATGCGGACATTTGTCTCACTGAACTAGCATAAGCAGAACCAGACTATCACTTTCAAAATATCTGTTTGTTTGCAGTAAAATAAAAATATTATGATTTTTAAATTACACTTTTATACTAGTAAGTGCAGATACCTCTTCCTATATTGCTTACTACAGACACATCACAGAGAGAGTACTGATATCCAGAAACTGGGATAAAGAATAATGCATGATACAGTATATAGTGTAATAATATATCTATTTAAAGGAAAATTTAAATCCAAATCCACTTTTATTTACCAGCAACATTAGCATGATTTTAATTTTTAAGTAATCTATAAAAAAAAAAAAAAAGGTCACAATGTGCTTAAAAGGGCCCATTAGGCTAATTTAAATTGTAATATCTCACCCTGCTCCAAAATAATATTGGAATGTAGTGTTCTTCAAGACATCTACTATTGTCCAAAACACAATCATCAGTTATGCAGGCCAGATTCCCAAGAGCACATATATACTGTAAATATACTTTTTTTTTGCAAAAATGCATTAAAGTAAAGTTAAGGTTGCAGAGCAGGATGGGGCAATTTAAGGCTTGAAAAATGCGGGGAAATTGGGACGTTTTTCGGATGCCATAATTCATGACACCATTTATGACATTAGGTGAAATCATTCATGACATCACCTATGATATAAATAATGGCATTGGCTATGACATCAATCATGACATCACATATGATGTGAAAAATGACACGATCATTAATATTACTGATGGCATCACATTAGACGCCCCTATGATGTACCGTATATACTCGAGTATAAGCCGAGTTTTTCAGCCCTTTTTTTAAGGCAAAAAAGGGCCCCCTCAGCTTATACTTGAGTCACTCTCCCGCCCGTGTCTCTCTAACACCCCCGTGTGTCTCTAACCCCCCCGTGTCTCACTAACCCCCCCTGTGTGTCTCTAAACCCCCCCTGTGTGTCTCTTACCCCCCAGTGTTTCTCTCTACCCCCCCGTGTGTCTCTCTACCCCCCGTGTGTCTCTTTCCCTCCCCCCTCCTCAACCTAAACCCCCATCCTCAGCATAAACCCCCCTCAACCCCCCTCCTCCACCTAAACCCCCCCTAATACCTCCCCCCTCTCCCCTCACTTACCTGCTTGTGCTCTGGCCTCTGCTCCTTGACCCGGCGCTGGCGTGCATGTGACGTCACATGCGCGCCGGGTCAAGGAGCGGAGGCCGGTGTTTAACTCGTTTGCAGGTCCTCTCGAGCACATGTAGGATTTTCTCCTCCATTTGTGGTTTACAAGTGTGGATACGTTTGCGAGCCTTGCGAATTAGAGCAATTGAATAGCGATTTTAGCCCTGCGAAAGTGACACATCAAAAGCTTCTGGAGGCTGTAAGTTACAAGTTGGACAGACACCATCTTTTCAAGCTCGTAACTCATAACCCGATCCGAGCCTGCAAAAAGACGCCAATTGAAAAGCAAATTTGCCTGTGAGCTTACTTACAGGCCTCCGGATCTTAAATTCTGTCAACTGAATGGGGCCCATAGTCTCCACAGCATGTTGAATATTAATTGACTCACCTAAATAATGGCCTGTCTAGTGAGCTTTCAGAAGAAGTTTTGGAACCACAGCTGCAGATAATGCACTAATATATATACTATATGAAACACACTTTTACATCTATATTTGTTTATTTGATAACAACTTACTTTCAACACAATTAAAAAATACAGCTTTAATTAATGGATATATAAATATGCAAGTAACAAGTAGCTAGGTTAGTAATCATATATATACATATCTACTAGCGACTTGCCAGTCAAAAATGATGGGGCAATAAAATTTGTAGGCTGTGAATGCTGTTTTCCACCTAATATGAGTCTCTGACACTCTTAACCTTTTAGTTATCTTGGAAGAAGTTCAACAATTATAGTAAATGTGTTTATTTTTTTAACATGCAACTTGTAGTTCAACAACTGGTAAACAATCCTTTTTTAACAATATTAACCATTTTAATTGTCATCTATGCATGACTAATATAACAATGGGTCAACTTAGTATGAATCAGTATTGTAAACCATTACATAAAGCTTTTTAACGTGCAACTTGTAGTTCAACTGCTGGTAAACCATTATTTTGTAATAATATTAACATTTTAAATTGTCAGCTATGCATGAGTAATATAACAATGGGTGAACTTTGTATGAATCAGTATTGTAAACGATTACATAATGCTTTGTAACATGCAACTTGTAGTTCAACTACTGGTAACCCACATTATTAAATCCAAAGGAAGGAAAAAAGAAAAAAAAAACATGAACTGGGATTGGATTGCTCCCTGGATCAATACTCTCTATTTAATTATACATTTAAATTTTCCAAGAAATGATCCTCCTCCTACTAACATGAACCCTTAATTACATACAATTAAACAACTTTCCACATCTTGTAAAATACAATTTTAACATTACAAACAGTAACTTAATGTAATAACAATTAAAGTGTAATAGTAAGAAAATTCAACAAACCTGTTTTGTGGGGCCAATCATCCGAAAAGGCCACTTCCAAGACATTCCAATATTTTACTTTGTCTGTGGGTTATAACCACTATTTATACTTTTTTTCCCCCACTTGTTCTTTTGTTATTCCTGTAGTTTTGGAAGCTGGTACATAGAGTTTCCTATGTGAAATAGTCCTCTTAAAAGAGTCCCAGTGACATAAAAAATTGTCCACTGTGCCCTATGGTTTTTTTTGGGGGGGGGGGGGGGGGGGGTGGATTTGTCCTAAAGATAAAAGCACTTTTCCATGTATTTTTTTTTTGTTACATGTGTTGTATTGTTTTACTTTTTTTATTGAAGTTACAGCACCTCATAGCAGACATGTTTTTTTGTAAAGATTCGTCCATCATCGAATAAATCACCCTGACTTTGTGTTTTTTCAATTCAAACTTTAATTTCCTCTTGATTGAAAATGCAACATAGAGTTGCCCATGTGCAAATACAGGTTCCTGTAAAAAAAATACCCACAGACTTAAAAGTTTGTCCTTTATGGTCAAAGCAAATGCCATGATGATAGGAAATTGTCTCCTTTGAAGGACAAAAGGCAAACCACTCTAACTTGGAGCCAAATCAATTCATGGTATAAAATCTTGTTCACCTTTTATGGCTACTATTCATAATTTCTGCATGTATGAAATGTTCTCTTAAATCCTGCACAATTAATCTGGTCCCATTACAAAGTCCTTTTTTGGGGGTTTATATTTCTCAGCAGCACGACAATTGCTCCTTTTTTCAGTTGCAAAACATGTGGTGGCATTCCAGAGGGAGTTAAAGAATTGATAAATCCCCTAGTAAAGTTTGATTCACTGTCTTTGTCATCAGCCAGAACCAAATCTGCACTGTAATAATATCTCTTGGGTGCATTGATTAATTTTAAAATTGCGTTATTTAGATTCAAGGCATCTATATTTATTTGTTGTTAATATCACTTTGTTTGCCATGTCTGAGTAATCGTTGTAATTGATAGTGTTTAGAAAGATTGCCAATATTAGTGATTCTTTGCAAATCATTTCTGATGGAATTTCAATGGTATCATCAGGTAGATTAGTTATTTTTGGATGTTTTCCTTCTCCAATTTGAATTAGCCAATCATTGAATACATTTTGGCCTTGAGATCTCATATTTAGTTCTATTTTAATGTGTGTAAATATTTTCCACAGTTTAATTGTGTTTATACATGTTACGACCATGTCCTATTTCCATGTGGCACAACAGGTAATGTTTGCCTAAAATCCCCTCCTAACAACATCACCTTTCCCCCAAATGGCAAACCATTATCCATAACTTCTTTTAATAATCGATCAATACATTGCAGTGCATGACACCATATCATTGTAGCCTCATCTATTATAATTAATTTACTTTGATTTTTTGGCTTGTAATGACTTCATTCGAATATGCAACACTGATGTTTCTAGAATGAGAACTGGACGTTTAAATCCACTATGCACAGTTCTCCCACCTTCTAACAAAAGTGCGGCAATTCCATTTGTTGCAAATGTCAGTGCTATTTGACCCTGTGCTCGAATTAAACTCATCAATAAACTATATAGATACGTTTTTCCTGATCTACCAGGGCCATTTAGACAGATATAACGCTCGTTGAGCATGTCATCATCTATTGCATTTGTATTGGTGTTAAATGCTTGCAATTGTAATGTATTTAATGTTGCATTTTTTTCTTTGTTTTTTTGGTTTTCAAGCTCAGTGTCATAGTCTTCAAAGTTTATTTCATCTACGAGTCCTGGATCAGGCAGATTAAAATGTACACAATTTAATCCATGACAAAGAAAGATTTCTTGAATTTCCATGAATGCTTTTATTTGCTCAATGGTCTCATTGTAACATTTCAAAAGGTCTTCACACATATTTAATTTAAATGTTTCCCACAGGCTAATGCATCAGGTACATTGCAAAAGATGCAAATAAATGTAAATTGTTCTCTCATTTGCTTTGGCATAGTGATGCTTCTTCTAGGCATCTCTCCCATTCCTTATCATCTGCCAGGAAATGTTGATGTCTTGCAGCTAATTGGAAAGTATCATAAACTATGTTATTCACTGAGCGTAAATGTTCATAACTTTGTGCACCAGGAAAAGAAGTAATCTTAAACTGAAACGTTCAATGTCTCTCGGACTAAAGATATAAATTCTTGGCATCATTATATTTTTATCTTTTTTCGTTGTTGCCATTGGCCATTTATGAATACATAGTGATATTGAATCTCAATATATAAAAACTGTCTGGCCTCAGTGTCCTCGTAATTTAAATGAAACCAAGCAGTAAGTGTTGCTGCTCTATGTTCATTTTGGGCTATGGCATTTCTTACATTCCCTGCAGTGAAGCAAACAAATTGACTTTGTGGCAAATGTACAGCTAATCGATACACAGCATGTGACCAATCGTGCATCTAAATTTTCAGAAGATGCCACATTGCTTCTGAAGCACTGACATAGCAAGCATCTAAATAACATGAAAGTTCATCATGTAAAATTGGATTGTCTTGTTCATTTTGTGCACCTTGCACAACAACAATTGCTGCATCATATCCTTTGTATATATATTTATACACATATTTTATGGATTTGATAGAAGTGCAAGCTTCGACATTTATGTCTGCATTGTACTTCATCAGCAAATGTGAATTGTATGGAACTACATATCTATTATCGACCTTTTGGCCATGAATAATAGCACTTTGTCCTTATCTTCTTTTAAATAAAGGGTATCCATCACAATTAGCATAAGTTTGCATTTGAAATTGTTTTGGAAACTCTTTTGTGCATTTTTTATTTTCCATACATGGTGAATTTGGATTTATATCTCCACATGGACTATGAATCATTCGGTGTGTTACAATGTCATAATGTTTTGAACATTTTTGTGGATGTGGCAGTTCACCACTAATCACTGAATCCACTCTCTCTGCAGTATTCAATGTATCATTTTCTTGTAGGATTAAACTTATACTGTATGTGCATGTGGCAGGCCTCTTTTTTTTTAATTAAATGGTATAAACAAATGCCACACATTTCCCAAATAACTGTGTTTATTGTATTAATGTTTTTAGTTTATTTTTTTTTCTCTGGCCATTGTGGATTACATGTGAATGTAATGAATAAATTAGTTTTTTTCAAATATAGTCACAATAGCCATGGCATCATTGTATCTTTCTCGCATATTGCGAGGAGATGCTTGGAAAGAGGATGGCAAAATGATTGCTCTTCCAGCTGGAATGTCTCGGTTGGTAGCCAATTCAGTGACATAATCCATCAATCCACAATATTGTTCTATGCAAAGCATTTTGTTGTTGAAATTTGATAACATTTAGATTATTTGCTTCAACTTGTAGATATTAATCAATAATCTATTGTTGTGTGAGTTTCCCCCCACATAAAATAGGATTAAAATGATCCCAAATAGAAGTTTGTGCCACTTTAAATTCCAGCATAGAAATATTGTTTCTAACAGGAACTTTACTATTGGGATAACTTTGCAATTGTAATTTTGGTTCCCATCCTGGCTCAACATTTGGAAAGAAAATGGGATATGTCATTGGATCCAATTTTTAGTGCAGTGTAAAATATATATATATGTTTTTGTTGGAAATATTACTAATTAATAATTAAAAAAATAATCTATGTTAATAATGAATTAATGAATGAATGTATTAGAAAGAGCAATGTTTCTCTTTTTTTCTTGAGTTTATTTGTTAATTAATGTGCCACAGTCCTTCCCCAATGGAGATCTCAGAGCATACTAGACTGATTTCAGGATCCTATCCATGTCATCCAATGAGCATTAATACAGATATATAAGTATTATTACTAATTAATAATTAATACATTAGTGTACGTTAATGAGCAGAAATACAGATATATAAGTGCAGTGTAAAATATAATTTGTTTAGTGCAGTATAAAATATAGATTACATTTTTTTGTAATGATTACTAAAAATAAGTAATAAATTAATGTATGTTAATAATTAATTAATCAATTAATAAATATATTAGAAATAGCTAAGCATTTATGTATTTGTAAAGTATGTGTAGTGTCACATATGAACTTTTGCAAAATAATTTTTTATAATACTAATGACTTATTTTTTTTAATAATAATTCATATATTAATTAATAAATATATTAGAAAGAGCTAAGCATTTTAATGTGCCCTAATATATATTTATTCCTCTATATATATATATATATATATTTATATACATCAAGCTATTGTCTCCAACTGTTTTGTGAAGCAGACATTAAATTACTTTTCCATTCACAAGGTAACATTTTTTTTATATCTTTAAAGGGCATTGCATTTATCTATATACTCTTCCTTCAATACGATGCTTGGGTTTTGCAAAGTCCTTAAATTAGGTAAAATTTTTATTTTCCATGCCGTTTTTAATCATATTGAGGAATAAAGTCAGTAAAATAATTATAGAAGTTCTTTGTCTGATGTTCGAGTTTATATGAAAGTCAGCCCAGCGTGTGATAAGTGGCTCCATTGTACTCAGAGCACGAGTCTATCTTTTCATGATAAAGGTGCAAACTAAATTCAAAGTAAGTCCAAATAATAGTATATTTTCCTCAGTTGCAAAAATTGTTTTAAATGGTCTAATCATTATCATTCAGGTAAATGTACATAATCATCTGTAATGACCATAGACATTTTATGAAAAGCCCTTATGACTTTATTTTACAGGGAACAAAAACAATATTTTTAAGTATGTATTAACTATAGACACATAGCATTTTCTAAACATAGTAACCTGTTGTTTTTACTAAGGATCCCTAGTGAGAGATCTTACTTTTCTAAATTTTGAAATATCTAAACATATTAAGGTCATTGACTTTTTCCCACATTTATCTTGTCTTTTAGACCATGTATCATTTTATTTTGTTATCTCTTTATTTAAAGGGGAAGGTTCACGCAACTACAACTTGCTCTTATATGAATATATTTAGAGAAATTCAAATATATATGTGAAAATTTTAGTCTTCTGATTTAAATGCCACAGTTTTGATATCCAAGACTTTGCTCTTCTCTTTCATCTATAATTGGACTTTCACTGGTTCTTTCTCCAACACTTCTTTCTCCTATTACTGTTTGTATGCCTCAGGGTTCTGTCATGGGGCAACTTCTCTTTTTTCTCTACACCCTATCCCTTGATGAACTCATCATATCCTTTGATTGCAATGCAGTTGGTTTCATACTTGATTAGTTTGTTAGATTCTCTTCTCATATCTATTGCAAAAAACATATAGTTTTTCCTTAGAACTATTTTAAACATTCATCCTATTCTTAGCCCCTCAACTGCCAAGACAATAACCCAGGCTATTGTTTTATCTCATCTAGATTGTTGCAACATCTAACTCTCTGTTCTTTTTTCATTTCCTCTCTCTTCTCTGCAGTCAATGCTTAATGCAGCTCTTCATATTGTCTCCCTCGTTTCAAAATATCTTGCTAAATTTCTCCTATGCTAAAATCCCTCAACTGGCTTCCTATAAAGTCAAGAATAGCCTAGAAAACTCTTTGGCTCTGCTTCAAGGATATTCACTCATAACCTTCTTCTCTTTCTTCTCATCTCTTGCAATATCCTAGCATACCTTCTTCACTCTGCTCAGGAATGTCTCCTCACTGTACTATTCAGTTGTAGAGCTTCTTCTCAGCTAAAACCTTTCTCAAAAATATCCCACACATCTTAAACATGATGCAGCACAATGTCAGAAAAATACCACTTTCAAGGTTCAGCTTTACGTTTCCAAAGATAATTTCAAATAGCTCCTTTAGCGAATGCACTTGGAGATACTTTGTATCATCCTCTTTTCCACATGTACTTTTACCATGATGTGTATATGCATAACTATAGCCTTTAGACATGATTTACATGGGTTAAAATTGAGCCATGGAACCAGTTTTAGGGTGTGGGAGACAAAAATTCCTATGAAACTAGCCCCATTAAATTGGGGCTACAATTTAAAACATAGCCCGTAACTCCAAATTTACAGGTTACAGATATTAAATAAGCCCTGTAACATAGCTTGCAGCGCACTTGCGTGTTAAGACGCAGGATGGCCGAGAATAAGCTACATGTTAGCCAGTGTTAAACTTTGCAACCGTAAATCCTTTGACCTGTCAAGCCCGTAACCGCTACTTGCAAATGAAGCCCAATGACCAATGTGTGCTCAAGAGCACCCGCAAGGGGGGTAAAGTCCAATACGTAGTACTTGTAATTCAGATTACTACTGTACTTTTATTGAAAGGGAAAGTGATGTTAGGTCTTAGAATTAACAGCACAACATTCACAAGCTCGCCAATCGGCCCCGAAAAATACTTTATTTCATGTTTATATTTCGTGTTATATCGATCCCCGCTATGAATGTGTTAATACATATACTGTAACTCACATGTAATAGAATATCATATTTGCGGCTTCATTAATATTGCATTCTGAATGGAATGTGGGTTCGCTTGTAGCTCTTAATTGAACCTTGTAAGACTTTGAAATCCATCCTCCATTTTCTTGTGACGCAATTATGACAATCTCTGTTGCCATTTGCTCGATCTGAACCCGTAACTATGTGCTTGCTTAATTTTTTGCGTTCTAGCTCACAACTCTGACTCTGGTTTACGATTTAGCGTCTCTTGCTCGTAAGCAAGAAAGAAAGAACTCGCAGCACTTCTAATTTAATAAAAACGGCCAAATTTCAAGCACGTAGCCCTTATGAGCTACATGTAGGACTTAAGAGGCTCCAATTTAATGAGGCCCATATTAAACCAGATCTTAGAGGTGATTGTATTAATAAAAGGTAGTTTCAGTTTGTTCCAGAACTCAGATAAGACATTCACTTGATACACTATTTTAGATACCATTCTGATTTACTAATAACTTTACAGAGTTAGTCTTTGAAACTCCAACAGTGTACTTGTCGATCGGCAAAGAGAACTTCTACCTTTGCTCTCTCACCCACAGTCAAGGAGCACAACAAAAACAAGATAACTATAAAGGAAACTATAAATAAAAATAACTAAGTAAGAAGTTAAAGTATAAATGAATCCAAATGAGATTGGGGTCAGTGAGCAAGGCACTGCACATTTGGCCACTGTTGTCCACCCAACAACTATCTATCATCAAGTGAACATTGCTCAGTTTCAGGAAAGTATCAGTGCTCAGAAAAAAACACTTTACATGACATGGGTGCCTCTCCAATCAGATAGTTCTTCCACTGCCCATATATAATTTGGATGTCCCTAGCTTTGGGGAAATTAGGGCTCCAAATAAAAGTGTGCCTGAGAGATGGAGAAATGTAGACAAAACTGAAGACTATACCTCCTTAAGAATGCCACATATGGCTGCAGTTTGTTGTAATAGCGCCAAAAACAAATAATACTTGTTATTGTAATATTTGATTTTGAGGTTTCAGCCACTCTTTAATCTTTAAAATAGAATTAATCTTCTACGCTAAATGACACATTGGTTTTCTTCTGACTAATTGCATTTTCTGTAAACCAACACACACCCCACTGTCTAAAGAGGCGGAATGGTACCATTAAAATTCAGCGAGTGTACAATACCAATCAGGAAAACAAAAGAAAAAAAAAAGGTCAACTACTTCTTGAATTTCTTAATTGCTTGCAACTTTGGCCAGGCTTCTTTTTATACATAAATATATATATTTTTTCTTAATCTTCTTGTCCACTGCTCATTATAAGTCCGCTACACTGAAGAAATGCAAATAACATATTGATTATATTAATGTGTTGATGTGTTCTTTGTATTGCATACCACAGTCTAGAAAACATTTCTTAGTATTTTTTTAAAGCTATGATTATGAGTAAATATACATAATTACTCATTCCATAGCTTTTCAATAATTGTATACATATTTAATTCATTAAATATAATAAATATAATAAACATATATTTTATTTGTTTGAAATCCCTTAAAACATGGAAACACAGAAACATAGAGCTTGATGCCAGATAAGAACTAAATAGGCCTATCCGGTTTGCTTATTATATCTATCCAAAGGTTTTGGTTAAATAAGCCTCGGGATAGTCTTTGGGAAAGCACTATGGACACCAGATTCTAAGCTAAAAGACAGGACCCTCCATTCTTTGCAATGTGTCATACTACTATTGTTTTTTTGCCTTGATCATAACCCATGCATAGCAATACGGAATATGTTATTGTGTTACAAATAAACAATAATAATAATAACAATAATAACAATAATAATAATGAAGCAACACTGCTCACCACTGTATAACAAATTGGTTTAACATGAGAAATGCATATACTGATGCTTAAGTGCCCTTTTCATTTCAATATATAGCATCTGGTAAACAAAGAAAATTAATTTTAGTAATTATTTCTATGTTCTGTATCATTTGAAAGAAGTGTGAAGAATTTAATGTGATATATGAATGTGCATTAATTAATTAGTCACAATGTGAATCACACACAGTTAGTGCTTTTATATATTTCCACGATCATTAATTGTTTTAATGATCTTCATAAAAATATATTTGACTACAGAGGATTTCAATATATATACAGTGCCTTGCAAATGTATTCACCCCCCTTGGCATTTTTTGTGTGGCAACCTGGAATTAACATGGATTGTTTGGCGATTTGCATCATTTAATTTACAGAACATGCCCACAACTTTGAATATGTTTTTTATTTTTATTGTGAAGCAAAAAACAAACAGGATAAAATAACAAAAAAAGTCAATGTGCATAACTATTCACCCGCCCCAAAGTCAATACTTTGTAGAGCCACCTTTTGCGGCAATCACAGCTCCAAGTCGCTTTGGATAAGTCTCTATGAGCTTGCCACATCTTACCACTGGGATTTTTGCCCATTCCTCCTTGCAAACTGCTGCAGCTCCTTCAAATTGGATGGTTTCCGCTAGTTAACAATCTTTAAGTCTGACCACAGATCTTCTATTGTATCGAGGTCTGGTCTTTGACTAGGCCATTCCAACATATTTACATGTTTCCCTTTAAACCACTCAAGAGTTGCTTTAGAAGTGTGTTTGGGGTCATTGTCCTGCTGGAAGGTGGACCTCCGTCCTAGCCTCAAATCACGCACAGAGTGGTACAGGTTTTGCTCAATAATATTTCTGTATTTAGCACCATCTATCTTTCCCTCAACTATGTTTCCCAGTTCTGCTGAAAACATCCCCACAGCATGATGCTGCCACCACCATGTTTCACTGTGGGGATGGTGTTCTTTGGGTGATGTGATGTGTTGGATTTGTGCCAGACATAGGGTTTTCTTTGATGGCCAAAAAGTAAAATGTTAATCTTATCCGACCAGAGCACCTTCCTCCAAACATTTTGGGAGTCTCCCACATGCCTTTTCGCAAACTCAAAACGTGCCATTTTGTTTTTTGCTGAAAGTAATGGCCACTCTGTCATAAAGCCCAAACCTATGGAGCATATGGCTTATTGTCGTCCTATGTACAGATACTCCAGTCTCTGCTGTGGAACTCTGCAGCTCCTCCAGGGTTACTTTAGGTCTCAGAGCTGCCTCTCTGTTTAATGCCCTCCTTGCGCGGTCCGTGAGTTTTGGTGGGAGGCCTCTCTTGGCAGGTATGCTCCTGTGCCATGCTCTTGCCATTTGGTTATGATAGATTTGACGGTGCTCCTGGGGATCATCAAAGATTTGGAT
The DNA here is from genome assembly GCA_027410445.1 of Discoglossus pictus. Lineage (NCBI taxonomy): Eukaryota > Metazoa > Chordata > Amphibia > Anura > Alytidae > Discoglossus > Discoglossus pictus. Next base: position 360,102,082 of record CM050164.1, on the reverse strand, counting down.
ATTTTTTTATAACCTAACCCTGACTTGTACTTCTCAATAACCTTGCCCCTTACTTGTTTGGAGAGTTCCTTGGTCTTCATGGCAGTGTTTGGTTAGTGGTGCCTCTTGCTTAGGTGTTGCAGCCTCTGGGACCTTTCAAAAAAGGTGTGTATATGTGACAGATCATGTGACACTTAGATTGCACACAGGTGGACATCATTTCACTAATTATGTGACTTCTGAAGATAATTGGTTCCACCAGAGCTTTTTATGGGCTTCATAACAAAGGAGGTGAATACATATGCACATGCCAATTTTCTGTTTTCTATTTCTAAAAAATAGTTTTATATATTTATTTTTCTCATTAATCTTCATCAACTTAGACTATTGTGTTTTGATCCATCACATAAAATTCAGATTAACAAAACATTGAACGGAAGGCTGTAATGTAACATAATAGGTAAAAAGGCAAGGGGGGGTAAATACTTTTGCAAGGCACTGTAATATGTTCTTTTGAATAACCAATCCTGATAATGGAAAATGTTTTTACAGTACTAAATAATAGAGATGTTAAAGGGGAAGGTCTCTCTAAACACAATCTGTATCCAAAGTACCTACCAGGCAATACATTAGGAAAAAAGGTATAGGTATACCCAGTTTAGCGCTACACCTTTGAGCTCTGATGTATTATAGCACTATTTTTCCCTGTGATTCCCCACTTAGCACTAAACCTCAAGATAGAGTGGTTTTTGAGTGCCAAACCATGTTACCCCTTTAAATCCCTGCTCGGCACTTTCCGATTCACCATAGCACAGTCTGAGCGATATGGTGATAAAATGTCCAGTTTGCACTCCTAACAGTGCAATACATCCAGTTCAGGGTGGATAATAAAGTGTTGGTTTCATAGTTACATAGTTACATAGGGCCTCATTCTATTATCGGCCGTAAATCGGCCGTAAGGCTGCGATTCCTTGCGGGGGTTCAGTTAACTCGCGATTCTATTATACGGCCCCGCAAGGATCTCATCTTACGGCCGGCCGCATATCTTGGAACCGGCCGTAAGCTGTGAAATATAAAAACGCAAAAATAAATTCAAGCCTGCACTGTACAGCTCTGTAAATGCTAGGGATCATATTGGGGGACATGAGGATTAAAAGGAACCCACTCTCAAGCTTGCACATCTGCCCAAACCCGAGTTCGAATTAACTGTTTATTTTCCGGCTGCGGCGTGGGTGTGTCTGAGGTGCTCCAAGCACTCTGGACTTTTTACATGGATATTTTACGGATATTAAAAATAAAATATTTTACGGATTTGAGTATAGGATAATTATGTGCTATTTTTTCTAACACCTAAAATCCCTTTATAGTCTTCTCAAAGTGCAGGATGGCTTTATTTGAGCTATTTTATGTGCTTAATTGGTGCTAGCGAGACCTCTTTCCTGCAAGTAAGCTGCGGCTCGCTTTTAGCCTTGCAGAGAGGTTTCCCGGAGCAATTGAATTGCAAATCTCTTGCGGCCGTTTTAGATCAAAGGCTTTCCTCCGGCGCGAGCGGCCGCAAGAGATAGCAAGGCACCGGCCGCAAGCCTGCCGGTATCCCCGGCCGTAAGGGAATAGAATAGCAGAATAGCTTGCGGCCGGTCCTTGCGGCCCCGCAACGGCTGCGGCCGCTAATAGAATGAGGCCCATAGTATTTAAGGTTCAAAAAAGACCTTCAGTCCATCAAGTTCAACCTTTCAAGATCTCCTCCGATCTGCAATATGCGGATTAACTATTAATTAATTAGTTGTATTAAAAAAAAAAAAAATCAAATCCCTCCTGATCCCAGACACAGGCGACCGGACTTCTCCCTGGATCAATACTGCCTCTCTAATTATCCATGATAACCCTGAATTCCCTTTTTAATTAGAAATAAATCCAGTCCCCTTTTAAAGCTATCTATTGAATCCGCTGTCACCACCTCCTCTGGTAGAGAATGCCACAGATTAACCACCCTTACTGTGAAGAACCCTTTTCTTTCTTTAAGGTGGAATCTTTTTACTTCTAACCTCAAGGGATGTCCTCTTGTCAGTTGAAAACCTCTTGGCACAAAAAGCTCCCTTGACAAATCTTTATACTAACCCTGGATGTATTTATATAAGGTAATCATATCTCCTCTTAGACGCCTTTTTTCTAGAGAAAGTAAGTTTAATTTGGTTAGTCTTTCTTCATAACTTAGCCCCTCCATTCCCCTTATTAGTTTTGTTGCCCTCCTCTGTACCTTTTCCAGCTCTAAAATGTCCTTTTTATGAAGTGGTGCCCAAAGTTGTACTCCATATTCCAAATGAGGGCGTACTAGAGATTTGTATAGTCGCAGAATTATATTTGCTTCCCTGGCTTCTATACCCTTCTTAATACATGCTAATATTTTATTTGCCTTTGCAGCTGCTGCTTGGCTTTGAGCACTGTTACCTAGGTGGTTGTTCACAAGCACCACCAAATCCCTTTCAATATCTGATACACCTAGATTTGCTCCATTAAGATTATAAATTGCATGGCTATTTTTCCTTCCCAGATGCATAACTTCACATTAATTCATATTAAATCTCATCTGCCATTTAGATGCCCATTCCTCAATTTTATGTAAATCCCTTTGGAGGGAAAGCACATCACTTTCTGATTTAATTACCTTGCACAACTTCGTGTCATCAGCGAAAATGGAGACACCACACTCTAATCCTACCTCTAAGTCATTAATAAATATGTTAAAAAGGAGAGGACCTAATACTGAACCCTGAGGAACCCCACTTACCACATTAGTCCAATCGGAGTATGTTCCATTTACAACAACCCTTTGCTTCCTGTCTTTTAGCCAGCTCTCAATTCATGAGCAGATATTTACTGCAACTCCTGTATTTCTTAGTTTACACAATAGTCTCCCATGTGGCACTGTATCAAAAGCCTTTGCAAAATCCAAAAAGACTACATCCACTGAGTTGCCTTGATCCAGGTTCCTACTAACCTCCTCATAGAAACTAATTTGATTTGTTTGACATGAACTATCCCTCATAAATCCATGTTGACTCCTACTTATAATCCTGTTCAAATAGACATATTCTTGTATATTAGTCCCTTATTAACCCTTCTAAAAGCTTCCCCACTACAGAAGTGAGGCTCACTGGTCTATAATTCCCCGGATTTGCTCTTGCTCCCTTCTTAAATATAGGTATCACATCAGCTTTTCTCCAGTCATCTGGTAGAGACCCTGTGTTGAGTGAATCTTGAAAAATTAAATATAATGGTTTGGCTATTACAGAACCCAGTTCCCTTAGTACCCTTGGACGTATTCCATCAGGACCCGGGGCTTTATTAACATTTATTTTTTCCAATAAAAAAAATATAATTTTTGTTAACTAGTATTTTTTTAATTTCTCATGAATAAATTGAACCCTGTCTTATTTACTTTCTTTACAGATTTTTGTGGCTCACTTAAAAGGGACCTCTGACGACTTAAATTGTCTCATATATCTTGAGTCATCTATTTACATTAACATGTTTTTTTCCTTTGTGTAAAAATATGACAAGATTAAAGGAAGAGCTATGGCATTCACATGTGACCAGCAATCGCACGGGAGGGAAAAAATCCACATAATAAGCTGATACACCAGCTGGAGAGAAGATATCAATAACAACTGTACCGCTAATAGTGTGGAACACAGATGACAAATCAAGCAAAATTAGAATAGACAAGTGATTCCTGCTAATAGTTTGCAAAATCAAATACTGAACAATGAGGAGGACGCTTCCTCTAGCATGGTATTGACTTCAAATTCAATTTGAAACATAATGGGGAAGGTTTAGTTGAATGAGTATAATTATTTTGAGTTATCTCAGTGTTATTAGGAGAAAACAATATAACGGGATAAATGAGGTTACTATACACAACACAACTAAAATGTGATGTGCTTGGAACAATTAATATTATTAGAAAACATTAGATACAAGTGCTTAAATTGGGTAGTGGGTCTAAGTTTATTTGATGTGGAAGTTAATTAGAAATCAAAACTATTTTCAAGGAAAATAAGAAATGAACTAGTAGGAATCTGAATAAATGTGCTTTATAACACTGACAACATGATTTTGCGTAGATTATGAGAGGTAAAGAGCTAATACTAAATCTGAATGAAGCATAGAGGCGATTACTTAATCTTTGGTAATGATAGATAACTCTGTATTCCAATGACTCTGCTTGATGAGCTCAGTGTTGCTTCTCTGAATTACTGATTTATGGATCCCCATCCCAGTGAGTTACCACATGCAATATAGATTGTTACCTAGATCTTACTACAGCGCCTTGGTAATTAGACAAATAATGACAGTTTCTGCAGGGTTGAAAATCTATACTAATCTATACTAATAAAAAAAGTATACTAATAAAAAGTATAAAAATGTAAAACCTGGTTAAGCATAAAGCTATCCTGAAATATAATTAGACCAAACTTTTAGGTAGATAGACTGGTGCCGGTAGATCAGCCTTTTGGTTCTTATCTGCTGTCAAATCTCTGTTTTTATGTTTCTTGAACTTTTTTTCTTATATTGAGTCTATTTCATTGCTTTCAATATTGAAACAATTAACCCAGCTGCAACAGTGGATGCCGAAATCCTGCTATATATCAGAAGAGAGTTGAAACATTTGTTGCTGCCCAAGATTTTAATGAATACTTGAGTGTTGACCAAGTTTTTCTATTTATTCTTGATAAATAACTATTGAACAAAAAGTCATGCACAGCATTGTGGGAACTGTAGTCCGAGCTTTGAGTTTGACTACATATACTAAATCAAACTGAAATGATATATGGCAGTGAAGGGTCTCACTTGAGGGGTCTCATTTGAAGGGTCTCATATGCGGCCACCGAGTCCTTAAAAGGACCTCACAGTTATTTATCTTACTATAGACTACACCACCACAGTCAGTCCATAATAGTGGCCCTGTAAATACCTGAAAAATCTGATTAATTGTGTGCCTAAGCAACTAAAACCATTTCTGCAATTGGAGTCTAATGTCCATAATTAGCGAGGCACTTGATTTCTCATACACATCTTTAAGTTATCAGCAAGAAGGCAAGCTTCCCTCCAGGTCACTTTCATTTACACTAATGATCTCAGCATTTAATCTCTCAATGAATAATGCTTCTTAACTAGAACTCAGCTGCTTAAAATCAACAACTATTGTAGTGTCCAATCTAATATTGCAGGCCCTTATTCAATTGCAATTTGGCCATATTTTTTTTAAATACGTTTTTAGTTAGTGAAAACCTTGCTTTTGGATAGATGCTTACTAACTAAAAACTTTAAAAAAAAATGTTATGTGCTTATTTAGAGCCATATTCAATTGGGCAAATTGCAATTGAATGAGGGCCGCAGTTAGTACATTTTTATTCAATACAGGACATTGAGACACCTTTATCCACTTTTATCTTATACCTTTTTTAGGTACCTTGTTAAATGAAATCAATTTATTAGTTTATAGGTTTATCTCTTTGAGCCATACTGTTTTTATCATGTAATCCATTAGAATATGATATCCAGCAAGTTTTTTATTTCCATACTACTGCTATCAGACTTACCCAAATGCAGTTTCCTAATGGTTCCAATATTAGTAACATTTCTGCATTTTGCGCACGTAATTGTGTCTGGTTAATATATTTCTCTTAAATGGTCACTATCACCTATCAATCTAAAATTGATTAAATAATAATTATTCATTTATATAAAGCTTTTCTCACAAAAGGGACTAAAAGCTCTTAGGGCCTCATTCAATTGCAATTTGGCCAATTGAATAGGGCTCTAAATTAGCACATAGCTTATTTTTTTACAGAAGTTTTTAGTTAGTGAACTTCTATCCAAAAGCAAGGTCTTCATTAACTAATAACTTCTGTAAAAAAATATGCTATGTGCTTATATAGAGCCCTATTCAATTGGCCAGATTGCAATTGAATGAGGCCCTTAGTAGGAAAGAGAGAAAGTTATGTTTCTGAAGAGATGCGTCTAGTCTCTTTTGGAAATGTCCAAGGTAGGTGCATCACTGATTGAATTTGATATCGAGAATCTTGGTCCTCTATAAATGAAAGTTTAAGAAATGTCAAGGCTTGTAAAGAGATTCTGGCGATGGTCAATATATGCAGATCTGAAAATATGAGTTGGAAGATAAGGAGTGAGGAGATACTTCAGGAAGCCTGGACCTTGGTGATGCAGAACTTTGTATGTCAGCTGGATTTCATTGGGAACCACTGTAGAGAAAAAGAGGGCATGTGTTATGTGGTTTGATAGCTCTTTATATGCTAGTCATATATAAAGGCACTTACAGTAGCTTCATCTTACGGGAGTGTTTGTGTTTCTTATTCAATGTTTAATGCATTTGTTTCCAGCAACCTATTATCAAAAACTTTAGGTTTCTTTACTCATTGGATCAACAATACTGGAATAAACTATGTTAAAATGAAAAGCAACCACAGAGCACTGATTATCATTAGTAATTGATAACTGGAATACCAGATAGAATGGAGATATTTAAGCAAATAACCCTTATTAAAACCATGCAAGATGTAGACATTCATGCAGTGTGTAGACGTTTAATTTAAAAGCAAGACTGTACCCAAAATGATTAAATCATGTAAAAAGTATATTAATTTATGGAGAGACATCAATGAAATATATAAAAACACATTGGTGGCTTGTCCTTCACAATAAACACAAGCTGGTACACAATTTTGCTGCCACACGTGTTGATGGCATTCCACATAGATTGGTTTCAATACACAACACATTTTCCTTCTAGGACAAACAGGTTACTAATTACCGTACATTTTATACTAAGTTATTTCCATAAAAGAAAAAGATGCATATTTAAGAAATGTTGTAATTAAACTTGATTTAATTGAAACTTGATATTTTCTCCTTGGTTTATGCTTTTGCCCACTTAATAATCATCTTTATACTGTTTCATTACATTTTCTATCCACCTCCTTTAAAGTTGGATGGTATACCTACATTTTTATTTACTGCTGGCTTTCCTTTACAATGCCTGTCAGCTCTCTTAAGTACAATTTTGGCTTTCTTTTGCTCTTAGTAATATACTTAATGTTGCTTATATTATCAAAGCTTTTTGATGACCCTAAAGCTCCTGAACACCACACAGAATTATCTGACAAATAATCATCAAATAAAATGTAAAACCTTTTGTTTTAATGCAGGGAACCTCTACCTGTGTCTGACAATAACTGTCAGATGTCAATCTGATACTAAGTCCTATCATGTACGTTGTAACTAGTGATGTCGCGAACATCTAATTTTTGGTTCGATAACAGCGGACTCGAACTTCCGTCAAATGTTCGCGAACGGGCGAACATCGGCGAACCCCATAGACTTCAATGGGCAGGCGAATTTCAAAGCCCACAGGGACTCTTTCTGGCCACAATAGTGATGGGAAAGTTGTTTCAAGGGGACTAACACCTGGACTGTGGCATGCCGGAGGGGGATCCATGGCAAAACTTACATAGTTGATGCAGAGTCTGGTTTTAAGCCATAAAGGGCATAAATCACCTAACATTCCTAAATTGTTTGGAATAACATGCTTTAAAACATCAGGTATGATGTTGTATCGATCAGGTAGTGTAAGGGTGTTACAAACAACTGCAAACAGCCCCTAAGCACAACCGCAAACTCCCCATTTGCACAAGGTTGGATACCAAGCTAGCCATGTCCCGTTCCTTGTCCTCACGTCCTCATGTCATTGAAGGTCTCTTCCTCCACCCAGCCACCAAGGGTCCCCGAAAGGTGACAACAAGCCCCCTGGGACGCCTGCTGTGTTTGGTCTTCCACCTCCTCAAAGCCACCTTCCTCCTCTGACTCCTCTTCTTCAGACTCCCAGAGTCTGGGGGCTTCCACTGCCCAGCATGGAAGATTATACACAGGTCAGAGTCTGGGGGCTTCCACTGCCCAGCATGGAAGATTATACACAGGTCATAGTCTGGGGGCTTCCACTGCACAGCATGGAAGATTATACACAGGTCAGAGTCTGGGGGCTTCCACTGCCCAGCATGGAAGATTATACACAGGTCAGAGTCTGGGGGCTTCCACTGCCCAGCATGGAAGATTATACACAGGTCAGAGTCTGGGGGCTTCCACTGCACAGCATGGAAGATTATACACAGATCAGAGTCTGGGGCCTTCCACTGCCCAGCATGGAAAATTATACACAGGTCAGAGTCTGGGGGCTTCCACTGCACAGCATGGAAGATTATACACAGGTCAGAGTCTGGGGGCTTCCACTGCCCAGCATGGAAGATTATACACAGGTCAGAGTCTGGGGGCTTCCACTGCCCAGCGTGGAAGATTATACACAGGTCAGAGTCTGGGGGCTTCTACTGCACAGCATGGAAGATTATACACAGGTCAGAGTCTGGGGGCTTCCTCTGCACAGCATGGAAGATTATACGTGTTGCCTCTGTCTGTGTTATTATAAGGTGTGTACTGTTATCGGTTCAATCCCTGTTACGTCCACTATCAGGGGACGTGTATATGGCATGGATTTTTGGAAGCGGGAGATGGAAAAAGATGCTTGGTCGGTCCTCCCACTTCAAATTTGAGCCACGTATTCCATGCTTGGCAGCGTCACCAGGTTTACCCAATGCGCAGTGTAGGTGATATACCTGCCCTGACCATGCTTTGCAGACCAGGTATCAGTGGTCAGATGGACCCTTGCCCCAACACTGTGTGCCAGAGATGCCATTACTTCCTTTTGCACAATCGAGTACAGGTTGGGGATTGCCTTTTATGCAAATAAATTTCTGCCGGGTATCTTCCACTGCGATGTCCCAATAGCTACAAATCTTTTGAACGCCTCAGACTCCACCAGCTTGTATGGTAAAAGCTAGCGGGCTAAGAGTTCAGACAAGCCAGCTGTCAATTGCCGGGCAAGGGGGTGACTTTGTGACATTGGCTTCTTACGCTCAAACATGTCCTTGACAGACACCAGACTGTGGGCAGATGAGCAGGGACTGCTCAAGGCGAGACACGGAGTGGTGGATGGTTGAGAGGGGGCAAGCAGAGCAGCAGTGGTTGACATGGCTGAAGATGCTGGACCAGAAGGAGGATGGCGGCTTTGACTTTGTGTGCTGCTTGTACACATGTGTTGATCCCATAGGCATTTGTGATGTGACATCATGTGCCTTCGCAAAGAAGTTGTACCTAGGTGGGTGTTGGACTTTCCACGACTCAGTTTCTTTTCGAACAGGTTGCAAATGGCATCGCTGTTGTCACAGGCAGACACACCAAAAAATTGCCACACTGCTGAGCTCTGCAATGACGGCATTCTGGTGGTTGTAACAGCATGTGTTGACTGGCGTGCTGTCTGGCTGACCCCGGGTGCCGATGCATGCTGTCTGACTGTGCCACTAGCTACTTGCGACGACCTACCGCTGCTTCCAACTCTTCTCCTCCTCCTCTCTGTCTCCTCATCTGAACTTTCATCCTGTTCTTCTTCTCTTATAGCGGGCACCCACGTGACATCCACGGACGCATCGTCATCATCAACCGCTTCACTTGTATCTGACAACTCAACAAAGGAAGCAGCACCGGGTACAACATCATCATCATCAGACCGTACGTCCATGTGTGTAATGCTGCCTGACTGGGACATATCCCTGTTATCTACATCCTCCGGCACTAATGTTTGCGCATCACTCATTTCTTCCAACGGATGTGTAAATTAATCTGCTGACGGATCAAGTGAAGCGGCTGTGGTGCTAGTGTTAGTGGTGGCGGCAGGCGGGTGAGTGGTAACTGGAGAGGTGCCCAAAGCTAAGCTGGAGGAGGATGGTGCGTCTAGGTTCCAAGCAGAAGCTGTAGAAGATTGGGTGTCCTGTGTTAGCCAGTCAACCATGTCCTCAGAACTTTTCAAGTTCAGGGTACGTTGCCTCTGAAAACTGGGCATTATTCTAGGGCCAAAGAGAATCACAGCACCACGACGGCCCCTGCGGGGTGGCCTGCCTCTGCCTGTCATTTTTTTTTCGATTGGTGGTACATGCATGCAAGCTACTGTGACACCAGATATGAGTGTCACTGTGCACTGGCAAAAGTTGGCAGAGTAGATGCAATTGACTTCACACACACGCCTGTAGGCAGGCAATTGCTATTCAATCTATTACAGTCAAAAAAGTGTTGTTTTATGTCACTGAGCACAATATAAGCTGTGAGCCTGACACAGGCAGGCAACTGAAATTAGATTACAGGAAAATAATGGTTGTTTTCAATGTATGTTACACCACCAGGTATGAGTAGTGAAAATAAGCACAATATAAGCTGTTAGGTGTTAGCCTGTCACACACACACGCTGGCAGGTAGGCATAGATTACACACAAAAAATTATAAAATAAAATAAATGATGTTCAAAGTTTCCTCAATGATAAAGTATAGGGGGCGAACCAAAAAGCGCATGTGTTCGCCGTTCGCGGCGAACGCGAACATGCGAAAATCGTTGCGAATAGTTCTCAGGCGAACTGTTCGGGACATCACTAGTTGTAACCATAGTATTGTATTATTGTATTATCTTGCTTTTCACCAATTGTTTGACCTTTAAACATAGTTCAGTATGTTCCTCCTCCTAAATGATCTACAATAGATACTCCATTAGCTTTTAAGGACAATTTTCCATATATGAAGTAAAGGAGAAGACATACTTACCGATACTTAGAATGCTTTGTATGCCCTATAGCAGAGGTTTTCAACCGGCAGTCTTTCTATTTCTCTACTGGTATTACAAAACATTTTGAAACGACTAATTGCTCTACAGGAGTTGAAGACATTTTCAACAGTTTTCCAACACCTCCTTTTTGTACATCTGGTCCCATGATTATTATTATTATTGTTTATTTGTAATGCTCCAACATATTCCGTAGCCCTATACATAAGTTAAGTTACAGGCAATGACAAGTTTAAGATTCACACATTGCAAAGAATGGAGGGCCCTGTCTTTGAGCTTGGAATCTAAGTATCTTGTCTTCCTTCCATGAACTTCTATGAGTTATTCCTGATACCAAATATACTACATGAAGTGCTGTAGCTTTGATGGTTGGTAAGAACCAAAAGGTCCATCTAGTCTGCCCATTCTAACTTCAAAAAAGCTAGACATTATTGTTCTCTAGGATGGCCTTATGTTTATCCCAGCATGGCTGAATTCCTTAATTGTGTTTCACCCTACCACTTCCACTGGAAGACTGTTCCACTTCTATACTCTCCATTGTTATGTTATCTCATAGAATATGTACAAAGTTCTCTTATTCTTTTTCTTTGACATCTACAGATAATTACTGGTACCAGGTATAGTAAGGTATGCAGTGTTAGATACTTCTTGGATACCCTCTATCGTCTTATGTCTTCTGCTTCTATGACATATGTACTAAGATTTTACATCTTTAAGATTTGTATTAAACTCACATTAATGTTATTCTTCCCATTATGTGATGTAATCCAATTTGTGCACCACATAAGAACCATGGCAAAAGTGGGTTGTTTTAATTCAAATGCTTTCCGCATAACATTACATCATGTGAAATGGGAGAAGGATGCCATCTTTCAGTGTCAGAAACCAGACAGGCTTAGTAAGTCCAGCAGCAGCAGAGAAACAAATGCTTTGGAGATGAACAATGGACTGCGACCCCCATCCATGCTGCTTCAATTCTCTTATGTTGCCAAGGCATAGTTCAGGCATAGATATATTAGCTAGTATAATTAATGGGAAGACTATAAAATTCTGTCATCAAAAGCCTTCCTTGTTAACAGATATATGATATTTAAAGTGACATCTAGGATTGTTAAGCTAATTTTGTCTTTCAGGTTAGTTGCTCTCAATTTAACAAGATTGTTTATCTTTCTAAAAACACAAAAAAGCCACATTAAATTCCAAGGCTGTAACTCGATCGCACACTTTGTTTGCAAGGCTATTCAATTGCTCAAGCTCGTAAGTTGCCGGCTTGAAGCGAAAAACGTAAAACCATGCACTGTTTCGGATCAGTTGAGGCCGGGAACATGATCAATTAAGCAAGCCCGTAACCTCCAATTTCGAATCAGCCAATAGAAAGCGAGACTGTCATACTTACGGCAATAAAACATGGAGGTACATGTCATTCAAGCAGATTTAGGCGTCTGAGTTAATATCAGACTCGCAAAAAATGCAAATTAAAGAATTATTAAAATTAATGCCAATACTGTTCTAGTCCATATGGGTGGCCTGATATGTATTAACTCATTGATACCCAAGCAAAATTTATTTGCTGCCGATTTGCGAGCTTGAGACTGTTGTGCAAATCGCTTTACCTGTTATTTACTGTGCAGTAGTGATTTTTTATTTGCATTTACAATGCTACGAATTGGTGTTTAACCCCCTTGTGGGTCCTTTCTAGCACATGTGGGATTGTCTCCTCCACTTGCAGTTTACGAGTGTGGATACGTTTGCGGGCTTGGGGAAATTGAGCATTTTATTAATAATTCTAAAAAAAGTCACATTTTAACCCACCTGTGTTTTTGTATTTTAATCTATGGAGACTACAACCTAAATAAACTGTTTGAGTACACGGTAAACACATTTCTTCTCCTCTCCCCATTGCTTCTGTATATATTCAGCAGTGTTTGTAACACCGGTACTTTTATTTTAAAGTACTTATAACATAATCAAATATAGCTAGGTAATATGCATTTGCTGAAGATTTGTTTTATAGTATAATACAATTAACAATCATATCGTTAGTTAAAATTATCAGAATAGGCACTTTGCCATTATCATCATAATAAAGAAGTAGTATAGCATCTTGACAGTTACTTTTGAGTACAAAAGATGTTTGGTGATTACAATGAAGGGAATTGTTGCTACACACAAGCCTGAAATCTTACTGAAAAAGTAATGGTAAACTTAGCTTAGTTGCTACAGAGGGGGCAATGAAGGGACATTGACTACTAATGAAAATGTTGGCACTTTATTAATAAATGATAATAATAATAATTGCAGAGAAAAATAGAGGTTATGACTGAGGAGATATATTGTTGTTTGTCTAGTATAATGACAGTATGTGTATATGTATAGGGCTAGGGGTTATATGTCGTACAGTGTGATTTGTTCAGGTAACATTCAGCTTCATTGAAACTGATATAGAAGAACATTTATATACAGTGCCTTTCAAAAGTATTCACCCCCTTGACTTTTTACCTATTTTGTGACATTACAGCCTGTGTTTTGTTAATCTGAATTTTATGTGATGGATCAGAACACAATAGTCTAAGTTGGTGAAGTGAAATGAGAAAAATATATACATAAAACTATTTTTTAGAAACAGAAAACAGAAAATTGGCATGTGCGTATGTATTCACCCTCTTTGTTATGAATCCCATAAAAAGCTCTGGTGCAACCAATTACCTTCAGAAGTCACATAATTAGTGAAATGATGTTCACCTGTGTGCAATCTAAGTGTCACATGATCTGTCATTACATATACACACCTTTTTTGAAAGGCCCCAGGGGCTGCAACACCTAATCAAGAGGCACCACTAACCAAACACTGCCACGAAGAACAAGGAACTCTCCAAACAAGTAAGGGACAATGTGGTTGAGAAGTATAAGTCAGTGTTAGGTTATAAAAAATATCCAAATCTTTGATGATCCCCAGGAGCACCATCAAATCTATCATAGCCAAATGGAAAGAACATGGCACAACAGCACACCTGCCAAGAGACGTCCGCCCACCAAAACTCAAGGACCGGGCAAGGAGGGCATTAATCAGAGAGGCAGCACAGAGACCTAAGGTAACCCTGGAGGAGCTGCAGAGTTCCACAGCAGAGACTGGAGTATCTGTACATAGGACGACAATAAGCCGTACGCTCCATAGAGTTGGGCTTTACGGCAGAGGGGCAGAAGAAAGCCATTACTTTCAGCAAAAAACAAAATGGCATGTTTTGAATTTGCGAAAAGGCATGCGGGAGACTCCCAAAATGTATGGAGGAAGGTGCTCTGGTCTGATGAGACTAAAATTTAACTTTTTGGCCATCAAAGAAAACGCTATGTCTGCTGCCAACCCAACACATCACATCACCCAAAGAACACCATCCCCACAGTGAAACGTGGTGGTAGCATCATGCTGTGGGGATGTTTTTCAGCAGCCGCGACTGGGAAACTGGTCAGAGTTGAGGGAAAGATGGATGGGGCTAAATACAGGGATATTTTTGAGCAAAACCTGTACCACTCTGTGCGTGATTTGAGGCTAGGACGGAGGTTCACCTTCCAGCAGGACAAAGACCCCAAACACACTGCTAAAGCAACACTTGAGTGGTTTAAGGGAATACATGTAAATGGTTGGAATGGCCTAGTCAAAGCCCAGACCTCAATCCATTAGAAAATCTGTGGTCAGAATTAAAGATTGCTGTTCACAAGCGCAAACCATCCAACTTGAAGGAGCTGGAGCAGTTTTGCAAAGAGGAATGGGCAAAAATCGCAGTGGTAAGATGTGGCAAGCTCATAGAGACTTATCCAAAGCGACTTGGAGCTGTGATGGCTCTACAAAGTATTGACTTTAGGGGGGTGAATATTTATGCACATTGACTTTTTCTGTTATTTTGTCCAATTTGTTGTTTACTTCAGAATAAAAAAAAATATATAATCTTCAAAGTTGTGGGTATATTATGTAAATTAAATGATGCAAATCATCAAATAATCCATATTAATTCCAGCTTGTAAAGCAACAAAACATGAAAAATACCAAGGGGGGGGGGGGGGTGAATACTTTTGCAAGGCACTGTTTATTTTCTAAACTTATTTCAAAGTGCGGTAAGAAACAATGAGGTGGCGAAACCATACATGCTAATCACTTTATATTATATATTGCTTTTAATGCAGTGCCTTCCTATAACCCAGTTTTCTCTCTGTAAACTAATCTTTACAATATATTAATGAGCATGGCTTGGTTCTGCTACAGCCTTTAACCGGCCTATAATTTGCATTTGCTTCATGTGATTTGCATTGTGAAGTTTATTTGCATTTCGGTCCGAGCTTCACACAGTATTTAATGAATCGTCTTGCATGGTATCTCTTACTTGTGCTGATGCTATAGTTATTCGCAAGAAAATGCATAATCTGCCTTGAATAAGCCATTAGCGGTATTGGTATTATTATGAGGTACATATGCTACTGATTATTATTCTTTTTATATTTCTGTAAATCACAACCTTACTTTGACTACCACTATTACGCAGAACAACAAGAGTTTGATATTGTATCCTTATTAAAATCTTTTATTTGCTGCCAATTATTGTGACTTGCTTTGGTTTTTCAAAAGGACAGGGCACCATTAATTTTCTAAGAGAAAATGTCGGTAAGCAGTTTCAAAAAACATGGAGATAGTACTTGGCAATTATATTTTTATTAGCACCAACACTTTCTACAGCGAGTTGCAATTAAAGGATAGTACTGAATGACGCACAAAACTCAAGCAAACGATACAGTACAAAAGGTGCAGAGCTCTCGGCTTGTGTGGTTTATGAGCATCCACCATCTACAAACTATCATCAATGTGATTATGTTTGTGTCAGATGCTGCATATTCAGTATTATTTATATATTTTTCCCCTGTACATCTTGTTTCCTTGGAACAAAATGCTATATTGAGAAACATATCACAATAAGAAATATGTGACAGAAAATATAAATAAAAATCATTTGATGAGATTTTTGTGTGAATAAAAAACATAAACCAAATAAGAAGTGACTGGCATTGCAAATGGAAAAAAGAGCAAAACAGTGAAGATAGATTGCATTAATCTCCGGGAGATAAAATATCCTACACTAGTTTGGACAAGATACTTATCAGTTATAGCACAGGAGATAAATAATGTCTGGCAATATGTGCTTGTATTGCTATATCACTTGTGAAATCTCAAAAAGGTTGTATAGCAAGTCTGATTTCCTTAGCTAGACAGAGCAGATGGCATCGTAGATGATGCCATAGACTTAATGAATAGAGATATTTTTTCCTATACTTTTCTTTCAATTTGTATTTTACCATTTGTGTCCGCTTTATTGTAGAAGGAAAATGCTGCTGATACAAATAAACTAGTTCTGTTATTTGTGCATGGTAAAAAAAAATTGTACGTGCAGACGGCTCTAAAATGTCATGCTTCAATTAAGTGGTATAATTTGGGAATATTGAAGTGTCATTCATAGGCTGTGTGCCACGATGTGACACCACAATTCCTGCCAAGATAGCTGTATGTTTGCAAATAGCCGAGGAAACTTGCTAATCGTTAAGAGGCTCAATGCTGTCATTCTCTCATTTCTTACAGCAAATATCTATTCTGTGGCTGTGCTGGGCAGGCTAATGCCTCTACACTGTAAGCAAATAGGCTCAGTTGGGTCTGGATTTAGGGCTTTCTTTGCTGCCATCTGGCATCTAGAAATTAAACAGGGAGAGGTCACTTGGATAAAGTGATTTGTTGAACAAAATGGTTAACATCTCATGAATACAACTTTATTTATGGGGAAAAAGAGAGAAAAAAGAGACAGTCCTATTCAGAAGGGGTTACTGGTTTTAGTATCCTGATTTGTGTCAGCCATCAGCCCGGCCCACTTCTTTTCCACTTCATTTCCATCATTATGGGCTGAGACATGTGGTTTTGTGCTATGTCAGTGTCAGCAATCTGTGCCGATGAGCCTACCAGATTTCTAATGACTTTCCAATGATAATGTAGAAAGCTTTGTTCCTCCCCTCTTCTTTCCCTCATTCTTCTTTTTTTTGGAGGAACTGCTGACATTTGTCCCCTTTTCACTTTGTTGATCTTGTTTTTTTTTTTTTGTTTCCTTATTCTGCAAGGTCAGCTTCAGCCATTCTGCTTCACATGTGGGAAAGAAAGAACGAAAAAAAAGAAAAAGAAAAGAAAAGGAAACCTTTCAGTCTTAAAGGATAAAGATTAAATCCATTTGCAAAAAAGTATCAAGGCTACAGAGTCTATCACATGGGCAAAACTCATCATCTTTATCAAAGCACTGATTGCAGAGCAGTATTAACCTTAAAGCGAATGCATAGATTTGATACAATCCTTTTATATTGCTCCATCTCTACTTTGGTATGTAGGTCTGAATTAATAAGATCATCTGCATCCTCCTTCTGTGCTAAATTCCCCTGGTAAAGATTCAGTTTCTCCATGTAAGCTATTTGGTTTTGAGATTTAATCAAGACTTTCTTAGCCAGATGTGAGGATCCCTTACCCTTCATTAAACGAGAAAGGGAAATAAAAACCTTGTCACATAGGACACAAAAAAAAGTACATTTAGCACAATCCCACTGATAATATATGGGTCATTTCACTTAGTGAACGCTGGGCGTGAACAATTACTGGAGTGTGACATTTCACCAATATATTTTGTTACTATCAAGAGCATCAAAGTGTTCATTTGTTGGCTGCTTATTTTACCCTGTAGTACAATTTATTATAAGAATACTATGTTGCCACCCTAGATATTTATTGCTAGTGCTGCAATAATTTTCTATATTTTCTACTTGCTAAACACAAGGTGCTTTTGAGGAAGGTGCTTTTGCAGCTTGGCGAAATACACCATTTCAGCATTAATGTCCAATCTGATGTGCTGACTTATGGTTTCCTTCCTGTGGGATAAACTTCTCAGTACGTCTCAGGTGCTTTCAGAATGGTAAATGAAAGGCAAGTGAATACGCCGGAGGGTATGCAACACTGTTAATTATATTTTATTGTTAATTGTTAAAGAAAAAAAATGTACTATTTGCTACAGACTTGATATTGAACAAGAAGACAGACTAGACTAGCTGATATCTCTACATGTCAGATGTAACAAAATAGGTAACCTCTGTGGTTACCTTTTTCTGAGACTTAAAAAAATTGCCAGGGACTGACCGGTCATACATAGATTTACTTTCCTCTTTTACCATTAATGGCTGTTAACGTTTTAAACTGGCAAGGCCAACGTTACTTGTATTCCCTCCCAGATTCCACCCCAATATGGCAATGTGCAAGTCCTTATAGGATAGTTAAAGTCCCATATTATAACTACCATATTTGATTTCAGCATCCCTTTAAAGGTACATAGTAATAGTTACATAGTAATTAAGGTTGAAAAAAGACTTTCAGTCCATCAAGTTCAACCTTTTAAGATCTCCTCTGATCTGCAATATGCGAATCAGGTATTAATTATTAGTTGTAAATTAATTGTTAAGTAATTATTAATCAACAATTTATTTATTTTTAATTACATGGAAGGTTTCTGGATTTAACTAGGAATTTAATATACCTATGTATCTATTTACTATTATATACTTCATTCTATTAAGAAAAAATTTCCTTTTTCAGCCTAAAATCATTCCATTTGTACCTGTTTGGGTCAGCCCGCTGCAGCTCATGAAAAAACAGACTCAAGGAGCATGTTCAGAGCTTGGCCACTGATTTGTTACTATGATATAGTGCAACCCTTGTACTTAGAAGTACATTGTCTTAGTGGGCTGCAGATAGGAGAAACCAGGTATGAACTATATGTAAGATTTTAGGCAGAACACACAAATGCTTTTTAGCACTTAAAGTAAAAAGATAGATCCACTTCTGGGTTGTTACCTTGTCCTAATGAAGGGGCATGTGTACCTCAATGAAGCTGTGAGCTATACATGTAGGTGCACCCTAGATGGGCAGGTCATAGCAGAGAGATCAGACAAATCGCTGTCCACTGGAGAAGATACTGGCAAACCACTCCTGTATCTTTGCTAAGAAAACCATACGGATAAGTACAACCAGATACACAGAGAGATGCGCCTGACGTACTGCATCCATATGGTCACAGAGAGTCAGACACAACCGAAGGATTGAACAACAACAACAAAAAAGATAGACAGGTATAATATATTCCTAGTGAAATCCAGAAACTTTTAAAAAATCTTGGAAGATGTTGGGAAAAGGTACAAAGTACTACAAAATATGCTTAGTGAATGTTACCTACTGTATATTCCAGAGTACAATATAAATATTGTCATGTTTTCTTTCATACAAAATGTGTCTGTCAGTGGTTTAGCCTGTATGGCAGTGGTGGGCAACTCGGTCCTATGAGGGCCGCCAATAGTCCAGGATTTCAATCTCTCTCTGCATGAGCCCAGGTGTATGAAACGGAGTAAGGTGTACTGAAACAGAGAGAAACTGAACACAGAGAGAGATTCAAATCCTGGCCTGTTGGGGGCTGTAGCACAACTGAGTTGTCCAACACTGCTTTATGGTGTAGGGAAGGGATCCTAGTGTAAAATCACAATATATCAATGTGATTGATAATGGAACCCCCATACACATGCACGCATAGGCCCTCATTCAATTGCAATTTGGCCAGTTGAATAGGGGTCTAAATAAGCACATAACATATTTTTTTTAAAGAAGTTTTTAGTTAGTGATCTTCTATCAAAAACCAAGGTCTTTACTAACTAAAAACTTATGTAAAAATGAATTTAATTATAGGAGTTTCAATAAGCTATAGACATGCCCCTAAGAGCAAATCCTCAATAGTGCATGAAAAAGATTATCAGCCTTATTAATTGCTCTATATAAGCACAGAGCATATTTTTTTACAGAAGTTTTTAGTTAGTGATGACCTTGCTTTCAGATAGAAATTCACTCACTAAACATTTCTGTAAAAAAATATGCTCTGTGCTTATTTAGAGCCCTATTCAATTGGCCAAATCGCAATAGAATGAGGCCCATAGACAGCAGTACAGAATACATATAAAATTATACAATAGGCAGTTTTACAGCCTTATTAAATTGCGACTTGGCCAACTGAAATGGGCTCTATATAAGCACATAGTATATTTTTTTACAGAAATGTTTAGTGAGTGAATTTCTATCTGAAAGCAAGGTCTTCACTAACTAAAAAGTTCTGTAAAAAAATATACTATGTGCTTATATAGAACAATTAATAAGGCTGATAATCTTTTTCATGCACTATTGAGGATTTGCTCTTAGGGGCATGTCTATAGCTTATTTAAACTCCTATAATTAAAGGGACCATGGAAAGCACATTTTTCTATAATGCATTTTAAAGAGCATTGTTTAAACATTATAAACAGGTCTTTTTTCATGGAAAATATTCAGTAAAACTTGTTTAAACTTATTGGAAACTAACATAAAATGCCTCTGTATGAGCAGATAATATATACGACTCTAGATCTCATGGCCGACACTTTTGACTCATACAACTATATTGCTGCTCATTGGCTGAGAGGGACAAAGCCCCAAATACAGTTATTTAAAGCAATATATTCTGCTCCTGAAACTTCATTTTCAAAAACGAAACACAGAGCCTCATTCAAATGTGATTCGGCCAATTGAATAGGGCTCTATATAAGCACATATTTTTACAGAAGTTTTTAGTTAGTGAAGACCTTGCTTTTGGATAGAAGTTCACTAACTAAAAACTTCTGTAAAAATATGCTTTGTGCTTATATAGAGTTATATTCAATTGGCCAAATTGCATTTGAATGAGGCCCACAGTGTTCAACATTATTAAATACCCACTTTTAGTTGAAACAAAGAAAACATGCTTTCAATGGCCCATTAAATATCATTATGGATTTTGGGGCACTTTCCATATTAGCTCTGATTTTTATACTCCTGTGATAACTGAAGCAAAATTAGTTGGATGCAAAAGATGTTTGCAACAAGCACAATAGACAGTAGTGAATAAGGCAGCGAAACAGAGATAAAGATTTATATGAAACTATATATAATTAATATATATATATAATATATAATATATATATAATATTGCAATCGAAAACTTTATAAAAGTAATACTTAAAATAAAAAAGTAAAATGTGAAAAAATAATATATAAATAAAAGAAATGTATGTTAAATATATGTCTGTCATTTGAAATGGAGCGGGCTGCTCAAACTGCCACTTTTCCTTTTACTCTCTACATTTTTGCTTCTTAAATGTATCTACTCTCACTTCAAGACCTATACAATAAAATGCATATGTAACTTTTTGCACGATTCCATATCACGATTCAGTTGTTTCTTTCCCTCCTTTCTATATTTCCTGAGGCAAAAATGTATTTTCTACAATCCTCAACTGTAAGAATAATATGCTATGTGCTTATATAGAGCCCTATTCAAATGGCCAAATCGCAATTGAATGAGGCCCAAAGTCTGTAACTTGACTCTGTCTTTTTATGTTTTACTTGGGACTATCTGCTCTTAAACCATCAACAAATGATGTATTTTGCCTTCAGACTGCTATAATGCCCTTTCCTCATACTCAGCTCTCATAATATACTTGAGCCCCCCCAGTGAGGCTTGCACATCTCCTACATAACAGAAACCGTATTCATTAACGAAGCTAGCAACCTCCACATTGTTAAATCTCAAAAGCACTTTTCCATTCAGACCCTCCAAGGTCTTTCTTCTGTTGTTGGTCCTGAAGCATCTCTCATCTCTTACACGTACTTCTGTCTCTTTTGACATCACGTCTCATTCAGTCCTCCAATAAATCCCATTGCTCATTGTTCTCTACAATTACACTACTACATCATGTAATATCTATGGGGATTCTTTTTTATGGCCCTTACTTATCCTTAATTCTGCTTTTAATAGTTGATATAATAAATGCTTTTAGACATCTTTGTTCACACGTGTAGTCAGCGCACGGTTCTTTATTGCATAGAATATATGGATTCAATAAAAATAATAAAAGTATTAGGACCTTTTTTGAATTGAACATCTTAACAAATGTTTTTAATAACATGGACATTTAATTATGATCATTAAAAGTACCTTTTAAAAGCAAAAATATTATTTCCTGTATTTAAAAATACTGGTTAATTATATATTTTTTACATAGAATTGAACAGCTATAAAAAATAGCAATAATTTGCATAATTACTAATCCTTTTGATGCACATGCAGTTACATAATATAAAATGTTGTATTGTATGGAGGCCATATCTCTCTACGAGCCCAACAATTCCTACTTGTTTCAGACACACTGACTGTCACCACTTACCCAATCATCGTAATTTATCTCAATAATAATACACCTCATTCTGACAGTAATTTGATCTGTCAGGATTCTAGATTGTTTTTGTTGCTCAGTCCTTCAGTCCTGTCCAACTCTATGTGACAATATAAACCGCAGCACCCAGGCACATTTGTGTGAGTTTCTGGCTGTGCTTATTAACATGGTTTTCTTGGCAAATATACTGGAGCGGGTTGCCAGTTCATTCTCCAGTGGACCGTGATTTGTCTGACTTATCTTCAATGACATACCCATCTTGAGTGACAAGGTAGTGATTCAGAAGGGGTGATTTTAGATGCATTTGTCAAAATGTATGGTATTGGTCACAGCTGAACATACGGTAATGAATAAAAACTGCTGTGGCATTTGAGGCAGAGGAATTCAGCAAAAACATGTAATAGAAATCAAGTAGTGGATCATAGTGTGGGTACTTGTCTTCCAGGGTTTAATTTAACATCCTGGTACTCACCTACACAATCCTCCACAACATTGCACCATCCTACATATCAGATCTCTACAACCTTATTAAATTGTGATTTGGCCAATTGAATAGGGCTCTATATAAGCACATAGCATATTTTTGTTACAGAAGTTTTTAGTTAGTGAACTTCTATCCAAAAGCAAGGTCTTCACTAACTTAAAACTTCTGTAAAAAAATATGCTCTGTGCTTATATAGAGCCCTATTCAATTGGCCGAATCGCAATGTAATAAGGCTGCTAACCTCCAGATACTCCCCTGGCCATTCCCCCTGCTCTGCCCATGATGTACATCTCTTTTCACAAGTCATCATCTCCTCACATTCTTGTCTCCAAAATCTTCTCATTATCCTGTTTTGTCAAACTGTCCCTTACTCTTATGGGTGCTAAGTCTTACATAAATATGTTATTACCTTCCTTCCTTCTATGATTTTGATAAATATTCATATATCACTGTTTCTCTATAAAACCTATACTCTTGTTTCTCCCACAAATTGTATTGCAGTATATTTACATTATTTTTCTTGCACCATAGATATTTCTCTTGCAATCTGTTAAAATGCTGAAGTTAGAATCAATCCCTGCTATTTTAGTCTCACGTTCACATCTGTACATGTTAAATTGCTTTGCTGGTTTCTGTATAAAATAAAATATGTTACATTATTGCTTGCATTGCACCATAAAACATATATATTTGAAAACTTTAAGTCTGACTAAGAGCATAATTAAGCAGGAAGAAGTTGTACAGCTTTATAATAAAAAAAAATACTTCTGCAAGAATCCATGATAGACATGTTGAAGGTGTGTTGTCAATTTCAGTCTAATCCAGTTATCAAACAAAAGCTTGGGACTTTTTCCTGTTCCCTCCTGCCCACCCCTCCCTCCACTGATAACTACGAAAGCTCACCCTCATCATCCAGCTCTCAAGTTGTGATGTAATAAAATCTATATGGATTCCTGTACTCATAAAGAGTCTTCAAATATTCAGATTTTCTCCAAAAAGTTGAATACAGCTGCTATTATTGTTAGTTTGGTACATAATTTCAAAACAGATGTCTTTTTTTCTCGAACTGCTGTGGTCTTTTAACTGAAGAATATCTCTATTCTTACTTATACATCTCAAATGTTCAACACTGTTCCCAAGAGCTCCTCAACTCTCATATTTCTTCATTCAGACCATTCACTTTTCCCTCTACCTATTCTTTTCACATATTTATCCTGGGACCTGTCTTCTACTAAATATTTAACAGTCATATTCACTCTTAGTTTATAGCCTAAAGGGAAATTGACTTTACGTTTATGTCTATTGCCTTCACATGCACTCTTCATGGCTTCCAATTTTTTGCATGTAATAATCCCAAAATAAACGTTAATAAATTTACCCCAAAGTTTGCAATATTTCTTCTATGTTTTTGCAGTTGAATTTGAGAGCAGATGCCCCCTAAAATCCCAGGCTAAATTAGCATAACATTCATAATTTGTTTTTGCCAATCAGAGGCAGCTTCAACTTTGCAGCAAAGTATGGGGTTCCTGGCTCTGCAGCAAAGCATCATGGGATTTGTACTCTGACACATACCCATGTGAGAAGAGTCTCTCTCTGCAGCACATTCCACCTGAGTCCCTGCAGCACATTCCAGAGCAGTTCCTGCAGCAGATAACATAGAGTTCACATATAAAAAACAATCATACTGCTATACCAACCACTGGCTGCAGCGTGGGTACAGCCATGCCTATTCTATGCACCTTCTCTACTACCCCAGCTAAAATGTCTTTTTTTCTCTCTCTCTCTCTTTCTCTCTCCCTGCCCAAGCATGTATTTGGATACAGCAGGCAGATTGCACTGCCCAGCTGTCCAGTGAGTAAACAAAATGGGTTAAAATCTGCACTTGTTGGCTAGGATAGATTAAGATTTCAGTTTGCTGAAAATAAATCTGTTAGTATATTGCACTTTTCAATCTAATAAATATTCTTCTGTTAATTAGTGGCTGTTGGATCAAAAATATTTAAAACCATGGAAACTTCCATATAGCTTTAAGTATTGTCTTCATTTGCTCAATTTACTCCTATTATATCCCGGTCTGCAGCTTCTATAATAATGTATTTTATTGTAATGCCTGTGATAGTTTACTCTTAAAATAGCTGCACAGTACATATATCAGTAACATGAGGAAACAGAAGAGATGGTAAGCGGTAAAGTAGAGTGTAAGTATTTTTATTAAGAAAATATAGTATATTTTGGCCTTCTTCTTCTATAACAAATTATTATTGCTATATTTTATTTTTAGAACACCAGCAGGTTATGTAGTACAATAAGCAGTGACTGGACATCTTTCACGTATATTAGACAAAAAGACAATACAGCACATTTGTACACTCACAATCTCACATGAGAAGATAATTCTCTCAGGAGATCTTACAATCTAAGAGATACTAGGGGATAGAAGCATGATGTAAAGGCACTGCTGGATGAATTAATGTCCATGCATGATGTGGGATGACGTACGCAAACCAGAATGGATAACCTTATATTAAGATTGAGTTAAAGGGTAGATGGTAAGTTTCTCTGAAACTCTGTGTTATCAGAGAACATTTCAATATTTGAAGACTAGAGGAGAGTCTAAAAGAGAGAGGTAGAGAATTCCAAAAAATAGGGTCTGGTCTTGAGAAGTCCAGCAGATTTCATGTGAGGAGGTAATGGTAAAGGGTGAGAGGCACAAATCTTGGGCAGAGTGAAGATGGTGGTCTAGAGTGTATCTGGAGACAAGAGTTAAATTGTAGAGAAGTGTGGTGTTATTGAAGGCTTTGTTAGTCTGGCTAAGGATTTTCAATGTTATTCTTGATTAAAGAGGGAGCTAGTGTAGGCATTTGCAGATGATGGGCATTGCGTGAGGTGGATGATGAAGAAGCGCTCTGAATAGATTTCAGGAAGAGGTGTAGGAGGAAGGAGGAATACGTAACAGTTCCATCTTGGATACATTGATTTTTAGATGCCAGGAGGCAATCTAGGAGGATATGTGCCAAAGCCATGTTGTGACATGATTTGGTAGAGTGGAGAATAGATCTGGAGAGAAATATTTGGGTATCTCTAGCATAAAGATGGTAGTGAAACCCATAGGAGCTCATGAGTTTACAATGAGAGGAGGTGTAGAGAGATCCTTATGGTACCTCAATATTATTAATTTTAGTATTTCCTTTATTTGTAACGTGCCAACATACTCTGTAGCGTATACAGGGGTAATTTCCAGTCAAAATAATATTAACACAATGCAAAAAGGAAAAAAAAGAATAGAGAATAGAGGGCCCTGTCTTTGAGTTTAACATCAAACGTACACAGTGCTTTCACTAAAGCACATAGCAAGACTAAACTATTTAAAATCCAAAGGGTATAGGAGATATATGGAAGGATAATAGATGTGATGTAGTTGATATGCTTCTTTAATCAGATGAGTTTGTATTGAGCTTTTGAAGGATTTGAGGCAGGCGGACAGTCGAGTGAGGCAAGGACTTTGAAAGAATAGGGGCAGGACAAGAAAAGTCCTGAAGGCAGGAGTGTGAGGAGGTGATAAGAGAGGAGGAAAGAAGAAGGTAATTAGCAGGGCAAAGAGGTTGGTTGATGGTATATTTAAAGACAGGAGAAGATATATACGAGGGTGCATTATTGTTGAGGGCATTATATGGTTAGGGTCATTTATTAAAATTGTATTCTGGAGGCCATGGGAAGCCATTGGAGTGACTGGCAGATACAAAGGCATAATGTAAAAGAGGAGGTCCCATAGTAGGAGATGCTGAAGGAATGGTTAGAGAGAAAGTGGGTTGTGCCATGGAGGCCTAGTAATAATAATAGTAGTAATACAAAAATTGTAATAAAAAGAAGCATGAAGCAATAAACAAAATAATGTAAGCAAAAATAAAATTAAACTAGAACCTATTCCAGTGCATTCAGGACAGAATACTCAATTGTGAATTGAGGCAATTGCGGAGCTCCTGCACCTACAGAGGTTTCGCCCCTGTTTAAGCCTGTCTGCTTTATGAGAGAAATTGCTCATACCACCCATAAATCACATTTATTAATAGCATTCCAAGTGTTAGTTGCACAAATAAACATTTTACAATGCACAATTTATTTCTAGGTAAATATTTATATCTAATACAGCCTCAGTATTACTGTACATTCAATACAATTTTAGCCTACAATTCAAGTAAAAGGCTGGTTTGAAAGATATGAGCAGGTTAGTTATGTGGTTCTCGTGAATTTCAGATGGGTTAGAAATATAATTTACTGCTTATCAGTAGGGACAGAGAGGCAATGATAAATAATACATAAATAATAAATTTACTGAATTAATAAAAATAACCAACTATTAAAATGCAAAATAGATACAATTGTCTTTAAATGTACTATGTTTCATTCCACACAAAGATAAAATTCCAATGCAGCGTCACTTTAACAAGGAAAACTAAGAGAAAGCAATGTGTTTTAGAGCCTTGTTCTGTTTTTTCCTTTTACGCTTCTCATGCACGATTTCCATTTCTCAATTAAGATAGGAGTACACTCTGATAATATAGATCTATTTCTTTGTGAGAGGATCATATAGTAATTATTAAGAAAATGAACTGCCTGCTCAATACTCTCAATAACTATCAAGCATGATCGACTCATCCATGCTCTCTATCTCATAATGTGCTTCATTTTCTGAAGCTAGATAGCACTGTAAGGTAGAGAACAAATTGTTGTAACTAAATTCGGCCTAAGAAATTGGCCTAGATTCATACACATCTGAGCAGTACGTTAACTATTTTTCAAGGTTTAAGCAAGGCACAAATGTTTCCAAGGCACTAACGTGTGGTTTAGCATAAGGCAAGAAATAAGGCAAGCAATTTCAAAAACTACCACACTCTTCAACACAGCTAAGTGGTAATTTTTATATGGATTAATTATAGGAGCTTGGAACAAAATTCCATGCTTTAATTATTACCAAAGTTTTGTTTTTGCATGAAATTATATGTAATTGAAAATAACAGCAAATGCACAGAGCAAACACATCTGTAGATCAAATTAGCAGATATTTACAGTATATTATAGCTTATTGGCTGACAGGGGCAAGCCCCAAATTAATTAAACATCTGAATATGTTTTTTTCTGCTTTAAAAGCTTAAAAACAAAAAAGAAAACAAACAGTGGTATATTATCCCTTATTTCAGATGTGTCATGACGGACTTTGGGGGGGGGGGTCAGGAAGGGGGCTCCCCTAAACCCCACAACCATGTGTGACCCAAATCACAGCCCCCTGCATTCACAGACTCTGTTATTTGGGACCCTATCCCAGGAAGGCTATCAAGATGGACATGGGATGTGGTCTAAGAAATTTGTTTTTTTCCTTTATTTATAATGTTTAAAAAAATAAATGTGGTAAGCCATGCTGGATACACTGACTTCCATCTTCCCTTCCCCAATAGCACATATGAACATGAATAGAGTGGGAGTTTCTTGCTCCTTTGGGGGTTGTAAAACATATCAGATCAAATATCTCAGAGCAAGTAATGTTGGGGGAGGAAGGCATGGGGAGGTAGATCTTTTGTACTGTTAAAAAATATATGGGACCAATATTAATCATTATTTACTGAAGTTTAATGTGTCTTCAATGTGCAGGTGGGGTGGGGGGGGGAGGTTGCTTTATATTTTTTGAGCTGATATGGGTGCAGGGATATAATTGGACTGGATATTCCACCTTATAACGGCACAAGTGAGCTAAAATATAAGAGACTTCTGAGTGAGCATTATCCCAATGACACCCTGCTTGGTTTTGACAGTTTTTAGGTGTTCTTCACTCAATTAGTTTTTACTCATCTTGTGTTTTGTATAATCACCTAGGCACAGTAATACAAATTTCAGTAGGTATTTTATTGCTTCGGATATGTAATTCAAAGGTTCGAAACTGGATGTGAGGTTAAGAGTATTATTTAAGATGTGAGCCTTATGTGTCATACATAAGAGGTTTGCATTTTAACAAGATTCTTTAAACTCTATGCTATAATGATGTCTGGGGAAATCTGCAGCTTCCTACTGACAAAAGCTATTTGTGGCTGAAATGTACATCTGTGGATTGCTATTTCTCCAGAAACTTGCCTGGCTCTTTGTTTTTGGCCTGCTCATATGGGCACAAAAGGAGACTAAATCCATTATGCCACAAGACACATTGTTAAGTGATGTCCGTCCTTAGGTGTGCGTCTGTGTTTTTGTTTGTTGTAGACACCAAGCAGTTGACTTTGAATTCTTGAGTTAGTAAATAGAGGCAGAAAACTTATAATGGTTACTGGTTGTGAACAGGAGCCAGTGGACATAGGTAAATAAATCAGAGGTAAGAACAGAGGTAAGGAGATCAAGACTGACCAGAACACAGAGATCAGAATTGAGGATGAGTAAGGAATTTCCACCAGACAAAGTGTTGGGACAGTTTCCCATGTCTGCAGTCTATAGACATGCCAATCTGAATTCAAGCTTAGTAAATGCATGGCATACATTAGTGCTAGGTAGGTTAAAAGTAGAGAATAAATACATTATAGTATGGAAAATGTATAAAGCAGAGTGGAATGTGATAAGGTTTGTTTTACATCGGTACTACAGATACAGTATGAAATAACCACTGGAGGGTCATTTTTAAAAACTGCTGCAAAGCTATGCTATGAAAAAGTCGACATCTTACAGTAAAGCTCACAATTTATTGTCAAAAAAATCATTCTAAATATTGTGGCAAATTTATTAACGGTGTTGTGAGCTAATGGTTTAAAAGGGATGCTGTCAACACATTTAATAAGCAAGTGATGTGTTGTGTCTCTACTGCAAGCCTATGACTGTCAATCAAATTTCAAGTGTGAATTTATTATATTGCGCCACTTAAAGTGAACCTGTCACTTCAGAAATTCTGGGCTTGATTTAAATAGAATTAATAACTGGCTAAACATTATTGTAACTACTTCTAAACTAACCATAAACTAACCATA
Organism: Discoglossus pictus; assembly: GCA_027410445.1. Taxonomy (NCBI): domain Eukaryota; kingdom Metazoa; phylum Chordata; class Amphibia; order Anura; family Alytidae; genus Discoglossus; species Discoglossus pictus. The sequence goes on along the minus strand of CM050164.1, from coordinate 360,072,534 downwards.
CTTGAGCAATGCATCATTTTCTCTGAGTGAGACACTATACAAAGATGTTGTACATGCATTTAAAGGGTCATTGTAGTCCAAAATATTCTGTCACACATTAAAACATGCTTTTCCTCAAGAAAATAAATTATATTAAATAACAGTAAAATATCAGGCAGGCAGATAAAAAAAGTGTTTGATTCACTTTTATGTTACTGATGGATTAAGGATTCATGGAGACCTGATTTCTTATCTGGTCTACATTCAAACCAATTGAATCAAAACAACAATATGCAGTTCAGACATCCATACAGCTCTTTTCCACTGTTTCTTGACAAAACAATCAGACACTGACTATATTTAATGTAATCTAATGTAATCTTTCTACCAAGGGTGGGAAAGTTTGGTCCTGGAGGTCCACACACAAGCCAGGATTTGAGGATATCCCTTCTTCATACAGATAAGACTATCGCTTCTTCGGTCATCCTGATTGCACAGAAAGGAAGAACGCAAATCCAGGGCAATGTGTGGCCCTCCAGGACCAAATTCGCCCACCCCTGTTCTATACTATAAATCAATGGCTTCTCATACAAAAAATTTTTTTGTAATGTTTAAACTGTGATCTTTTAAATGCTTGCACTACAGTGGTCCTTTAATTAATGACACAATCTGTTATTTCAGTGGTGGCAAAAAAAGTAATGTCTGTGTTATTGTTCAGTTTGTGTAGTTATTTGCTTTTCTCAGGTATTGTGTTACTAAATTTCCAACATGGAATAATAAAATATATGTGTATATATATATATATTTATTTATTTATTTATATTTATATACAATATCTCACAAAAGTGAGTACACCCCTCACATTTTTGTAAAAATGTGACAACAAAGTGTGACAACACTGAAGAAATGACGCTCTGCTACAATGTAAAGTAGTTAGCGTACAGCCTGTATAACAGTGTAAATTTGCTGTCCCCTCAAAATAACTCAACACACAGCCATTAATGTCTAAGCCGTTGGCAACAAAAGTGAGTACACCCCTAAGAGGAAATGTCCAAATTGGGTCCAAAGAGTCAATATTTTGTGGGGCCACCATTATTTTCCAGCATTGCCTTTACCCTCATGGGCATGGAGTTCACCAGAGGTTCACAGGTTGCCACTGGAGTCCTCTTCCACTCCTCCACGATGACATCACGGAGCTGGTGAATGTTAGAGACCTTGCACGCCCCCTCCTTCCGTTTGAGGATACCCTACAGATGCGCAATAGGGTTTAGGTCTGGAGAAATGCTTGGCCAGTCCATCACCTTTACCTTCAGCTTCTTTAGGACGGCAGTGGTCATCTTGGAGGTGTGTTTGGGGTCGTTATCATGTTGGAGTACTGCCCTGTGAGATACTGTATATATAAATATATATATATATATATATATATATATCTCACAAAAGGTGGAGCACTATTTAACCATATGCCATTGCAAAGAACACGCAGGGTCTACATTAATGTGTGCTTAGCAGTGTCTTTGTGTTGTGCATGTCATTATCAACACTGAGCTTCATACCAAACACATGTAGCCCTATTAAATTCCCTCAACGGTTAAAACCGCAGCCCGTAACGTACGCCGCAAACTTTGCTCTATTAAATTGGCACCGTAAAGCAACCCGCCAACGACCTGCGGGGTAAGGACGGAAAAAGGCTAAGTGACATGGTTATTTGAACTGCGAACCAACAAATCCTTTGATGTCCTGTCAAGCCCGTAACTGTTACGTTCCAATCAAGCCCGTAACCCGCAAATGGAGCCAAAAAGCCAACGGGTACTAGAGAGGACCGACTAGGGAGTTAAAGTCCTATCTGTAGCACTGTAAATGCAAATATACACACACTACTGTACTTATAATTAAAGGTAAAGAGATGTTAGGTATTACAATTAATAGCACAACATTCTCAAGCACACAAATCTGCAATATAAAATACTTTATTTTCAGTTGAATTTTCGTGATATCGATCCCGGCAATCAGTGTGTTAATACATATAATGGAACTCGCATGGACTTGAATATCATATGTATTGACTTATTAATATTGCATTATTTATGGAATGCGGATCCAATCGAAACTCGTAATTGAAGCCCGTAAGGCTTTGAATTCTAACCTCCATTTTTCAGTGACGTAATGATCTCTTTTGCCATTGGCTCCATCTAAACCAGTAACTACAGGTTTGACTAGTTGATCATGTTCACGGCCGCACATCCAACATGCGACAAATGGTTCACCGGTTTGCGTCTCAAGCCGGTAACTCGCGGCATGGTCTAATTTAATAGCTCTTTAATGCAGCCGAGTTTCAAGCCGGCAGCCTTTGTAGGTGTGCCAACGCTGCTACAGGCTTCATATTTAATAGGGCTGATGGTCCCTCTGGGTACTTTTTGTGAGGTCTGTATTTAAAATAGAAGTAATCAATTTCTAAATTGTTCCCAGTCACTACAATACTGCATGTGGAAACATAATAGAGTGGGGGAAGTATTGAAAAACCTTTCTATACTTATGTTATGCTCTGGAGTATTTAAATTAAAAAAATAATTACATTTCCAAGAAACCTTTACATTTTAACCTTTCGTATAGTGTTCCCCAAATTTGTTTGTAAAGGATCACTTCAAAAACGGAGGATATTAGTGGACAGGTTGAATATTATTGAGGGTCTTCGTGCATCTACATGCACTACTTATTTATACATTTTTATACCTTGTTCTAATTTTGTTTTATATATTTTTTGTACACCCTGTTGTTCCAGGGAGCATCTGAATTAACCCCAATAATTACAAGTTGTATGGGGATGCCATTTTAGGAACTTCAGGTTTAATACATATGGCACATTGTGTCACTAATGACCTTTAAATTGTTCAATCCATGATTAATGGCCACCAAATAGATGATCATTTTTTCACTTGCGCTGCTTTTCCCACATTGTGTTGAAATACATCATACATTCTCTGAAAAAAAAGAAAGAAAAGGAAATGACTCTTGGATTACAACGGCCTGTACCATTATTGGTTTTACATCAGTATTTTCCTTGCCATCTTAAAAATCCCAAATCACTTTAAAAGAACCTTGTATAATTTGTAGCTCCGCATACACTGTGCTTTGAACCTCTATAGTATGAACTAATATAAAACTTAGGCTCACTGAGTAATTCATCTTGGATGTCACAGACTACCATAAATCAATTATGAAACCCAACTTTACTACAATGTTCATTTCCTTCTGTATAGAGTTTGAAAGATTCAGTGAAATATGAATAAATTAATTCATTAAAAACATAATCAGAGCAAGTGGCTGTAATGTATATGCACCTTACTTGAAGCCTCTAATACGGTAGAATATGTTATTTTGCCTTATTATTTTCTAGAAGGATAATTTATCTTAATGACTAATTATTGCTCCATTGGAATATGCAAATTTCCCTGCAAGTTTTTCATTAATGTATTATTTACAATGATTGCAGCAATAATTTAGGATCATAAGGGCACTCTAGAGTTTAAAGTCTTTGATCACCTTGAATTTCTAAGGGTCTTTTTTAAAACAGCAACATCATTTGCCTGAACAAAAATGATTGTTCCCGACTCAATCTATTTTGAGCCAGAAAGAATGAAAGAGCCTACAGGGCTGTAGCAAAGCACTGTGAAATAAATGTTTTTTTTTATTCTCAGTATTACTTATTTATTAAACCTGCTGAAGCATAACTAAAAGAAAAAGGACCAAAGAAATATAGAATACAATGGCCTTTAGATTTTAATGGGAGATATGGCTGGAAGCTATTACTTAATTATTTAATAAATCATTTTTTTTTTGTTCTTGCCTTTCTCCAAGGTGTATTTTCCAACTTTCGAATGTTTGCTTTCAAACCTACTTAAAACCACTTACAAGGCTTCAATCCACAAGTCATTTCAGTGGTATAATTAACCTTTTAACTGCTGCAGGGGACTCAGACACACAACACTGCAATTAGTTTCTTCTTGTCCCTTTAGCTGTGAACAGGCCAGACATGCAAGACAAGAGTATATAATTATTTGAGTCAAAAATGACTCTGTCCACATCTGTGTATGCAAAGACTGCTGCGGTACTGAACCAGATATTTCTAATATTTCCTCATCTTTCACAAATTATTCCAGTCACTGCCTTTTTATTTATTTTCTTGGCGTTAGATGCAGACAATTTTATTACATACTATACTCATTATATGCGATTATGGAAGCATGTCGAAATTGGACGGCTTGGAGATGATTTTTCAAATGGAAGGCTGGTGCAAGAAGAGCTGTTTTTTTTATTTTGCCAAATATATTTTAGGTAGAACCACCTAATAAACAAATATGATGACATTTTGAAGAGCAGGTCAGAAACTTCTATATTTATTTCTTTCAAAAATGGCTTAATCTCTACAAATTAAAAATTGATGCTGTAGACACATTTCCCCTATAATTTCCAATAGCTTCTGGGCCTGTGCTCTGTGCACTGATGCATACACGGGAAATGGGAGCAATTTTCACTGCTTTTCTGTACATGCGTTGCGGCACATAAAAACACTTTACTGATGCTGTGTAGTGCTTACTTTCAGCATTTCAATTCATTAGTTGGAATATAAGTGCACAACAAAATACAAAAAAAGATCTCTACTATTAGGCAATTGCAGAACTTACTTTGGGGAAGTTAAAGCACAGTGTGGGTTTAGCATTTGTTAGCCTTTTTATGACTTTAAATTTTAATATGATTTTATGATATAAACTCGACTAATACAAGCTGAAGTTTTGTTTATATTTATAAAATAAAGGTAGAAAATACATTTAATGCAAAGACCTATAGGTCTAAAATGGTGGATTGACCAATGCTGGTATAGATCTCCTTAATAAAATTCTATGCAATTTATAACATGGATATTTATGCAGAAAATTGATAAAATAAGTCAAAATATAGATGTACATTCTCTTTTTTAATGTAAAATGATTTTTTTTCTACCAGGATAGTGCATAGATGCAACTTCAAGCATATATACAAGTGAAAGCCTCAACTGTCCTATACTGGCCTAATATCTTTATACAAAATTGTCAATTTTGCTGTGCTGCAGGGCAATATTTTATTACACAAACCTATAAAGTGGAGGGCAAAAATATTCAACTTCAGGCATTAAGCTGACTTTTATATTACAAAGCAAAAGCCTCACCAGTGATGGATTTCTACCCTGGCCAATGATTCCAGGTCTAAGGCATTTCCTGTAGGCAGCAGGCTGCCTTACTCTGATGGTGCAGTACCATGGGTCAGTGTGTCCATATCAATAGATCTGACACTTTGTGACAAACTGCTTGTGTTTATATACATAAACAGTATGTATATATACATATATATTATATATGCAACTAGCTGTGTTTTATGAATATATACATAAACACACGTACTGGTGTGCTTATTTGTGTGTGTGTGATCATAGGATGGGGACATTGTAAAGAGACATTGTAAAAGGAAAAAATAATAGGAACTTCAGAGTGGGGAGTGTACGCATCTGAAAAGGCCAAGGGCATAATTATTTCCAAAACTGCCTCCGAGCCTCATCACATCAAACAGAAATCTCAAACCATGCCATCTCGCACAACCAGAAACCTTACATAAAATATTCATTATTTGCAATATTTAAAAGCATTGTTGAAATACTGTAACTGCTTAAATGTGAATGGCGGGCAAATAACATGAATATATGTGTTGCATGTATTAGAAAATGCTAATTGCAAATAGAGAGCAAATCATTCAAGGATGCCAAGGATATTTTAAAGCAATTGTCAGCATGTTTGTATATTGAAGACCTCAGGGCACACAGTTAGAAAATAATTTTAATAAAAATATGTTCATTATTATATGCAGTTAGCTAGCTGCCTGGTGAGGTTTGGGGTACTTTGTTTAATAGAAGTTCAGTGAGTTGGGCGGATAAGTTACAGTACATTTAGTAAGGAAAACATTGCACAGACCGCATGACTCTACTCAAACCTTGCAACGTCCATAAAGCTTAGTGAATATGCTCCTCTGCTTTTCTCCTACTGTCAGGAAAGTACTGTCTCAACTACTTACAGAAGCCTAAGATGCAGAATAAAGAAAATCATTTTTATAGACAGAAAAAGTTGAAAAAAACACCAACACATAATTATTTTTTGTCCATTAAAGTAAACAATATGCAATTATTTGATTACAAAAAGGTTTCTTACTGTATGGTTAGGTTCATTATTGGTTTTAACTAAGAGTTTGGGACCAATGAAGTATATCTACCGCATATCATATTAGTTATAGCAATAATAATAATAATTTATTTATTTATACGGAGTGATAAAAATGAACCAACAACAAACTGAAGAAACAATGGCAGTTTGACTGGTGACAGTGACAACCTGGATATTTTACAATTACATACACATATTATATTGTAATGAAATCCATATTAGCCTATTGCTGTGAGGTCTTCCTTTCTTAAAGAATACAATTTTACATAACTTGATTAGTTAGTCATAATGTAACATGCAAAATACACTAAATAGAAAGAACTGAATGCGATAAGAGCTACTGCATAGGAATGGGATGGCAAATATCCCATCTGAAGAATAAGATGTATTTGAACTTGCTAGATACACTAGAAGAAGCCCGGCATGCAACAGATTGTATTGCATAAGAATGGGATGGGGCAACCATTCAAATCAGTACAAGACAGAATTGAGGGCATTAACATGCTCAATCTATGTTTTTGATATTTCATTATTTTGTCAGTGATAATGTTAATTGTTTTTGTCTCCAAATTCCTTATCAAAATGTTATAGCTAGTGGTATGTGATAATTGCCACCTTGAATGAGAGTAAATCTAGCGCACTTTGCCCCCAAGATTATGGACTTTGTAAAATATGGGAGGAACCACAGATTGAAGACGAGGAGGAAGAAATCATTGCATACAAATGTTGGTTCACTAATTGTCACTTTTAAAGTGAATGTGTATACAGTAACAATGAAATGTATATACAGTATATGTTACTAGCGACTTGCCCGTCAAAAAATGATGGTCAAAAAAATTTGAAGCCATGGTAATGCTGTTTGGCACACAATGTTAAGCTTTTTATACTCTAAGGACCTTCAGTGCCCATTGCGAGCCTCGCGCTGAGCATCTTTGGCGCTCATCAAGTAGCTGGCAATGAGTCCTTTGGCTCCTCTCTATATTTTTTTAAATACTAATTAATGAATAATTGAATAATAAATTAATATAGTTTACCTTTTTGTAATTAATATATGTAACAATCAATAGCCTGAAGAGGTAACAATCTCTTTTTATTGTCCTGCAGCATATGATGTCCAGTTGGAGTGTTGCTGGCCTGAGGAGATAGTGTTATGAACGTCCCAACTGTGCATTAGAAATAGGCTGCGTGCGTGAGGGTAAACCGTTGGTTTATTTGTGTAAAGCGCTAGTTTAGATGCGTAATGTTGTTAGTGGCAAGTTAGGATTGTAAAATAGCGTGGTTTGTCTATGTGCTTCGCGGTTTGCAAGCATTTGCCGTCCTTTGGAATAGTGTATTTTGTAGCTTGTACGTTCCTGAGTGAAAGTGGTACGCAGTTGGCGGTGTTTTGCGCTGTCCAGGCATGTGTAGCCTCGTTTAAATTTTTTTGGCTGCCATTTTTTTTTCTCGCTTAGCCGATTTTCGAGTGGCGAAACTCAGCAAAATCAACTTAAATTTGCGTTCCACCTCACTTCCAGACGTCCTGGCTGTTCCCTCGTGCTGTGTGTGATGGTTGCTGTTTTTTTTGTTTGTTTTTTGTGCGTTTCGTTTTTTTTTTACATTTCGCGGTTCAGTCGTTAACTTAGTATTTTTCATATCTCGTATTTTTGTTTTCTAAGTCCCGCGTCTCGTATTTTTTTTTTCTAAGTCCCACGTTCGTCAGGTGCTTGCTGCCTAAGGGGATCCTGCGTTTCCTAAGTGTTTGGAGGCTCCGATTTAATGGCTCGCCTTGCTTCACGAGGCTCGCAAGTGATGAGCGCCTTTGACGCTCATCGCCTAAGTCGTACGCACCACGCAAAGCGTGACGACGTCTCGTAGTTCGACAATTATAATATGTGATGGATAATGGTAAAAACTGATTATCCATAACTATCCATGTTATAAATAGTTATGGATAATTATATATAATAAATAACAATAATATAGACCACCCTTTGTCTGTTCAGTGATATTATTTTTTACTGTGAATTTAATTCCAAACTATGCACCAAACTAGAACATTGCTATGCTTAGATGTCCCTTTAATTTGGTTGCCTCAGAGATTTAATTGGACTGGAGTTTTACAATATATGGCTATGTGGCAGTTGCTTAAGCAAGCTTTATTTTTATTTTATTGTAAGAAATTCACATTACCAGAGAGATAAAGGCGGTAATGCTCACTAATGAATTTAAACAGAAAATGTGACCAAGCTGGGTAATTGCATTTTCCTTAGTACAAAAATATGTCGGGTTTGTATGTTTAAAAGCTGAGTAATTTCACCAAATTATAATTATTTGTTATACGAGTTTCCATCTAGGACTTGGAATGTTTGATCTATGCTTTGGTTAAAGGTTAGACACACTTTTTTCTACATTTCTGCAGCAGTTAAACTTTAATAACAATCTGTCATAATTCCTTATCATTAATACACAGCTTGAGACAAAATTAGAAATTCAGCTTTTGAATCTATAAAGAAGACTCCAGATATGCATTTTTTTCTATCTCTCTAATTAACGGATACATAAAGTAGGCTGGGTGTGCAATTATCATACTAGATGTGTTAACATGAGATGTTGTTTTTTTAAAGAGAATGCTGCATTGATTTCCAGTTGCAGAATATTCTGTCTTGTCTAAAAATTCTTATCATTTTCCCATCGGAACTACTTTATTTTTACCTATTTCTATAATTACTTGTTTCGAGTAGGTTATGAAGTGTCATTTACTGAACAGTTCTGACAGTTTGTCACTGCGTGTTGAGCCTTGCCACTTCTCAAGAACATATACTTTCTCTTCCCTAATCTCCCTGTCTCTCTCCATGAGAACCAAAAAATGCAAATTAGGGTTTTCCTCAAGGGAGTAACGGTTTCAGTTTGTGGAGCCTGGCATTAAAAATCCTGGATATGTGACATTTCTTATTGTTTGAAAAGAGCCAAGGGGCTACTGTGGGATTAAGACCAGATGTCACTTGAATTCCAAAATGTATGCTTTGAGCCACATGTGGCCCACTCCTTATTATTGATCACGTACTACATGCTTTTCAAATTAGAAGTGGTTACACTGCCATTGTCCAATATACAGATTGCAATTCATTTGTGATTATCAGAGAGTAAAGAACAAATTAAATAGAGTATACAATCTGTCTGGCCAATAATGAAGTTCAGATCTATAATAATGTGCATTTGAGATTTAATCAGTTCAGCGATAGAGCACATACCAACACTTGGCATTTGCAGACTGGGAGATAGTGATGGCGTGCATTTGCTTTTCCCTTAGCCCTCAAACAAATTGATAGAGAGAATCAATGAGGAAAATTAATTTAATTCATTGTTTACTTTAATGGAAGAAAATAATAAGTATAGTTGTTAACAAAAAATAGGCTGGAATTGGATCAACGTTATTTATTTAAACACTGGGAAGAACGTGCAATGCCTGTAAGAATGGGGTCAAACTACATAAAATTGCTTCGCCCCGCTCATTGTGATCTGGAGGAAAATGCCACAAAAAAAGAGAGCATATATCAGTGCAAACAATGCAATAGTTTCTGAAGGTTTTGAGATTGTGATTGGAAATAACAGTGGTTCAATTTTCTGAGATGAAATCTTTTCTTGATTTTTTTAACCATGATTCTGTATTAAAAGACTGCACCTGATGTTAGCTTGTAAAGCACTTAAAGCATCTACAGTTACAACACATGGACCATCATTTACGGTTTCTATGTACTTACCTGGAGGATTTCTTTTTGTCACCTCCATTCCGTTTCTGTCCATTTGATTAGTATTGTGCCTAGTGCAGATATGCCGCACTTAATTAATGCTTTGGTGATTGGTTCACTGTCTCGCACATAAAAGAGCTTTTTTTTAACAATGGCCAATTAGGTGAAAACTAAAATCTAACAGCAATTAATTAATAGTAACACATATAGAATCACAGGCTGGCAGAGTGTAATGTAGAAACATACATTTTGGTGGTGAATATCAAAGTACAGACCCAAATAACCTACCCATTCTAACTACCTACAATCTTTACTTACAGGCCTCATGCGTAAACCAAGTATGCTTGAATACTTTAAAAGTGTACTGCAGTTTAAAAAAAAAATGTTTGTCAATTATGTAAGAAACTAACAATATTAGCAACTGTCTAAGCCAAGGGAATGGAGCATTTTTTGAGAAAATTATGTTTATAAGTACAGGAATGCATTTTGTGCTTGTTACACCACTTCCTCAGAGCGGAATCACGAGGGTCTTTGATTTGGCAGTGAAAAGATGGTCGGGGAATGAGTTGTAAAGGTCATTGGATAAGACTGAAATAGACACCATGGCCTTACTCTCTCACTGGCCCAGAATCAAATCCCTTGCATCATTCACTGCAACAATAACTCTCTCGAAAATTCCCCACTGACACATATAACAATTTTTTTTAAACAACTTTTTTTCTAGCTTGATTATGATCTGACAACCTTTTTTTTTTTATTGTATGGTGGTCCTTTAATTGTAGCACTTCTGCTTATCTAATTTCCTTTCTGTAAACTAGTACTTTTTCACAATATCACCTACATTGTCTACCTTCTAACTTCAAATCATCAGCTATTGTTCTGGAATTCCTTTGTTTTATATGTGCCAATACTGAAGTTTATGAAATCCTTTAATATATTTATATATCTTCTTGAATACAACATGTGTTCTCTCCTTCAAGTTAGATTATTGCTAAAGCCATGCATTTTATTTTTGTTAAATTCTGTCTTTTTAGACTCTGTGCCATTTTACTCATCCACCTTTGAGATTTTTCTATTTTGTAAATTTTGATATTTGTTGATCTGATCTCAAGACTGGGCGGAGAATTCTAGGTGTGTAAATAAAGAGTGTCATTACTGCCATCCTTTTTCTTCCTATGCAACACATTATCTTACTTTTGTTTTTGTTTTCTAGTATGTTTGACTATTTTGATTCAATATCACATATATAATTGTGAGCATACGAACCGTTGCTCATGCTTGCAGGCTCGCGCAGCCGAAGGCGCTCCTTGCCAGCAATTGCGACCCTCGCAAAATTTACGTTGTAACTCAAACAAAATATGAGACACGTTACAACCCATTACGACACGCGCACATCAAAACATGAAAAATACAACAAATACACACAACAAATACATAAAAAGCTTACTTACAGGAAGAGGGACCATTTAGGACCTCGAAAACTAAAGTTACACCTCAATTAAAGTCAAATTAAAAGAATTTAGACACTAAAAAATTCTCTAAGTGAGAGAAAAAATGGCAGACGAAAAAAACGAAAACAAGGCTACAGCAGTCTAAAGACGCAAAACACCACCAAACACCTATGTATTTGCCGAAAAACACCTACGAGATTAGAAAACAAGGACGCAACCAGCGCAACCCCAAAAACATTACAAACACAACAAATACAAACAACAAACACATAAAAAGGTTACTCACAGCAAGGGGGGGCACCGGAGACCTCTGCAAGTGAAGTTACACCTCCATTAACCACAAATGTTGGAGTTTAGAGACCTGAAAAACACCTAAGCAAGAGAAAAAATGGCCACCGAACAAAACGAAAACAAGGCTAAAGGTCCCTAAACACGCAAAACACAACCATAAACACGCAAAACACCACCAAACAGCTACGGATATACGCCGCTACATCAGCCACATTATATACACCAAACACGCTTAGCTCACTTACAATTTCATTGCCGTCATTTTTTGACAGGCAGTTCGCTAGTAAAATAATAATCCCCAATGCATTTTCTCTTGTGCTGAAATGTATACACACAAATGGTCATCTGGACTATATAAGATTATATGTTTGTGGTGCATTGCAGAATGAATGTAAAAGTATAACTGTGCAACAGACTGTATGCAAACCAAATTATATCATAATCACAAACAAATATTTAGGCCTTTTATAGACTCAGACTTCCACCTCTCCAGTCTCAAGTCAGCTTAATTCAGTTAATAGATGCAGATAAATGGCAAACAGAATATTGCTAGGATTCACGTAGCTCAATTATGTCACATGAAAGCTAGAACCATTCCTTTTATCTATCAGTTCTCTCCACTGAGATGAAACACAATTATCTTAAAAAGAATAAAAGAGGAGAGAAAATTGATTATGTTGTCTTCATATTACAGGTGATTTTCTTTTCTGGGTATTATGTGTCTGCCCTGGTACTTTGTTTCATACCAAACAAAATGTCCATCAAAACCACTGTATTAACAATATTTTTTAAATAAAGACATATCCTTATTTTCATTTCATGTGACTCAATTTGCAGCTCTCGTCAAGCACTACATGTCCTCCTTTGTTGCTGTGCTACTATTGGGGCTTCTATGAAATTATGGGTTATGTGCATAACTGTGCATAGAACATCTTCTAAGCTCACTCACAAAGCCTGAAGGGAACCGCACTAACACACACCTCAATTGTCAGTGTATGTTTTAATTATTATTACAGTATTATTGAATTATTAGCTTGCTGTTAGAGCTACCATTTCATGTCTACTATCTATCTATCTATATATCTATCTATCTAACTATCTAAATACATTTCTAACTTAAAGGTGTGTATATATTTATAATAAAAATATTTAATAGTTTTTGTATAATTTGTTCTAAATGCTGTCTTAATAGATGATAATATTTTACTTGCCTTTGCAGATGCTGCTTGCCATTGAACACTGTTAAGCAGGTGGTTGTCCACAAGCACTCCCAAATCCCTTTCTATATTTGATACCCATTAAGATCAAAAATTGCATGCTTATTTTTCCTTCCAAAATGCATAACTTTACATATATTTGTATTAAATTTCATCTGCCATTTAGACGCCAGTTTCTCAAATTTATGTAAATCCCTTTTCTGATTTATGTGTCTTCAGCAAAAATTCAGACTGAATATTGACTGAATTGAATTTTTTTCAAGTCTTACTTCTAAGTCATTAATAAATATGTTAAAAATGAGAGGACCTAATGCTGAACCCTGAGGAACCCCACTTACCACACTAGTCCAATATGAGTGTATTGCATTTACAACAACCCTTTGCTTCCTGTCTTTTAGCCAGCTCTCTCTCTCCCTGAGCAGATATTGCAATTCCTGTATCCATTAGTTTCCCTTAGTTTGCACATTAGTTTAATTAGTTTCCCATGTGGCACGGTACCAAAATCCTTTGCAAAATTCAGAAGGACTTCATCCACTGAGTTGCCTTGATCCAAGTTCCTACTATCCTCCTCATAGAAACTAATTATCTTTGTTTGACATGACCTATTCCTCATAAATCGTTGTTGACTCCTACTTATTATCTTGTTCAGACAGGAATATTCCTGTATATTATCCCTTATTAACCATTCTACGTACAAGCTTCCTCTCTACAGAAGCGAGGCTTACAGGTCTATAATTCACCAGATTTGCTCTTGCTCTCTTCTTAAATATAGGAATCACATCTGCTTTTCTCCAGTCATCTGGTAGCGACCCTGTGGTGAGTGAGTCTGGAAAAATTAGAGAAAATGGTTTGGCTATTACAGAACCCAGTTCCCTATGTAACCATGGATGTATTCCATCAGGACCTGGGGCTTTATTAACATTTATCATTTCCAAACTCTTTTGGATTTCTTCTTGTGTTAATCAAGTATTTGGTAAAGGTAGTGTAGCCCACTTGTGGTGCAGTGTCCCAACCACCGATTTAGCATGTCTGCCTTTTCCTGGTCACTATTTATCAGACGGCCTGTGTCACATTGTAATGTTCCTATAGCTTCCTCCCTGGACTTCTTCCTATTAATATATATATTTTGAAAAATGTAGGGTTAGTCTTGCTCTCGTTTTCAATTAAGTTTTCATTTTCTGGCTTAGCCAATCTAATAACTCTTTTGCACGTCTTGTTAAATTTCCAGTACTCGCGTAAACCTGCCTCTGTTCCCTCTTTCTTGTATAATTTAAATGCCTGCTTGGGTATGTGATTTACTCATTTCACTTTTATTCCCACACGGTAAATGCCGATGTGTATGTATATTTAGTAAGGATTTAAAAGTTGTCCATTTATGTTCAGTGTTTTAACCTATCAGTTCTCAGTCCCAGTCTATACTTTGTATTACTGCCCTTAGACCATCAACATCTGCCCTTTTAAAATTAAGTGTTTATGTTGGCCCTTTACAACTTTGTTTTTTTTTATTCAATCTCAAATGAGACTGTGTTGTGGTCAATGTTTCCCAAGGGTTCCCATCTTTCAACAATTTCTTTTATATCAATATTATTTGTGATGACAAAATTCAAGCCTCATTTCTCGTAGGTTTTTGTATAACTCTGTCCATATAATGATCTATGAGTGTACTCAGAAGAACCTTCTCCCCTTAGCTGAAATGCTGGTCTCATTCATTCAGTTTATTTCAGGGTATTTAAAATCTCCCATTATTAGAACTTGCCCATGCTTAGCTGCAATTTTAATCTTTAGCAGTAATATAAATTGCTAACACTCAATTATATTTGGGGGGTTATAGCATATTACTACCCGAGTAAGCAATTCATCCCTTAACCCGTTTACACTTTCTACCCCATTACTTCTATCTAGTCCCCCCCCCCACCTAGTACTTTAAAAACTCCACCAGCTTTTCACCCACTCTCTCCCCTAGCACACAAGCTCTCTCTTCATTAAGGTGCAATCCATCCCTGATACAGCGATTGTACCCAAGTGAGAAGCCAGCCCAGTGCTCTAAAACCCCCAAACCCCCATTTAGTGCACCAATTTTATAGCCACACATTAACCTCCATAAGCACCTTCTGTCTCCCTGGTCTAGCAAGTAGCCCTGGTAGTATCTCAGAAAATACTACCTTGTTTGCTTGTTATATAAAATATTTAGTTTTGACCTTCCATCCTGCTTCTACTAACCAAAATGAATAGGAGAATATCATTAAGTAAAATGCGTTTACAAATTTTATTGTATTATTGTATTATAATATGCAGTGAATACACACATATACTGTATAAATAGATTCTAATTATGGGTATAGGTACTTCCCCATCATGGTGACGGTGAAGTTGTAAAGCAGGTTCTAAGTCAAATCCGACAAGGAAAAAATCTTACTGAATATTTTACATTCATTGGTAATGTCCTGCAATAGTTATGTGGAACATAGTTTAGTGAATACTAAGAAAACTACAATGCTGCAAAAACTGACTTCTAAACAACCACAAAGCTTTTTGAATGTAGCCCATTTGCATAGTTTAATCCTGTTGAGAAAAAGGAAACAGTGGTAGCAACATTTAGAATAGTTATATGTTAGATTTAATACATTTGTGGTTGTTTATATAAGTGATGACATGTACGAGATATGAAAAAAATACTTTTATGAGTGGTAACAGTACAAAATTAGACACATTTTTCTAATAATTTTTTGCAGTAACATGGTGACCCTTTAGTAATGGTGCCCAGAGCTATTGCCCAGTTCGCCCTCCCACCCACAGAAACTGCCGTTACCACAGGCGCTCAACCTGTATGAGTCAGAGAACTACAGAGGGAGTGCTGAAAAATTGGGGAAAGGGCAGTCCATCCCTATTGTGATGTTTTTGGACCCAAGGAAACGTTAAAATAGAAACAAAATATAGAGGTATTTGCAATAAGCCTGATCACCTGTTTTAATGGGCTATGCAAAGTTACAATGGCAATATTCCCCATTGAACATTGCCATTGCAGCCCTCAGTATAGCGCATTATAACCCCTGCAATACTTAGTGAATTTAGTGAATGTGCGAACCCTAGGCTGTGGGTGACCAGCTGCGGACAATCTGTCACCACATCCTATTTTTATGTTTAAACTTAGACATATTTTGAAGCATTATTAGCAATATTACTTAATTTGCCATCTACTTGAGTGACTAATGTAATGACAGCAACTTTCTTAGTTTAGACTAGCCACTATAATTAACGAGATTTAGTACTATTCAGTGATCTGATTTCCTTTTTCATTGTACAGCGTAAATCATGCAAATGACACTTTCCTTTTTGTACTTGGAAAACACTAATTACAAAAAATGCCACCACATCTTATCTGAATAATAACTTAATAATACTATTGGCTCTGTGTTACTGTAAAATATATAGCTTTATAAAAAAATGCAGAGCTTTGGCTGTATTGTTAAAATTATGTTGCAGAATTCAAATCTCATTGAAAATCTTTGTTTTGGGTCATCATTTGCGAATTGTAAAATAAAGTATTTTCCATATCTGCAACGTACCATAGATAGGTACATTGGCTCTCTGTACTGTTATGGACATAAAAAAATGTGTTCCTTTGTTATCGTTTTCCTAAAAAATTCAACATTGATATTATTATGTTATTATTGATAGTGCCTTTTTAAATAACTTTTTAATCAACAGACTGGCAGTTTGTCAGCTTCAAACACAGTCCACGCAATCATGCTTCTTTACATATGCCAGGCTATAGATATGAATAGATATAGCGCTACGGAATATTTTGGCGCGTTACAAATAAACGATAATAATGTGGAGACTTTTAACTGGCTGCTACTTTTAGGGGAAGCTGAAGGGATGCCATCCTCTTGAATTAAATTATTTGCAAATATGCTATTAATATTAAAATTAATATTAAAATAATAATCCTACATATGATTAAAGAACATAATCAAAACTATTTAAAGCGAGGAGAATGTGAATCCATGTAATTCACTTACGTTTATGGACCTGTTTCATAAAATTGTTTAAAGCCAATTTTTTGTGTGACTTTGCTACGTTTCACTGATTTATGAATATGTAGGCACAAAATGAACATAGTTGAAGAACTGCGGTTGCTAGACTGGTCAAACTGTGATACACATCAATAATCATTATTGTTAATATTTATTTATAGCGCTCCAGCATGCTCTGTGGCCATGCACATCAATATAATGACACATATAATGCATACGTAAGATTTACAGGTATGACAAGCTATACTGTATGTGATGATGGCTGGTACAACATTGATTAAATATGAGGTGTTTGTTGTATTGAGTACGGATTAATCTCCTATCCCTATTCTATACATAACACTGATAGCAATACATGCTTATAAGTATATACAGAAGGAGAGGGCCACTATATTTGTCACTGGAGTTAAATAACTTTTTAGCATTTAGATTTAGATTTGGATCTTAGGGAAGAGATAATAATAATAAGATATAAATATATGAATAAAATGCTAGTATGGGTAGAGATGAGATTTGGTTACAACTTACTAAAGTGCTTCATCAAACTCTTAGTGAAGATAGGTAAATCAATATTGCAGGATAGTCAGCTGGATGTGTAACTGTAGACAACTTTAACAGTAACCAATTGCAATTATCCTTACATTAGTTGCTGATATATATATAGTTTTAAATTCTGCCATCATTTTAATCTCTGTTTTGTCACTTTTAAGTGCATAACAGAAAATGTGGAACTACAATATCTGTTACATATAATGCGTAGGATGGTGTAACTACCTTGGGAATCATATGTTTTATTGTTGTTTAGTCATTCAGTCAGGTTCAACTCTCTGTGCATCTATGGACCACAGCATGTCAGGTGCAACTCTCAGTCACTGCCCCTCTGAGCGCCATCAAGTTCCTGTTCATTGCTACAGTGACTTCATCCATCCATCTCCGCCTCTGTCGTCCCCTTCTTCTT
The DNA here is from genome assembly GCA_027410445.1 of Discoglossus pictus. Classification (NCBI taxonomy): domain Eukaryota; kingdom Metazoa; phylum Chordata; class Amphibia; order Anura; family Alytidae; genus Discoglossus; species Discoglossus pictus. The sequence continues at coordinate 360,054,628 of CM050164.1, read as the reverse complement.
GTCCCTTCAATCTTTCCCAGCATCAGAGTCTTCTCTAGGGAATCCTGTCTTCTCGTGATATGGCCAAAATATTTGAGCTTCAGCCTCATGATCATAGCTTCTATTGAACAGTTCATCTTGATTTCATGTAGTACTGATTTATTGGATCTTTTTGCAGTCCAAGGGACTCTAAGCAGTCTTCTTCAACACCACAATTCGAAGGCATCAATTTTATGGCACTCAGACTTCTTTATTGTCCAGCTCTCACATCCGTATGTTACTATGGGGAATACCATAGTTCGAACTATGCGGACCTTTGTTGATAGTTTAATATCTTTACTTTTTTCTAGCTTGTTCAAGCTTGCCATAGCTTTCCTCCCCTAAAGCAAACGTCTTTTAATTTCAGGACTACAGTCACCATCTGCAGAGATCTTTGATCCCAGGAAAATAAATTCTGTCGCTGCCTCCATTCCTTCCCCGTCTATTTGCCAGGAAGTGAGACTGCCATTTGCCATCACCTTCATCTTTTTAACGTTGAGCAGCAGGTCAACTTTTGCACTCTCTTCTTTTACCCAGTCGCAAAAAAAGACAGTTGAATTGGCTATGTATTGAATTTCATTCTTTGATCATTAAAAAAAGCACAAGTTAAGTTTGCAAATTCTACTCTGACTAGGAAACAGATTAGGAAACACTAAGCATATAAATTCAATAGGGAATCAGTACTTGCATTGTAGGAGAGTACATGTGCAGTGGAAGAGGTCTATAGCAGTGGTCTACTAAATTGTGATGACACTGACTTGTGGAATTTGTCTTTGTACACTTTAATATATTGGCAACGACATTTCAAATAATAAACTACTAACTTGCATGAGACATAACTTGTAGCAATTACACTTACAAATGGATGAATTAGTAGAGTCACAGGAGCTAATTCCAAAGGGGATTTTCAAGAAATGTGTTGACTTATCTCCTGCCATGTGATAGTGAGCATATCTGTGACATATGTTTAATGCTCCCTGTGGTTCCTGCATTTTATGATGAAATATTTTTCTGAAACATGTTCCTTAAAAAAATGAATATTGTTGATGGCAGTACTGGAAATGGTCAGTCCATTGGCGCGAAAATGAGCCAGTGGTAGGAGTGTTGGGAGGTCATGTATGGAAGCTACTCCTGAGCTGAAGAGAATATGTGCTATATGTTTTTAGCTTAAGCCCTTTCTGAAGCCCATACTAGAGTGCCCCAGATCTTCCTTTCCTCCTATTAATTACATCCCCAGATATAGTGTTATGTATTGGAGTACTTGGACTTGCCTTCGGTGCACATAGATGCACATAGCAGATGCACATAGCTGTATATTGGAACCTGGAGCTTGATCGGTTGCCGGGGAGTAAAGAAGTGAGCGGCGTGGTTTCAGGAGCATAAGCATTGTTAACGTAGGAGAAGCGGTATTCCCGCAAGAACCAAATTGTAGAACGCTGTGAACGACTGGAGACAGAGGAGGTAATGAGGCGAATTATAGAGAGTTTAAGATGGCCAATAGAAAACCCTCAAATAACAACTCTCAATTCTTTTCTCCTAAAAATAAATCAAATCCTCTGGAAATAGCCCAGGCAGAATCATCTTTACTTGAACAAAATACATATAATTATCACCACAGTCCTCAATAGAAGGGGCAGAAGACTCTCATGAAGAACTTTTAACATGCTCTAAAATAACTTTCAAGCTAAAGTCACATTAGAATTAACAAAACAGATTACAAAAAAACACAAAAACAATTAAGAACAATAAAATAATAAACACGATTTAGGTGAAATGTGATAAATTAATCACAGACAATAATTATCTTTTAAAATATACATACAATCTCTAAAATAAGATAGAAGAACTTAATAACACAATTAGCCACATGGAGTACAGATCAAGGAAAAATAAATTGAGAATTAGAGGAATTGATGAAAATATATCAGATAATGAGTTGAATAAATTGGTTGAAGTGATGTTCAATAAATTAATTCCTCAATGCCTAACGAAGATTTAAAAATTGAAATTATTCATAGAATTCCTCTAACTAGAGGTTTGGACAAATCTTTACCTAGAGATGTCATAGTAAGGATCCATTTTTTACCATTTAAGGAAACTATACTAAAAGCAATTTTTTTGAAAAAAAAACATGGATTCTCCATATGAGAAAATAAAACTTTTCTCAGATTTGTTGTCTCAGACACTAATAAAAAGAAAAGAATATTCATCCATAACTGCAAGCTTAACGAAAGAAGAAATTAAATACGGATGGAAAACTCCATATGGTCTTTTTATTCTAAAAAACTCGTTGGCACAGAATACATTTGGTAAAAGAAGGACAATCCCTATTACAAAAATGGAATATCGAAGTGCACTCTCCTATCTCTAAAGAAAGAATTCCAGAGTTAATTCTCAAAAAGCCGGAATGGGAACTAAAAAAATTATTCCTGTGAACAAGAAAATACTTGTACTGTATATCTAGACTGACAATATAGCTAAGAAGTTTTTGGTGAAGGAAGTAGGGTCATTAGAATATACTGGACTCTTACTAATGGTTACATTTAAAAAATATTTTTTGTTTTTTGTACGTTATAATATGACAGTTTTAACACTATTTATATGGATAAATTGAGTTTTCACATATAGGAAAATAACACTAATTTAAAAGTAGAATACATTAGCTTATATGGTTTTAGTTTATAATTGAATAAAAAATAAACAAAACAAAGCAAAAACAAAAAAAATAGGCTAATCTTATCACTATCATGAAAGGAGTAAATAAATTAATATCACAAACAAATATAAAGTTATATTATTGTAGCACGTTAGCACTTTTATAAAATTATACTATTTTGCACTTTATATATGGATATACTATAATTCTTTATTAGAGACCTGCTGAATTCTTAGATAATAATATTTAGCATTATATAAGAATCTACTTTATTATTTATAGCAGGATTTTCGGTTTCTGCTAATTAACACGATAAAATTGCAAGTTGAATATACGTTATTTGGTTCTTTCTAGTTGGATAGCTACCAGCTGGATATGAGGATAGGATGGTATGTTAAGGATAGGAAAAGTATAAAGCAAATATATTACAATAAGTTAGGATTATGCTGGTACACAGCAGACGGACGGTTGGGATGGCATTAGGGATGGGATTTTCAGTGTTCCTTATTCCAGGGACCCCATTATAGGACGCTGGAAGACAGATCACTGGTGCCCTTCTACCTGATGTCCTCCCATCGGACGTTCTGTATAAGGTCTCTTTGTGTGAGTTCAAGAGTAAAGTGTGATGTTGTCTATGAAATATTTTGTTGTTATAACTTTATTCACTATGTTCATATAAGGTTATGTTATATTCGTCAATCATGACCTCCCAATTAGGTTGCTCTCCTAACATTTCCTAAAATCTGCATAGTTGCCCTAAATTTGGAGTTGGACTCAAAGTTAGGTCTAACCCAGAATTTGTTTGTCAGTTGTATGAATGAGAGAATGAATGAACTTCCCAATAATCATTGTTGTTTATAGAGAAAATAACGAGAAAGGATTTAGTAAGGAGAATACAGAGGGGAAATGTCGCCTTGATTAGGAGAGATAATATGTACAAATCCATTAGAGGAAAGTATTTAAGATACTTAAACCTTTTCAAGGAAATATTAAGTTAATTAAATATGATTAGAATAATATAACATAATGTAAACGGATTAAACTCTCTCTCCAAGAGGAAGATTGTCTTTAAGGAATATAGAAACATTAATGCTGATGTATTGCTCCTACAGGAGACACATTGGTGTATAGAATCATTATGCTATATGGGGAATGCAAACTATAACATTAGAGTGGACTCAACATATAATAAAAGATCACAAGGTGTATCAATTCTATTTAGTTATAGGCTAAAAGTTTCCAAGGAGACTAGAATTATAGATCCCTTAGGAAGATTCATATTTGGTGTGGCTCGATTAACGATAAGCTTATGACTATAGTTAATTTGTATTTCCCAAATACTAAACAGATCAGATTCTTAAAAAAGATTCTTAAAGAAATAAAAAAAATTAGAAAAAGTATGAAAATCATCAGGGGCGACTTTAATATGTTGATGGATCCCATAAAAGATAGAGTTTGTAAATTGAAAAAACAAACAATAAATCAGATTAAAAGGTTGTCTAAAGATTTTTACAAATACATTTTAGACTATGACCTTATGGACTCCTGGAGAATATTACATATTACATCCTTATGATAAAGATTATTCTAATTTTTCTAATCGCTTCATCTCTTACTCAAGATTGGATTTTTTTTAATGGATATACATACTTTAAGACTAGTAAAGAATGGAGGAGGCGGAGCCAGCGTCCAAGTCATCGGACGTGTTTGGGAGAAGCTCTGACCGCAGGCTGACAAAACAGGCTTAAAAGCCTGAAATACGTGCAGTAAACCCCCCAACAACATCAGGGGAGAACAGGGGGAGCAGTGCATCACCTACCCTGAGAGCCGGAACCCCTAAAACCCGGAGAGTGGGCAAGACACAGCCACACACATCTCCCAGATGGGGAGCATTTACACAGTGAGAGAGAGGCGTCGGATAGAGGCAGCACAAGCACCGAGGAGGTGCAGGAAAGAAAGAAGGCCAGCGGACCCCCAATTCCAACCATCGGACGCCCGAATAGAAAGGTAGGAGAGGGGGCCGTGGAGGAGAGGAAGAGGCCGCCATTTTAAGACGCAATTGGCGAGGGCCAGACCTCCACCGGGGGACTTCCAGACCTGTAGCAGCACCATCAAGGGAGAGGAAAGACTCCAGCAGAGGGGGTAACGAGGGGCTAATAAGTCCGATAGCCTGGGGCAGGAATAAGCAGGGCGGCAGGAGATCCCGTGGAGCGACTGGAGGCCGCCATTTTAGCGCCCCACGAGGCAGGCCGCCATCTTAGATCCATGCGGCATGCCTGGAAATCCACACCAGCAGCCTCACCTCAAGCAAGGATCCACTGCTAAATAGAGAGCTAGCCCCACAAAGCTTAACACCCTGCAATAGGCCTAGAGGCACTATTGTGGAAAATCCAGGCCTAGTGAAGAAGCCACAACCTCTTCATACCCACGACTCCTGGGACTCTGAGGGCAAAGATCTAAAGCTTGATCCTGAACTGTTAGTACTCTGATATACTGCAGGAGCATAGGCTCCTATGTACGTCACATCTTCATCACAATAAATGCTCTTAGTACTACAGCTTATGCAAGGCTTACAAGCAGAAACAGATACACAACACCCAGGAAGTAAAAACAGATGCACATGACGGCTGTGAGGACTGGCAAAGCAGCTTAGCATTACTACTTTGGGTTACAGCTTTAAGACCCTAATTGAAAATCAACAAGAACGCTACTCTCTACAAACAATTTAACTACTCTAATTATCTATTGGATATCACTCGCATGTGAAAAGAGAGAAATGCAGGCCTTATATGATCCACAGGGGGAAACCTTGACAGATCATGGCATAGCAACACATTACACCACAACTTGTAAACTAACAAACTGGAATCCTACTCTACCAGGAACACGTCTCTGAACTAGATCTGCACCTGCGCAGGAACTATAGCACGCCTTATACAGTGGAAGGTACACTGGAGTTCAATATGAGAAAAAGTAAAAAATCCCTCCCACTCAAGAGAATCACAGATTACTGCAAGCCCCCTGAAACTCCTAGAGAAGGGAGATCTGACCTCTCAGAAGAGTCGGAAGGGGAGGATACCCAAAATGCACCCAGGATGGATATAAAACTCTCCAAAAGCGCAATAGCACAAATTGAAAAACTGTTCCAAGCTTACTAAAACGGTGGACGCAATCAGGAAAGACATCCAAGACCTGGGTCAAAGAACCCACCAACTCGAAGAAACAGTGGATCAAATAGTGGAAGCTCGCGATAGGGATAGGAGGGAGGCACATCACAATACGTCTCTATAGCGGCTCTAGTGGACAAATATGAAGATTTAGAGAATCGCTCGAGACGACATAACATAAGAGTGAAGGGTATACCAAAAGCGGTAATTAATCTGAAAAGATATACTATGGACTTGCTTAATGTGATCTTACCTGAAGGGGCAATAGCAGATGTTGATATAGAAAGAGCGCATTAGAGGACCAGATGATGCTCAGCTTATGGTCTTTGCAGACCTCTCTCCTGTCACATTGGCCAAGAGAAGAGAAATGAAACCGGCATTGGGAATACTCATTCAACATGGCATCCAATACCGATGGGGCTTCCCTTTTGCCCTGATTTTTCAGTATAAGGGAAAAACTCACACGACATACAATCTGGAGGACTGCCAAACATTACTACAAATGTTACATATAATTTCTGATGGCGGGGATAGAGAGCCGGAAAGTCAAGTTGTGGCTTGGAATCCTCTTCCTAAGAGACAGTGGAACACGGTCCCTCATAAGAATAGAAACAGACCTAAGGAGGCTAATACATTGGATGCCATGACAAAACCCCCAGAGAAACTCACCAAGACTCGGGGGGAGGAACTGAGGATTTGCCCAGAAATGGAAGGACTTGGATAATTGACAATTTAAAATTAAAAATTAAAAAAAAAACAGAAAAGAAAAAATACGCTGAACCCCAAGTTAAAGAGATCCCGGAAATTTCCTGGTTGAGTCACGGGACTTATATTTCAGAACTCTTGTGCCCAGAGAATTTTTCAACCTTTAAAAAAAATGTTGCTATTTACAGTTGTGATTTTTTGAACCTAGTTATTATGTTGCTAGCTATAATATTAGTTGAATAATCTGATATGTTGAGGGAATTCCCCCTCTCCTTAGTTTGAGTTTCTTTACCCCAAAGAAACCGATTACCCCTTCCTAACGGGGCTGTACTAGAGAATGGCAGGTCCATTACTCTTTCTCCTAGAAGCCAGGACAGACGACTGGCGTAGGAAGCTATGTGTATTAAAAGCAATATATAGAATAGTACTCCTTGATGACTGCAAAGATAATGATCTTCTTGTCAACTCCTCAAATGTTAACTTGATTCCTTGTTATGTTTTTCTCTTTCAGAATTACACGCTCGACTATCATCACTACAACAGCTTCAAGGAGCCTTTCGTCATGGCTCGAACACCTCTTCGGTCGCCCCATCCATCCCGGCTAAAACTAAAACAAGGTAAGATGATTAGACCAAACTATCTTAAGCTACAAGACAGAAATGGCTAGGGTTATTAAGGATAAGTATAGTTTTTTAACACATAATGTTAAAGGCTTTAATTCCCAATTTAAAAGAAGGAAAGCCTTCCTGTACTACCAGACAAAGAAACCGTCCATAATATTTATGCAGGAAACGCATTTTGCAAAGACTCATATTCCTTCGTATTTATACAAGGATTATCCCATATATCACTCTTCTACCCAACGGACCAAAAAAGCAGGAGCCACCATCCTCATTCACCGTAACTTTCCCTTCCAGATAGACTCCAAAATGATAGATAAAGATGGGCATTATGTCATTTTACGGGGAACAATCCAAGATATCAAACTAACGTTGGTATCCTTTAATGCGGACACGGTGGCACCCCATAAAAGTCTACTACATATGTTGAGAAAGGTGGAGCCTTATTCAGATGGTCTGGTGGTGATAGGGGGGGACTTCAACCTTGTTTTAGAGCAAGGGCTGGATCGCTCGAGTTCCCAGGCCACTAATAGATACTCTCAAAACTAAAACAGATTAAAAAGGTATAAGACAGATTGGGTTTAGTGGATGCCTGGAGGGGACACCATCCTAATAGACGCGAATATACTTACTATTCACATATACACGGGACCTATTCACGGATAGACACGATATTAGTGACCTCAAAGTTTTTTGACCAAACCAGGGGATCGGAAATTTTGGTATGCCCGTGGTCGGACCATTCAGCAGTTTCCTTGGATATGGACCTTGGTGGTGACGCAAAGACTCCATATTCCTGGAAAATAAATGAATGCATGCTAGCGGATACGGCGCTAACGATACAGATAAAAAAAGAGATACAACAATATTTTGAACTAAATAATACCCCGGGATCAAATATAGGATGGGTGTGGATGGCCCATAAGGCCTATATCAGGGTGTCATGTATCAAGATGGCATCAGTCATAAAAAAAAACAGTATACGACAGGAACAGGAACTCAATACAAATTTACGAGATTTAGAATTACAAAATCAAGCACACCCCACCCCCAGACTTCGCCATAGTATAGATGTAGCTAGACTAGAACTAGATGCCTTGCTATCGCACAAGACAGAGAACGCCCTGAGACGGACGAATCAGCTGTTTTATTCCAAGGCTAATAAACCAGACTCATTTCTGGCACGGAAGCTTCGGACTAAAACAGCATTTTCTCGAATTCTGAGGATTAAAACTAAGGCTGGGAGGATAACAGTGAGCCAAAGTGAAATTAAACACACATTCAGGGAATTTTATAACTCAATCTACTTGACAAAGATAAACCCGAGTCCGGAAGTTCTCAAATATTGACTGGACTCCTGCGATCTCCCTAAAGCCTCGGAGCAAGATCTAGAGGATCTTTATGCGGAAGTAGCTGTTGATGAGATATTAGAAACCATTAAAAGTCTGAAATTGGGGAAGGCCCCAGGGCCGGATGGCTTCACCAACTCTTATTACAAAGTATTTGGGAACATTTTAGTCCCTTATCTTAGTTGTCTATTTAACGCCATACTAAATGGGGGATCTATGCCCCCGGAACTCAACAAAGCGACCCTAGTGATTTTCCCTAAAGAGGGGAGGGATCCCCTGGAGCCGAAAAATTATCGACCCATATCCCTTATGAATGGGGACATTAAATTACTAACCAAAATTATAGCAAATAGGATGGCAAAGTTTCTCCCATCCCTAATACATAAAGATCAGACTGGGTTCATACAACATAGGCAAACAGTGGATAATATCCGAAGGACCATGAATGTTATACACTTAGCCTCCCAAAGTAAGACGCCTCTTTGTGTATTGGCATTGGATATGGAGAAGGCATTTGACACAGTAGAGTGGCCGTATTTATATGCAGTATTAGCTAAATTGGGTATTAAAGGAAACTTTATATGTCTTATCAGAACACTATATAAAAATCCTGAAGCTCATATAAGACTACCTGGGACAGGAGAGGCAATGGTAGACATCCAAAGGGGTACCAGGCAAGGGTGCCCCCTGTCTCCACTGCTATTTGCTTTGGCTATTGAGCCTTTAGCTCAAAAAATAAGAGGCGAGGGGGAGATCGGGGGTCTGCAGATAGGTCACCACCACCTGAAATGCTCACTATTCGCAGATGATCTTTTATGCACTCTGACGGAACCTATAGACTCTATACCTAAACTATTGTCTACTCTAAGGGAGTTCGGGGCCATGTCAGGGCTACAAATTAATGAAGAAAAAAACGAAGCCTTGGGGGTAGGGGTTTCTAATAGAAACATTAAAGGCGGCATACAATTTTCAATGGCCTAAAAATTCAATCAAGTACCTTGGAATTAATCTCACCAAAAATTTAGTGGGTCTATATAAAGCGAACTTCCCACCATTAATTAGACAGTTGACTGAGGACTTGAGGACATGGTCTAAATACCAAATATCATGGACGGGACGTATAACATCAATAAAAATGACTGTGCTCCCAAAAATTCTGTATCTCTTCCGAACTTTACCAATCAATCTATGTATGAGGGAAATAGATCAATTCCAGAATACAATATTTAGATTTATCTGGCGTAATAAACCACAATGTATCGCGAGGAAAACAATGTACAGGAATAGGCAAAAAAGGGGGACTTTCTTGTCCCAACTTGAGGCTTTATTTACAAGCAGCACGTCTGGCGTGCATCCCTGTAATCCACTCTAGTAAACTACAACTGCTATGGACTTTTATTGAAAATTGGCAGATGAAACCCCACTCATGGGATACTGTGATCTGGGAGGTAGCAAAAATAGACATGAGATACAAACATACTAACCCAATAATATCTACGACCCTCAAGACCTGGGGTAGGCTTAAAAACTCGAGCAACTTGATTCCACCTCCATCACCACTGATGTCCTTAACATCCTTTCCCGAGTTTGGGGCCACTCTTAGTCCAAAATTCTAAAATATGGTGGCAGACTAGCCCTTTAATGAGAATAGGAGAATGGTTTTCCACGGAGCCCCTGTTAACACATACTTCTATCATATCCCAATTTCAAATTCCGGAGAGGGAGTTGTGGAACTACCGGAAGTTTAGACATTAGATCTCTTCGTTAGCCCATAAGTATGGGAATCCTAAACATACAGGTTGGTCATCTATATGTGCAAAGATACCCTCAATGAAAGGCACCCTAGGATACATATACTCCTACTTGACAGAGTTTCAGAATACACAAAAAACAAAATTTATGGTGAAGTGGGAACAGGACCTGGGAAGGGAATTAGATGCCATAACCTGGAAAAGAATTTGTACTAATCTGACAAGAGTCTCATATACATACAGTTTACTTGAGACCTATTAAGGTGCTACACAGAACCTATTACACTCCCCAACGGATGGCAAAATTTAACAAAAACATAAATGGAGAATGCTTTAGGGGATGTAAAACAGAAGGGAATTTCCTACATATCTGGTGGACATGTCCCATCACACAAAAGCTATGGGGAGAACTCACTGATTTATTTACACAAATCACAAAAAGTAATTTGAGACCCAAAATAGAAACATGCCTTCTAGGATTGAAAAATCACGATCTATCTAGAGAGCAGAATGAACTCTGGCAATTCTGGACCTTGGCCACTAAAAATTGCATAGCCAAAAATTGGAAAACTTCCACACTAACAATCAAAGAAAAGATAACAAAAATAAATTATATAATGATAAATGAGAGAATAGCTAACTCATTACAGAGCACAATGCCCCAGTTTACTAGCACGTGGTCTCCTTGGTTGATGTCCAAATATAGTATACAGATCTAGATTGGGATAGGATGGGACAGTTCGGGAAGTCAGTGGATGGTGGCGGCTGGAGAGGACGGGTGTTTCACATCTGGATGGAAGTTTTTGGAGTGATGATGAAGGAGCTCACAGGTACTGAATATATTATATATGTTAACACAAGTAAGCATCAGCGGAGGAAGTTTAATGATAGGTAGATAATTTGTAAAATAGCTAAAAAAAGGCATACTTAAGAATGCAGGATGATAATCGAAAAGGAAAATAAAAAGATAGGACGTCTTTTTACATCATAGAATGGAAAGTCGTGTGGAACTCAGATTTTAGATGGTCCAAGTCAATATGGTTGGGGAACTAGGAATTTATAGTTTATGCTTATTCTTATATGCTATATCCATACCATTTTACTAAAAACTTTGGATATTTACTAGACCACGATTGCATAACAGGCTAAGGAGGACAGGATGTCTAGACTTTCGTATATCTCTGATCTGTTCTTCACTCTCTTTGTGTTTATGTTTTCTTGCTGTATGAGAGACTTTTCTATGATATACTAAACTGTTGTATAAAATTGACTTGTCCTTAATAAAATATTAATTATAAAAAATAAAAAAAAAGACTAATAAAGAATATAGGTAGTAATGTAATGTCCTTGTCGGACCATTCTATTATATGTACTACTATGAAAGATCGGAAAGATTATAGTCATATAAAGAAATGGAAGTTAGACCCAATATTATTCAAAAAGGAAGATACTTTGGAGCTTTTAAAGAGAGAAACTAGAGAATTATTTAAAATAAATAAGAAATCGGTTAATTTTAATATCACTTTATGGTGCGCATATAAATCTGTAATAAGAGGACAAATGATTTCCCAAATGGCCAAAATTTGTAAAGAAAGGGGAAACTCCTAAGACTTCTTTATATAGAACTGGAGAAACATCAGGGAAGTAATAAAATGTCTCCAAGCAGGGAGCGGAAACTTCTGATCTCTAAATTGAATAGTCAAATAAATACTATTTTACAAAATCAGGCAGACTCTTTATTTTGGACATTTCAGCAGTCCCACCTCCTGCTGGGAAACAAAACAAGTAAATATTTAGCAAATAAGCTTAAGAAGCAAAAAACTCAAAGTAAAATATTAAGCCTTAAGGGACCAGATAAAAAAGTATATACCACATCCAGATACGATAGGGGAAATCTGTACAGAATTCTATAAATCATTATATAATTTAGATAGAAATCCTATATTTAAAAAAAACAGAGTCGAAATAAATTAATTCTTAGATAAAATAAATCTTCCTACTATAAATGCTGAGGATCAAAATGATCTAAATAAATATTTTACATTAGACGAAATAGATGAGGTAATAAATAAAGCAAAATCTAATAATGCTCCTGGTCCCGATGGGTTTGATCATCTATTCTATAAGTTTGTTCTGAAAGAAATGTCTTCGGGATATGTTCAATGAAATCAAAAATTCTGGGGAAATGACACCAGAATTAGTTGAGGCTAAAATTATAAAGGAAGTCACAAGTTATAAACCTATTTCCCTCATTATTATTGACCTAAAACATATGCAACAATTCTAGCTAATAGGCTTAACAGAATAATTCCTAAGTTAATACATTTGGATCATTCTGGTTTTGTCGGAGGTCGTCAGGCCTCTGACAACACCAGACGTTTAATAGATTTGATGTTTCAGGCAAAAAAAGTAGCAGCTTCCACACTGATTCTGTCCTTAGATGCAGAGAAGGCATTCGACAGGGTCTGCTGGGAGTTCCTGGAAGTAGTGATGCAAAAATTTGGATTTGCCGTATTTGCTTCTAAAGCAATTAAGGCTTTATATAACAAATCATCAGCGTACATAGCGGGCCCCAATTTCGAATCAGAGAAATTTAGAATTACCAACGGGACCCTCCAAGGATGTCCTCTCTCCCCATTGTTGTTCCTACTTTTTATGGAGCCATTAGCTTCAAAATTATGAAGCTCTAAAATGATTAAAGGTATAAAAGTTGGTAATGTTGATTATAAGACTATGTCATTTGCCGACGATATTATAGTAATTTTAACAGATCCATTAGAATCTTGTAAAAACCTGTTGAATCTTTTGGCTGAATTCAGTAAAGTTTCTTATGTTAAAAATTCTTTAAAGTCAGACACAATCTACAGAGGTATAAATTTAGAAACTTTAAATATATTAAAGAACTCTTATACATTTAATTGGTATTCTAAAAATCTCTCTCTTTTTTTTTCAGAAATATTAAAAGAAGTTAGATTGCTACTTTACAAATAACGAAATATAAGATTCCCTTGGTCAGCTTGGATAACCGCTGTTAAAATGAGTATCATCCCTAAGTTAACTTATTTATTTAGATGTGTTCCAGAAATAGTACCCGTTTATATTATTAAATCTACTCAGAAAACAATAGACAGATTTATTTATTTAGATAAAAAAATTGAGAGTAAAAAAAACAATAGCTAATAAAAAAATAGAATTAGGAGGTATTGGAATACCAGATATAAAAGACATTTTGTGAAAATATTGAGATAACTCATGTAATCAACATGAATATACAATATAGGAATACATGTTGGAAAACTATTGAGGAAGATCTTCTTGGATCTTTCTCAATAAGATCATGACTAGGCAGATTTAATGAGGACGATGGAATATTGGGTAGATTTCCAAAAGGGATAAGATCCCTGATAAAATTTTGGGGTAAAAATAAAGCTAAATTGGAGTTATTTCATATTCTTTCTTTATGAGCCCCTATAGATATTTTGGAGGATGGTTTAAATAAAAAAGATCTAAACCTTATGAAGAAAGCCGGTATAGAATAAATATCTTTATCGCTTAGGATCTTTAATAAACTATATGGATTTCCAGAGCATCTATGGCCTGGAAAAAATATCTTGGCTAAATTATAGGACATTGATTGAAAATCAAATACGGATAAAATGTATGAATTAGAAGTTATTTTGATCAAAGGTTCTTTATCACATCTTATCTCAAAGGTTAGTAAAATCAGATTAAAAGCCTTGAAATATATAAAATCAAGTGTTAAAGAATGGGAAAATACTTTAAATTAACCCAAAAGTGGTATCTAGTCCCTGCTATTATGAATAAGTTTGATTACCAGATTTCTCCATTATGTTGGAAAGGCTGTGGAAAAGTAGGCTCAGTCTCCCATATGTGGTGGGAATGTACTAGAATTAAGAAATTCTGGAAAGAATGTTGTGCCCATTTAACTGATATGATAGGAATAGAATGCTCCCGTACTCCTGCATTCATCTTATTCCATTTACAGTTTGATAAAATATTCCCTAAAGATACATTTTTAATATCTCATATATTATTAATTCCTAAGGGCCTCATTCTATTATCGGCCGTAAATCGTCCGTAAGGCTGCGATTCCTTGCGGGGGTTCAGTTAACTCGCGATTCTATTATACGGCCCCGCAAGGATCTCCTTTTACGGCCGGCCGCATATCTTGGAACCGGCCGTAATCTCAGAAATATAAAAACGCAAAAATAAATTCAAGCCTGCACTGTACAGCTCTGTAAATGCTAGGGATAATATTGGGGGACATGAGGATTAAAAGGAACCCACTCTCAAGCTTGCACATCTGCCCAAACCCGAGTTCAAATTAACTGTTTATTTTCCGGCTGCGGCGTGGGCGTGTCTGAGGTGCTCCAAGCACTCTGGACTTTTTACATGGATATTTTACGGATATTAAAAATAAAATATTTTACGGATTTGAGTACAGGATAATTATGTGCTATTTTTTCTAACACCTAAAATCCCTTTATAGTCTTCTCAAAGTGCAGGATGGCTTTATTTGAGCTATTTTATGTGCTTAATTGGTGCTAGCGAGACCTCTTTCCTGCAAGTAAGCTGCGGCTCGTTTTTAGCCTTGCAGAGAGGTTTCCCGGAGCAATTGAATTGCAAATCTCTTGCGGCCATTTTAGATCAAAGGCTTTCCTCCGGCGCAAGCGGCCGCAAGAGATAGCAAGGCACCGGCCGCAAGCCTGCCGGAATCCCCGGCCGTAAGGGAATAGAATAGCAGAATAGCTTGCGGCCGGTCCTTGCGGCGCCGCAACGGCTGCGGCCGCTAATAGAATGAGGCCCTAAATATTTACTAGGTAAACAATGGAATAAAAAAATAAGTTGTAAACAAAATTAATTACAATAGAGAGTTGATGAATACTGACTATATACGTAGCCTTAGAGGAAAGAGTTCAATTGGTTGGAACATTTGGAATAAACTTAAGGATAAACATATAGGGGTATAAATGTCTTGGAAGGATTCCTCTATTTTTAAAATATTCTTTGTCCTTTCAATATTGATCATTAAAAGTGTATTTATAAGTTGGTAATAATAAGGGAAGTTTTTTATGTATATGTTTTGTATGTTTTTTTTATATTGAAATAAAAAAAATACTATAAAAAAAAAAGAAAAATGAATATTGTCAATCAAGATGCCTCCTTTACCTGCTATGTGAAATACCTGTTGCACATAGGCCGCATGTGTTAAAGTGCAAGTTACTCCTAAAATTAAGTTTATTTTATATTAAAGGCCCACTGTGGTCAAATGCTTATGTGGTATTTTGAATAACTAAATCTGAAAAAGGGCAAACAATTTTTAGAAAGTAAAAACAACTCAGGTTTTAAATGTGTTTCCTGTTTTTTAAGAGAAATTCTTCAGAGTATAATTTAGATTTAGAACATTGCAGAAAGAAAAAAAGATATGATTGGAAATGTTGAGTCTGAGAAGCTTCATTCAGCAGGAGAAAAGTCATGCAGCTTGTTAATTAATTGAAAAACTCGTAATGCCTCTCCTGGACCCTTACCCTCTTGAGCATTGATTTGCAGTAACTGTGAACACAAAATGATGCTCTCCACACCCATATTCTTTAAATTTTTCAGGCAACACATATGAGGTCAAAGATGAGTGCACTGTCGTCTCCACTAATGCACTTTACGCTCTTCACTCTGTTTTGGTTATTTTATCTGTTTCTTTGTTTTGCTAGGTCCACTTTGTTAGTGCTATTTTGTCTCAAGCTGTATTTTTACCGTAGATAAATGTAAAAAAAGTAATCAGGGTACACTCCACAGGAGAAAAAAAAATGGCCCTGAAGTGATCCATGATACATAAGTGGAAGCTGTATGTGTGAGGGGGTGTTTACATTTCTGGAGAGCTATGCTTGCATTTGAACCAACATCTTGCTTCTAGCCCAATAAAAATAAGGGAATGTGATGCTACTTTACACTATTATCCAGTTATCAAACAAAGTGTTTGATATTCTGCCTGTTCCTTCCGCACCCACCCTTCCATTAATAACTACAAACACACACTCCCATCATACTCCTCTCAGGAAGTGATGCAACAAAAACAAAATGAATTCCAGTATTCATAAACAGTCTTGAACGATTCAGATTTTTCCAAAGATATTTTATGCCCATGGCATACACAGCTGCTAATATTGTTAGTTTGGTGCTTTCTTGACAAAAAGTGTCTTTTTTCTTGACTATGGAATAAGACAAAATTTATCAAGTGAATTCATATTTTGATATAATTCTCTTAAAATATCTATAATTTGTACACATTTGTACCACTGTGAAGACAGTTTATATTTTTTTCTTTAGTCCTGCAAAATGTCTCTTTTCTTCTCTTTTGGCTTTCTTTGAGGAGGTGCCTCTTTTAATTCTTGTCACAGACACACTCTTCACTTGGTAAGAGATACAATTATATCATTGTGTGTTAGGCAGAAATTATTCCAATCTTGCAAGTTCATCTTTTCTTATGTAGACAGATGTTTTACGCATATATATTGTGGCTTTCAGAATCTCATCATTAAACAAGATGTCTGAATCAAAAAATGCTATGACAAATTTGAACATTGGTTGAACTTGGGATCATGCAGAGAAGATATCTTTAAACAGATAGAACCCATTCCATCCTGATTACTCTTTCACTTTTACAGTATCTCACCAAAAATCCTTTTGAGTATCTGTGGGGCATCCTCAAATGGAAAATGGGGGAATGCAAGGTCTCTAACATCCACCAGTTCCGTGATGTCATTATGGAGGAGTGGAAGAGGACTCCAGTGCAACCTGTGAAGCTCTGGTGTACTCCATGCCCATGAGGGTTAAGGCAGTGCTTGAAAATAATGGTGGCCACACCAAATATTGACACTTTGGGCCCAATTTCCACTTAGGGGTGTACTCACTTTTGTTGTCAATGGTTTAGAGATTAACGGCTGTGTGTTGAGTTATTTTGAGGGGACAGCAAATTTACACTGTTATACAGGCTGTACACTTACTACTTTACATTGTAGCAGAGTGTCATTTCATCAGTGTTGTCACATGACAAGATATAATAAAATCTAAAATATTTTATAAAATGTGACGGTTGTACTCACTTCAGTCTCCCCCTCTCTTCTTTCCTCTCTCTCTCTTTCTCTCTCTCTTCTTCTCATTCTCTCCCTTTCTCTTTCTCTTCTTTTCTCTGTCTCCCTCGCTTTCTTTCCCCCCTCTTTGTATCCCTCTCTCACCCCCTTTGTGTCCCTCTCCCTATCTCCCTTCTCTCTCCCCCCTTCTCTCTTTCACTCCCCCTTCTCTCTCTCCCTTTCTCTCTCCCCCTCTCTTTCTCTATCTCTCTCTCTCTCTCTCTCTCTCTTTCCCCCTCTCTTTATCTTTCCAGTCTGTTCACATTCCTTTTCTTTTCCTTTTTATCCTCTGTTCCCACATCGATTCTCTGTCTCTCTCTCTACCTCTCTATTTACCCTATCTTTCTCTCCACCCTCTGTCTCTCTCTTTCCCTCCATCTCCCTCCACTGTTTCTCCCTCTTACCATCTCTTTCTCTTCCTCTCTCTCCCTATTTCTCTCTAACTCTCTTCCCCTCTCTCTCTCCCATCTCTCACTCTCTCCTTCCCCACGCTTTCTCTGTCTCTCTCCCCCCTCTATCACTGTCCTCCACTCTCTCTCACTGCCCCCCACTCTCTCTATCCCCTCCCTTTTCCTCTCTCTCCCCTTTCTCTCCCTATATCACCTCCCTCTTTCTATGTCTCTCCTTCTCTCTCTCCCACCTCTGTCTCTCTCTTTCTCCCTCTCCTACTCTCCTCCCACTCCCTCACCATATTTCTCTCTCTCCCACTTCCCCTTCCTTTCTCTCCCTCTGTATCCCTATTTCTATCTCTTTCCCTATCCCCTCCCTCTTTCTCTCCCATCGCTCCCTCTAGGGCTCTCTCTTTCTCCCCCTCTCTTTCTCTGTCCGTCCCCCTGTCTCTATCTCTCTCTCATCCTCTCTCTTTCTATTCTACTCTCTCTTCTCTCCCTCTTTCTTCCCCTCTCTCTCCCTCCCTATCGATCCCCCTTTCCTCTTCCTCTCTCTCCCCCTTCTATACCTCCCTCTTACCCCTCTCTCTCCCCACTCTCTCTCTCCCCCTCTTTTTCCTCTCTCTTTCCCCCTATTTCTCTCTCTCCCCTATTTCTCTCTCCCTCTCTCTCTTCCTCTCTTTCTCTACCCCTCTCTCTACCCCACACTCTCTGCCTCTTCAATCTCTATCTCTCTCCCCTCTCTGTCTCTCTCTCTCTTTAACCAGCTCTTTCGCTCTCTCTCTCTCCTACTCTCCTCCCACTCCCTCACCATATTTATCTCTCTCACTCTTCCCCTCTCTTTCTCTCCCTGTCTCTTACTATTTATTTCTCTCCATCTTCCCCTCTCTCCCTATTTCTATCTCTCCCTCTTTCCCTCTCTCCCCTCCCTCTTTCTCTCCATCTTTCTCCCTCTCCCACTCTCTCTCTACCTCTCTTCCTCTCCCTTTCTCTTTCTCTGTCTATCTCCCTCTCTTTCTCTTTCTCTCTCTCTCATCCTCTCTTTCTCCCCTATCTCCTCTCTTCCTCTTTGTCCCCTCTGTCTCTTCTTTTCCTCTGTGTCTCCCTCTTTATCTCTCTTCTTTCCCCCTCCTCTATCCCCTCCCACTCTCTTCCCTTTCTCTCTCTTCTTCCCTCCTCTTCTTCCCTCTTTCTCTCTCTTCTTTCCCCCCTCTTTCTCTACCCCCTCCCTCTTCCTCTCTCTCTCCCTTCTCTCTTCTTCCCTCCTCTTTCTTTCCCTCCCTCTCTAACCTCCTCACTCTTCCTCTCTCCCACCACTCTATTCCTCTTCCCCTCTCTCTTTTCCTATTTCTCTCTCTCTCTCCCTTCTTTTCCCCTCCCTCTCTCTCTTCCTCTTTCTTCCCTCTTTTACTTTGTCCTGAATAATGACAGAAGAATTAAACTTCTGTCAATTCATGATAATTATACGTGTTTTGCCTTAAAATGTAAAGGAATGTGATTGGCGCGCAGAGGCATCATTTTGTGTTTACAGTTATGACAAATCAATGCATTGTTCCATTAAGTGAGAAAGGCAAATTAACCTATTATCCATTAGGCCAATTAGGCAGCTGCCTAAGGGTGTCCCCCTGTGAAAGGTGCCTAATTTTTTACTTAAAAATTAAAATACTGGGGTTCCCAATCTGGCTACTTGGACATAAACATTTTTTTGTGAAAATCTGATTATAGGAATACATTTTGTGTTTGTTACATCAATTCATGAAGGCTGGATCATGAGGGTATGCTTTTTAGCCATCAGTGGAGGGGGGTTGTGGAAGGAGGGAACAGAAAGAATTTCTTAATTGAAGAATAGTTAAATTGACACCACACCCCTTCCCTCTCATTGGGCAGTGGCACTTTAACTTCAATAATTTATGTGTGATATGAGTCATGATATGTGTTTGCGTAACATGTGCTTGCTTCCCTCCCTTTGAAAAATATAAATAGTTTTGTGCTTTATTATGGCCACCATCAAATGCAGTTAATAAACCAGTAATAGCTCGGTGTGTGTATGAATAATCATGTTGTAAAAATGGCTCCCCCACTTCACTGCCTAGGGTCTCCGTAGTGCTGCAAACGAGTGTTACAAGAAAGGAAGAAACTGTTGTTAAAAAGCTTATTATTTGCTGTAAAAATACGCTCGATGACCAGTTAAAATTTATGATTCAGATTGTTTATTTTAAGAAAGAAAAATTGTATGTGAGTACTTAAAGGGACATGAAACTATATTCAATAAAGGAAGAGAGTATTCAATAATGCTTTAGTGTGTTTTCTTAGCTAAAATAAAGGTTTCAGAGCACAACATCTTATTCAGCAGTTTAACCGCTCTTGGGGGCTTGCTTTCTGTTAGCCAATAAGATCTACAGAACAAAGTATGCTCTCTGCATTTCCTGTTTGTTTCAATGTAGTTTAAACAGATTTTACTTAATATATTTTCTTGCAAAAAACTACTTTTGGAATGTTAAAAGTGTGCTTTTATTAATACTTAAAAATAAAAACAATTGTGTTTCATGTTCCTTTAACATAACACATAGAACACTGGGATTAAACAGCCTCTGTAGTACATTTAAAATACATTTACAGTATTTGAAGAACTACACTTAGAAATAAATAAATAAAAAATGTAGAATGTAAAAAATAATAACACAACTTTTAATTTATTATACTTTATATACAATAATGCTACATTGGGAGAAAACTTTGAATGCAGATTTACAATGAACATTTGAAGCAGCTACTGTCCTAGAGCTAATTAAAAGCTTATTACTTGACATATTCTTGAGACATTAGCTGCATAAAGCATTCCAGAAAGAAAATAGATTTTTGCAGAATAGAATAATTCTTTATCAAGTGAAAAAATAAAGGCTGTTTGTTTTTTCATTTTCTAAAACATTTAGATTTTTTTAAGTTTAGCTATGCACAGAACCAAATAGAAAAGTTTGACTGCAATGGTACTTTAATAAAGGTTTGAAATATGCACTCATTTATTATTAGTATGGGCACAACGTTCTATAACCTAGCAGGAATCTTTGAAAATGACTTTGTACTGGTAAACATGTTGGTTAATGTTCCAGCAGTCGCAATAAGCTTGCTATGAACCCCGATGTGTGAGTGATGTGTATTACAGGGAGGGAGTGAAGCTAAACATTGATTTTCTGATGGGCACAGCAAGGCACAAATGCAGCCCAACAATACCCATGCCTGCTGGCAAAACAGGTGTGCTAACATTACAGACAGAGGAGTGGGAGCCTCAATCAACACTAAAGAGTTTAAAGAAGTTGGCATCTGTAATGATTTAGCCGTGTTGTAATGCTGGCTGGCAAATTTTCCATATTTTTGTATTAATTTCGAGTTCAAGGAACAGGTTGTGAAGGAGCATGTTGTTGGCAACAGTACAAGAACATGATTATGAAAAACTGTCCTTATCATCTTTGTTCCTTTATTATATTTTATCATCATATCAGTCAAATAATTTTGAACGTTCATGCAATTTAGTGTAAAACTAATTTAATCTTTTGTTATTTTGCAGGAGGGGTTTTGCTCCGTTCATTAGAAGCCCATTTGTTCGCGCTCACTCTTACATACCTGTCTAATAGCCTACTTAAAGTAAAAATGCCCATCTGTTTCTGTTTTATTCCAAAACCTGCTGATAGGGGACAAAGTAAATGAACTAAACCCAGTGACGTATAGCTGGCAAATCACCTTTTATTTAATTTCCAATATTCAGCAACATTTTTATCCACATATGTGAAACATTTAGACAAACACTAAAAGATGTAAAGACAAGTGAATGGGTAGGATCAAGGCAGCATTTAGATATGGTTCATTCTCTCTAAAAGTCATTTTAAAGCCATCCAAATATATTAAATACATATAAATAAATAAAAAAATGTCTTAACAAGTATTTGATTTTTTACATGTTAAAGAGAGTTTCCAACAAAAATAAATATTCAGTACTATTCCTCATATACGTAACTAAATCATTCCTGTAATCATTTTAGTTTTCAATCAAAAAATATCTTATTTTGAAGGTCCCTAGGAGTAGGCATTTTAAAAGATTTTCTTGATTGCTCTTTACTTCCTGTAATTACTACCTAAGTTCTGTCACCATGCGGTAACATCATTCTCATATACTTACATCATAATGGCATTGTAGAGCTTTTTATTAGAAGAGCCAAAAATGCAGTGTATATAATATTTTAAAAAACAGCAAAAAATTCTGCCTAAACAGAGCTTGCATTTATTTCATATTTGACAAAAGCATAGAATACATTAATTTTTGATAATTAATTACCGATGGTTAATACATAATAATTATTGTTGAGTTTTATTGTAGTTTGTCTTTCAGGAATTTCTCTACCTCTATTGTTGTTCAGTCTTTCAGTTGCGTCCAACTCTCTGTGACCCTACAGTCCGCAGCACACCAGACACATCTGTCATCCACTATCCCTTTAAGCTCCATCAGACTTATGTTCATTGCTTCAATGGCTTCATCTATCCATTTCTACCTCTCCAGTGAAATGTTAGGCTTGGTTTCCTGTAGTAGTAATTGATTGGATCTTCTTGCAGTCCAAAGGACTCTAAGCAGTTTTCTCCAACACCGCAATTCAAAGGTGTCTATTCTACAATGCTCAGCCTTCATTATGGTCCAGCTCACAATCTGTATGTTACTACTGGCAATACCATAGTTCTAACTTTGTAGTCCTTTGTTGATAGTGTAATATATTTTCTTTGTAATAGCTTGTGGTTGTTGACATTTGTCCCAGCAACATTGATTCTCTCTTTGGATACACATGAAGTATTCTGTGTATAAGTTAAATAAATAAAGTGACTATATACAATGTATATTTTCTGATCTTGACCATTCTGTTGTTCCATGTTCGATGATGAGATGATCTGGTCAAAAGTTCAGCTGTGTTTCTATCAGTTGCAGCCTTGTGATCAGCAAGACGTCCTGGGTCCATCTGATTTCACTCTCCAAGATGTCTGGCTCCAGCTCATTGGACAAACTAATAAGATTATCAATGCTGTTAAGATCCTTCCCACAAGATTATATCTTGTAGGTATTATTGCCACCACTTCTTTATCTGATCAGTTATCTGACGTGCTTCTGTTAAATCCCTACCATTTTTGTAATTTATGACGCCCACTTTGAGATCCCCAATGTTCTTTACATCGCTCATTATAGCATATACTGTATCCTTGTCTCTTCTTGCTATCCTCTGGAATTCTGCATTCAGTTAGACAAATATTTTCCTATCTTCACTATCTTTCACTTTCCTTCTTTCCTGAACTACTTCCACAGCCTCATCAAACTTTTGGAAATATTCTTTGTTGCTATTTTCTGGACAATGTCACAAACGTCTATCCAAAGTTCTTCAGGTATCCTGTCTACCATGTCTAGTCTCTTAAATCTATTCTTCCAAATGGATAGTCACTGAACATATTATTTATTTTGTATCTGGTGAGATGATTTTCCCTCTTTTCCTCAGTTTAATTCTGAACTTTGCAACAAGAAGTTCATGATCTAAGCCACGGTCAGCTCCAGGTCTTGTTTTGATTGATGGTATAGAGGTCCTCCATCTTTGGTTACAAAGTATATAGTGGTTTCAATATGTAGAGTTGTCTATGAGGCTGTAAGAAGTGGATGTTTACTATGACCAGAAAAGATTCTACTAATTTCTGACCTGTATCATTTTGTACGCCAAGGCTAAACTTGCCTGTTATTCCAGACATCTTTTGTTTCCATACTTTAACATTCCAATCTCCAATGATGAGACAAACATCTTTACTTGGTGTGATATCTAGGATATATTGAACATCCTCATAGAATTGGACAACTTCAGCATCTTCAGTATTGCCATTTATTGGATTGTACTGGAATGCTGCTTAGGCCACCCTTTGATTTATTATAAGGCTACTCTGTTTCTTCTGTGGTATTCTTGACCACAATAGAAGATCTGGTGGTTGTCTGATATGAAATGCCCCATTCTAGTCTATTTGAGTTCACTAACTACCAGGATATCAATGTTTAATCCTGTCATCCCATATTTGACCATGTGCAGTTTTCCTTAGTTCATAATTCTAACATTCCAGGTTCCAATGCTGAATTGTTATTTGCTGCAAATGACTTTCCTTTCCCCTCCAGACACACCTGTAGCAGGGCAACCTCTCAACTTTGGACCAAACACTTAATTAGATCATTTGCTCCCCGCCTTCTGCTCTTCCCCAGTAATGTGGTATGCACATTCTGACTTCAGGCGCTCATTTTCCAGTGCTGTATTGTTATTTCACCGGTTATGCTTATAAATAATATTATCTTGAAGATACAGGAGTGGGATGCCAGTTAATTCTCCAGTGGGCCACAATTTGTCTGCCCTCTGTGCTATGACCTCTTGGTCGACCCTACATGGTGTTACTTTATTCAAGTACACAAGTCTCTTCACAATGACAATGATCCAGAAAGGGTGTCTACCTCTACCCCACATTAAATTATGTTTAATTCCAATACTACCTCATTATATGGTACTATTTATCTCTTCCAAAATGTATTCTTCCTCTTCTTCACTTAAAGTGACACCGCTGTGAAATAGGATTCAAGCTTGCCACTTTTAGCTGTCAGTCAGCTGGAAAATTATCTTAATGAGGGATCATTGCATTTAATTGTTGATAGTTATTGATAATCTCCTATAATGTTTTATGTGCAGTTGCCTGGATCTGTAATCTTCCTCCCTGTGTGATCTTGAATGCCAGTATATATAAATACTGATGCATAACTATAAAAAAAAGTATAAATTCCAGGCATCAACATAAGTTTCACAAATGGGTTTTGGCTTTTGCAAAATCTAATTGACTACTCCTGCAATATGCCATGAATTATATTTACTTCACCAGTGCCTTTTTATTATCAACACATTTTTGTCATAAAACAAACTGGGATATAATGTTCCCCCCTAATTCTCAGAAAAAACATACCTGATGCATGATTGATACAATAAAATGTATATGTGTGCTGCTCTGGATAGTGTGTTTAAACAGTTGCCCTATATATGGATATATATTCAGATTTTATTATAGATTTATATGGTGTAACTGACCTACTTATTACAAAATGCAAGAAATAGTTTGTTATCAGATCTTAAATGTTTTATTTATAGTATTCTATTTTGAAGATCTTGATAATGTGCAAAATGTTCTTATGAATTTTATAATAAATAAATAAAGCCTTTCATTTTTTGAAGCTATTGTAATCAGTTTTGCTTTAATGATTATAGACATTTTGTCTTTGTTTCTAAGAGGATTAGACACCTAGGAGCTTTGGGGGAACAACAGACTCAAATATGATGTATTTTTATTTCTGCTGAAAACCACCATTCTTAATAGCACACTTAGCAACAGAACGCAATGGACGAGTAAACTCACGTTAGATAACCATACCACTCAAGCTACAGGCAGGCTAACTGTGCAAGATGAAATTCCACATAACACAAGCAGAATCAGCTAAATATAAGTTTTTCTCCTTGATATTCCTGTCTTGCATAGCTGCTAATATTGTTAATATGTAACAAAAATATTAGCAGGCAACAATTTGAAGCAATTTTCCAAAGTACAGCGGTACTTTATGCCTAAAAACACTGTATATATATATATATATATATATATATATATATATATATATATATATATATACTATTATTATTATTATAATTATTCTTTATGTATAATATTTATAAAGTGCAAGCACTCACCATAGTACTGGTTCAATACAATACAAATGGGTCAGCAGACAGCTTGGTCCATACTCTGAGGAACTTACAATCTAGAATATAATAGAAAAATAATGGGATCAATATATCTACAGATGCATTAAGCGGTGAAGCCCAGGCAATAGCTCCATATGGGGCAAATTTACCAAAGGTTCTCTATGCTCCATTGGTTCCATGCCTTTGATAAATAGAAGTATTAGATTAATGTTAGTAGTGATTTAAGAAGCTGAAATTTTATTTACATAAAGTCAGTCACATTACCTTTATTTAATCAATGTTAATGCTATTTTTTGTTTTAAATCTGTTTTTCTAAGATACAGTAATAAACATCTTTTGATACTTTGTAATTAACTCTTGTCCTAGATGTATTCTTCAAAGCTACCTTCATTCATTAGCTGGCATTTAGGCCATATTCACTAAAATGTGGGAGAGATAGACTTCTCCAATTTGAAAAAGTGTCTCCATAGATTAAATCAAAATCTGGATTATTACACTAAGTGGAAAGAGCAATATCCTTCTGATTCAGTTTCTGCACATTCATTTGCGCCACAAAAAAGTAAATAAATAAACAGTACTGGCAAATGACAATGTTCTTTTTTATTATCACTTCACAATTATTAATGCATGATACATAATGAAAGATGGAAGCAGCAAGATTGTTATGTATTCGAACTTCATTATTTTAAGAAAACTTAAAGGAAATGATTTATTTATATGTAGAAACACAAGCTCATTGCATTTCTTCACATCTCATTTACCTCTTGACTTTCACCCACTCCCAGCGTCTCTTCACTTAGCATAATGCTTCTCTCTTGTCTCTTGTCCATCATTATGCACTCTACTTGTCTCTGTGCATTTATATTAGTAAAAAGGTTTGTAAGGAGATTTTTTTATTTCTCCATAACCTCTCTCATACATATATTTTTAACATGTATAGTTTATAATTTCCCACAATTTATCTCTCTTCGTGGGAGATGCATTAAGCTTAAATGCAGTTTTGTTGCAGTGATAAGTGTTCTCCTTGACAGTGTGGGTTCCCAATTTATATAAGAAAAACAAATGTCTTCACTTTGCTGCACGTCAGTTCAGAAGTCTTATTTTTTCCGGAGGACCTCACATTCCAGTAATCAACTCCCTTTTACTGTATTTATTAGCATGTGATCAGTGAATTGCTTCTCATTAAAAACGCAAATTAGCCACCCCCACTTAATTCCATGTTAACATGCTATGATTGTATTGCAGGTAAGTGCATTACAACTAAATGTGGTTTTAATAATGTCAAATACTTATCATTTGCTTTGAGAAAGTCCAGAACTGATTTTTAGTGTTTGGTGTTCCATCACTTGTTATCCCATGTGCTCAGTCATCATGTAACGTGCTGTGCCAATAGGAACATATACACTTGACCCATTGTACTAGGGAGTCAGATACTAGTTAGTATAACCAAAATTAGGACATGACTAGTTTATGGATTAGTCCACCATTCCACTGGCTAGTAAGGCTTACAACTGAACATATGGATGATAACAATAAAGTTAACATGCAACTAACATATGTTGATTTTGGATGTCTGCAATAGATGGCACCCATGTTGTTTTAGGAAATATTTGACAAAGGGAAGAGGTCATCATAAAACCTGACAGCACTGATATTACACAGTGGTAGTCCATTGCATTACATGACATATGCATTTTTGTCCATGGTACTTTAACTTTTATTTCAGTCAAGAGTTATAATATACTATCATCAATAATAATCAATGCCTAAAACCATTGAAAGGTATGATTAAATTGTGCGTGTGTGGTGCTGGATCACAATTTTTATGAGGGGCAGCAGTGAATATCGCATCCAGTCTTATGAAACTTTTAATAGTGTAGACAGTTTTTATAATAATACTGTGAGCTGAATTTTCCTATTCCTCCTCTGATATCTGTTTTGTGCCTTTCTGTATATATATTGTACCGTAAGTTTATGTGTTTCATATACAGATCTCTAGGTAGATTTGTTGCATTTTTTATGCATTCCCTTTTGCACCTGTTATTTTTAGTACTTTTTTTAAGGAAACACATGGATTGGGGGATTGCTTTTTATTTTGCATTTGGTCTTTTAACAGTCTTAATTATTTATACCAAAGGCCAGTGCTCTGTGTCTCTAGCTAGTAGTGGCTGGGTGTAGATCAACATTTCACCCATTGTCATACCCAAATGCTTGGCCATTCAACAATCAATAAACAACACATGGCTTATTGGTCTTATTCAACTGTAAATGCCAATGTTCATTAGTTTGCTTTTTCTCTTCTTTGATCTTATCCGCCTCCTCTAAAAGGGCCACAGTAGTTCAAAATGTTCTACCATGCATTTACAAAATTGGTCCATAGCGTATCATAATTATGTTAAATAAAAAAGGGTCTAGATTGTTTTCATGACATAAACCAGGAAAGGGGTGGTGGTGGGTCCCTTTCTATCTCTGGATTACAGCAACTAAATGCTTTTATGCCCATTGTTTTTAGTTTTGTTTTTTCAGTGCACTGGAAAGAAGGATCAAGCACGCTGCTTTTACAGTATTTACTGTATATCTCTGCTTGTTTGTAATGAATAAGACACCGTCATTAAACACATGATAGAAAATGTTGGATTATGGTGTTCCCATAAATACATTTTGAAAATCTCACAGTGGGGAGAATTTACTAAGGCATCGTGGGCACATTCCGGATAGCCCACCTTAACCAGCGCCCCAGCTTCTCAGTACAATATGCAATTTAAAAAATTAAGTTTCCCCTGTATTAGCTATAGTAATTCAAAGTTATAGACTCTTATGGCATCTAACTATAACCATGGAGGTCCACAGAGTCCCCCGTGGTATGGGGTTAATGTTAGGTACTTTTGGGGTCCATAAGGACTCCAATAGTTATAGTTGAATAGTTGAGACCTCCCCCCCCAAAGCACAAGGTGTTGAGTGGGGATCCTGAGGAATACGCAGGCTCATAGGGGTAGCAGGACATGGGCAGTGGGATCTTAAACCCTGTATTTATTTTTAACCCTCTTCCCTGTCAAAAAAAGGAGTTTATATAGATAGAGTGATTGATATGAGCGGGAGAATATTAGTGTAGTGTGTTCATGTTAGATGCTGAAGACAATGCATAGTCATATTATCATTTTGTTAGGTTTGGTGTTATTATACGTCATTATTGACATCATGCCAACTATTGCATTTTCCCAAACAATATGCTGCCTGTGACGATGGAAAAGGATGTTAAACTAAGCATGCTCAACCCCTATACCATGCATGTGCTATTCTGTTCGCAATGTGTAAAGAGGTGGATAGAGGGTGGATACGTATTGCTACATCATGCATTACTGTGCTGAATCATGGACCTCATTATAATACCAGTAATTTAGTAAATTACATGGAGACTTAAGTAATGTTAATGTGCAATATGCCACTGTAAATAGTGGGTTATCATGTTTCCTATTAGTAAATTCTGCCCAGTGTGTTCTTCTACAAAAAGGCCTAATTATCTTTTGTCACTTTCATTTTTTTAGTAAGTTTTTATTATTAAAACATGTTGATTATCTAAAAAAGTTTAGGTGTCATATGATGACCCTTTTTAAATAAAAGTTAATAATAATAATAAAAATAATAATTAATATATTCTAATGAGGCAGATTGTCACTTCTACATTTACTATAACGACACAAATATTTGTGGCTATATCAAGTAATACCCTGAGATTATTTTTTATTTCAATTTCAACTCTGTCCTCTCCAGACCTTTAGAGCCATTTTCTTTTGAATTAACTTGAAGTGATGATCTTTATGGATGAACTGTTTTCAGTAATTGCTTTCTATGATAACTGACTACTCAGCAAATCCTTCAGGATACATCATGTATGGGTGGCACACTTTTAACTTTTCTTTTCATTTTCAACATTATTGGGATCAACACCCATCTCAGCAGGAAACTCTATGGAATTTTAGAAAAAGGCATGTTTATATATATTTATATATATATATATATATATATATATATATATATATATATATATATATATATATAGTAATTTAGTAATTATTAATCCATTAATATATATATATATATGTATATATATATATATATATATATTAATAATGGGTATTGCAATATAATTTAAAACCTTTTGTATTGGACAAACATCTTAATTATAATGATGAGCTTTCGAGATGCTCAGCCTCTCTTTATCAAGTCTGAAGCAATACTAACATGAGATGGAACCCTCAGTTTGAATAAAAACAGCAGATGCAGAGAGAGTGGAAACAGCATCTGATATCATCAGGTAAATACATATATGGGGAATAAACACAACACAGTAAAGGAAAACTATATACCCATACTATATACAAATATACATCAATATATACATGAAAAAAATAGAGCTCTGTAGTCCACAGTGATATCTTTCCTGTTGGACAAACATCTCACTGAGAGTGCTAAGCCTGTTATGGTATGATAAGAATAGAATCACATGAAATTCTGATAATGTGTGCGAAAACCCAAGTCCATATTAAGTCCTGTTTTAGTGTTGAAGAATGTGATTATCTTTATTTCAAATGCTTTTCTCTCTTGGGTGTTTTTAAATTTTCCTCTGAGTATTTTGACTTTTAAGTTTTGGATGGAGTGATCATTCTGGCTAAAATGGTGTCCCACTGGGCTACAATAACTGTTTTCATTATGCTTTCCTATTGAATGCCTGTGTAAATTCATCCTTAAATGCATCACCAAACTGGACAGTTATATAGAAAGCTTACGCCTGAGAACTGCATCCTTTGTAACAACACAATATAAAAGAGACTTACAGAAAGAACTGCCATAAAGATTTAAAAAAACAACCACAACATCACCATCAAACTGGCAGACTAAGGAGGTGCAGTTGTAATCATGAATACTCAGGAGTACATAAATGAAGCCAACAGACAACTCTCAGACAACACCTACTACAAGAAACTGAACCTCCTCAAAACATTCCCCAAAAATATACATCAAGAATTGAAACAACTCACCCCCACCAATCCTACAACTGGAACTTTCTACCCACTGCCAAACATCCACAAACCAGGTAACCCAGGGAGACCAATTGTTACAGGTATGGACACACTGAGTGAACAGATATCTGGATTTGTTGAAAACATCCTTAAACCATTAGTTAGTAACACCAGTAGCTATATACAAGACACTACTGACTTCCTCAACAAACTCAGTTAGATTAAAGACCTATCTGCTAACACACTGCTTGTTACCATCGATGTAGAGTCTCTTTACAGCAACATCCCACACAAAGATGGCACTGAGGCATGCTTTAAGTTTCTTTCAACAAACATGCAAAACAATAAATATGGCCCTGATATTATTGTTAAACCAATAGAATATATCGTTACCCACAACTTACTGTTAACAAGATACTTACCTACAAATGATGGGGACTGCCATGGGTACTAAAATGGCTCCACAATACGCAAATCTATTTATGGCCAATCTAGAAGAAACATTCTTATCTGTTTCCATTTACAAACCATACAAATACTACCGTTACATAGATGATCTGTTCATCAAATGGACAGAAGGAGAAAGCAAACTCAGAGACTTTCACAGTTGATTCAACACCTCCCATTCATCTATAAAACTTGAAATGGATTTCTCTACGGAACAGGTAAACTTTCTAGGCACTATTATATCCATCAACAATGGCAGTATCCACTCATCTGTATATAGGAAACCCACAGACAGATGTAGTTACCTACATGGCTCCAGTTTTCATCCCTCCCACACAAAACAAGCCATCATCCATAGTCAAGCTATTACGGTAGATACCATCGGATTTGCTCAAACACTGGATACTGTGATACAAATTTAAAAACACTGTCTGAATCTTTCAAACAAAAGGGTTACAAACCTGTTAGAGTACAAAACAAAAGAAACTACTTCACGAATGCCTCTAGTGACCACATACCATCCATTTTTAGAGAAGATTCAGAAAATAATCAAAGATGTACAGCCATTACTAATTGAAGATACTGAATTAAAATATATATTCCCAAAACCTCCCATCCTTGCATTTAAACAACCACCAAACCTAAAACAAAAACTTGTCAGGAGAAAATTGGCAAATGAACAACTGAATATAAAAAATTGAACTAAACTTTGTAACAAACGTGCCTGTAAATTATGCCAACACATTTGTAATGATGACACAGCCACACATAACAACAAGATCTATCACATCAAAGGATCGTATTCATGTACATCATCCAATGTGGTTTATATAATACAATGTAATATATGTGACACAGGCTGTTACATTGGAGAAACCCGCCCAAAAATTCATTTAATGATGAATTTACACAAGCATTCAATAAGAAAACATAATGAAGACAGTTATTGTAGCCCAGTGGTACACCATTTTAGCCAGAATGATCACTCCATCCAAAACTTAAAAGTCAAAATACTCAGAGGAAAATTTAAAAACACCCAAGAGAGAAATGATCAGAATTTCATGTGATGTTTTCTTATTACACCTATTAGTGAGATATTTGTCCAAAAGGAAAGATATCACTGCGGACTACAATGCTCTGTTTTTCATGTATATATTGATGTGTATGTGTATATAATATGTGTATATATGTTTCCTTTACTATGTTGTGTTTATTCCCCATATATGTATTTACCTGAAGATGCCAGATGCTGTCTCCACTCTCACTGTTTTTTTCAAACTGAGGGTTCCATCTCATGTAGTATTGCTTGAGACTTGATAAAGAGAGGTTGAGCCTCTCGAAAGCTTGTCATTATAATTAAGACGTTTGTCCAATACAAAAGGTATTAAATTATATTGCAATACTCATTATTAATCTATATATATATGGATTAATAATTACTAAATTTCTAGATTACTGGACATTCATGGCTCCTTCACTTCAATATATATATATATATATATATATATATATATATATATATATATATATATATATATATATATATTCCACATTCTGAAGCTGTGTATAAAATTTTGCTCATAAGAATAATGAAAATACAGACTATATTATTTGAGTTTCATAGAAAGTTTGATATGAAAGAGATGGGATTTAAAAAAATATTATGTTAATTCAGCAGCATATGTTTAAAAAAATATCACTTTAATGTACTCACACTGAGCCAAAGATTCTCTCCTAATCATCATTGATGTATTTTTTCAATTGTTTACTAAGCTGCACAGTTTTCCAAGGTCAAAGCTTGATGAACATCTTTGTTTAATTCATGGAGCAGGTATAAAATTTGATTACTTCATTTAGAAATCTATAGTGAGCACTTGATGAATTCCATCCTTGTGCAGTGTTTAACATATTAACCAAGATCGATCTGTTGTTAATATCTCTTTTGACTGGTGAATTTATGAATAACAACATTTTGATTAAACATTTACTGGCTTTGATTATGAAGGGTACATGGTTAATTTATTTACAACCTAAATAAATATTCAAATAATCCGCTAACCATATGTTAGGCACATGAAATTTGACCTTGCTGGGAATCACATATATAGTTGTGAGCGTACGGGTCGTTGCTCACGCTTGCGGGCTCGCGTAGCGAGCCGCGGCCCTCGCGTAGCGAGGTCACTGGGCAAGGGCCTCAGTTGCTGGCATGGAGCGCCGAAGGCGCTCCATGCCAGCAACTGAGGCCCCTCGCGAAGCGAGGGCCTCAGTTGCTGGCGAGGTCACTGGGCACGGGCCTCAGTTGCTGGCATGGAGCGCCGAAGGCGCTCCATGCCAGCAACTGAGGCCCCTCGCGAAGCGAGGGCCTCAGTTGCTGGCGAGGTCACTGGGCACGGGCCTCAGTTGCTGGCATGGAGCGCCGAAGGCGCTCCATGCCAGCAACTGAGGCCCCTCGCGAAGCGAGGGACTCAGTTGCTGGCGAGGTCACTGGGCAAGGGCCTCAAACCCTCGCAAACTTCACGTCGCTACTCAAAAAACGCGAAGCGAGGGCCTCAGTTGCTGGCGAGGTCACTGGGCACGGGCCTCAGTTGCTGGCATGGAGCGCCGAAGGCGCTCCATGCCAGCAACTGAGGCCCCTCGCGAAGCGAGGGACTCAGTTGCTGGCGAGGTCACTGGGCAAGGGCCTCAAACCCTCGCAAACTTCACGTCGCTACTCAAAAAACGCGAAGCGAGGGACTCAGTTGCTGGCGAGGTCACTGGGCAAGGGCCTCAAACCCTCGCAAACTTCACGTCGCTACTCAAAAAACACGACACACAAATTACGACACTCGCTAAATTTTACGAGGAACGCAAACAACGTACGAAACACGTTACCACACATTACGACCTCGCAAACATCGGACGCAACACGCCGACATACAAACATTTAAAACACAATACATACACACAGCACATACATAAAAACCTTACGTACACCAAGAGGGAGCACCCAGGACCTCAAAAATGCAACTTACACCTCGATTTTACTTGAAATAAAAGACTTTTGAGACTAAAAAAAAATCTAAGCGACAGAAAAAATGGCTGCCGAACAAAACGAAAACGAGGCTACAGCACTCTAAACTCGCAAAACACCACAACAAACTCGCAAAACACCACAAGAAACTCGCAAAACGCCACAAACGACCTACGGATATTCATACCACACATTGCACACATTCAGCATGCTTACACAGCCGCTCCACACCACTAATGCTGCAGCAACATCAACACAGATTGCCAGCTCTTCATCACAATGCTTCAAAATAGGTACACTATATTCATTTAGTAATTTAGCTACCTTACAATTTCATTGCCGTCATTTTTTGACGGGCAATTCGCTAGTACTATGATAATGTTATGCAGTATGAGATACAGTGACTTCTGTCTCAAATAATTAAGTTATGTTGAATGCTGTCATGTGTTATGATGATATAAACCATATTGATATTGGTGTCACTAGGAAAATATCTCTTAATTAGAATAGAGGCGGCTTCTGTGTCACTTGCGTCGAGAACTGGATCTACCTTTTTGGATCCCTAGGCAGTCAAGTGGAGGAGCCCCTGTGAGATAGTATGCAAGGTATGCAATGACCCATTTTTGCTTTTTCTGTGTGTGTAAGTTATTTTTCCTGTTGTAACTCTCTTGTTCTAGGTGGTTATCCCCTAGTAGCCAGTCTATGAACTTAAGTATTTAATTTATTTTAAGCCAGGAACCATTTATTTTTAAAAAGTGGCACCCCTCACCTGGAAGCACCCCGGGGCTGCTGCCTACATGGCCTAATGGGTAATCCGGCCATGCTTGCGTCTTTTACTTTTAGTGCCTTGTTTCGTTTTCTTATAATAAAACTGGTTAGTGGAGATAGAAAATAGTCTGATGTGGTATATGTTTGAGACTAGCATATATCATATGCATAGAAGTGAAGTCTCCATCATTTACAGATTCATACAGATGGTTTAAAACAGGCACAGTAAGTGACCCCCTGTAGGGATAGATCATCTATAGACTTTCCTGTTTACAACAACATGAGCGCTACATATATGTATGTCATTTAAAGTTTCCTCATGTCGGTCCCTTTACGCTCTCTGTAGTAAGAGTGCATGACGCAGGTTTAACTCCAGAACACACACTACATTTTTAATTCATGGAAACCTTTACTATCTATTCCTCTGTATCTATTTCATCCATTCTCATCTTCCATGCATTTATTTTCTTCATTTTACTCTTCGCCCTATCAGATATCAAGGAATAGGAGGTCTACCCTGTCTGTTTTTTTTGGTTGCCCTGATAACAGTATTTATGTCTAATTTGCACCTGAAAACCTGGACCGATCAGAATAAAATTAGGACAGCCATTAGGGCAGATGGTCTTTTACCTCCTGGACACTTAACAGGATGTGGATAGACACACTAATACACATGCACCTTATGGCATGCCACCAAATACATATTCTATGTCTGTGATCTTACTAGATAATCATTTTCCTTTTTCTATCCACAACATTATGTTTTATCATTGGCTCTAGCACTATTAATATTTTCATAAATAGTGACAAGGAGCTCTTTATAGTATAACTACACCAGCTTTGTTTACACATGGGAAATAAAAATTAACTACAGTTATAAAAGCTTTAAAGTTGCAAACACTGTACTCTTGCAGTCTATAACCATGCAATTTGTATAACACTATATTGCAGACACTACTAAGGCTAAAATAAGATAGAGAGCCAATAATATAAAAATATAAATATGTAGCTTCCTTTAGATAAGAATAAAATGCATTATTATGGAAGGCACTATACAAATATAGAACATTCACAGAAACTAATTAGGTTATGGCATAGGCTGCCAGAGAGAGATGTGGCAGAAAGCTCTGTGTCGAATTTTAATAATAGACAGGAAAGATTCTTGTCAGAAGACATTACTGGGCACAATGGAATGTGATTAGATTCAAAGTTTTTTTTAGTCACATTGCAATCGTGTTTACCACAAGACTCAGAATGAATATTACATGATTTCTACTTCCTAAACTCTATTCTCTGTGCCTTCATTTTCTACCCTAGGGTGAATGACGGTATTTTTACTCCTATCATAGATACATATTGTCTGAAAGTACAATATGTCCTAGGATAGTTTTATGGCTGGTCTAAGGGAAAACAGATTTATATTAATATATATTGCAGGTCTAAAGGAAATCAGATCTATATTAATATATATGCAGATGAATCAGGAATGAAATAGAAAACTTAATTCATTTTCAGAAGACATTTAAAAAACATAATGAAATCATGTGGTAATGTGGTAGTGGTTCTTATACAAAAGATGGGTTGAAGAAATCCACGTTGTCGTAGTAATGTTTTAACATTTGTAGGAGGATGACATCTGTTGAAGGATATGGGAAGATTTAATTGTGCTAGATGATACACAATATAGGAGGTATCAAAAAGTTTTGGACATGGGATTAAGATCTATTGTTGGTTTGCAAACAAATAAGATCATAGAAGGTCATAGAGAAGCAGACCTAGGACCACCTTGCAAGATGTCAGGGGAGAGTGACAGTCTGTGAGTTGGTTCTGGCCCTAATCCATGGCAATGTTCTTAAGCCAGACTGAGAGCAGGGCCCATAGTCGTAAATAGATACCAATGTTAGTGGGTATGACGCAAAAACGTGATACGTTTTGTGCCTCATTAGCATGTCACTAAGCAGAAGCTTAGTGGAAATATTATTTACTGAGAAGTTATGTGGGACAACAGGTCTTTTGGCCTGTGTGAGACATGTAAGTGGACTCTTTTATTTCCTTCCTGAATATACAATGTGGGTGGGTTTCAATCACCTTTCTACCCATCATAATATATTTAGTACCTGACCAAAGTTGTCACAGGTGATCAGCAGTGCAGCATTCA
The DNA here is from genome assembly GCA_027410445.1 of Discoglossus pictus. Lineage (NCBI taxonomy): Eukaryota > Metazoa > Chordata > Amphibia > Anura > Alytidae > Discoglossus > Discoglossus pictus. Next base: position 360,017,622 of record CM050164.1, on the reverse strand, counting down.
TAGGATATATTCTGAATTTATATTTATGACAATAATTATTTATTTTTACATTTACATGTAGGTTTTTGTCCATAAAAAATATTGGGGAAAATACAGACTTGGCATTCTAAAGTCTTTTTTACAAATCCCATTTTACCCAACTGCCTCCATCTCTCCCTCTGATTAGCTGGATTGAGGCTTGTGAGGAAGGGACGAACCCTCTGAATGACAACCATATTTTAGAAATAACTAAACAGCTTTCAAACTGATATTTTCCCATGAGCATGATCTGACATCAGGATCAGGGTGAGCGAGACAGGCGTATGAGCGAAGTGTTAAGTAATTAGTGTAATGATAGCTTCCCAAAGGTGTAGTGATGGTTACATTTCTTATTGTTAGTGCTTGTGTTATAAAGACATGTTTTGGGAATATATCTTAATAGTTGCTTTAAATGTTTGATGATCTTTATATCCTTACTAGCGACTTGCCGGTCAAAAATGATGGGGCAATAAAATTGTAAGGCAGGTAATGCTGTTTGCCACAGACATTCATTTTTTTTGTGGTCTGACATCCATTGGCACTCATTGCGAGCCTCTTGGTTGTTGTATATATTTTTACTTTTGCTGTCATTGTAAGGTGTGCGCTGCGTTTATTGCAAGGCTGTCCCCTGGTATAGTTTGTGTGCTATGAGCAGCGTTGGTGCTCGTTGTGTGGCACGCGGTGAATGGCTTTTATTGAGATAGTGTTTTTTTTTTTTGGTGTATATGTATTTTTGTATGCTAATTAAATAAGTAATACATTTATAAATTAATATAGTTCAATAGTATTTAAAGTTGAAAAAAGACTTTCAGTCCATCAAGTTCAAGCTTTTAAGATCTCCTCTGATTTGCAATATGCGGATTAATTATTAATCAATTATTTATTTATTTATTTTTTTAATTTAATTTTTAATTATTAATTAATCCAGAGGAAGGCAAACAGAAAAAAAAAACAAGCAAGACTTAGCCAATCGTCTCAAAGGAAAAAAAAAAAAATCCTTCCTGACCCCAGATACCGTCGATCGGATTTCTCCCTGGATCAAAACTGTCTCTCTAATGATCCATGATAACCCTAATTTCCCTTTTTAATTAGAAATAAATCTAGCCTTCTTTTAAAGTTATCTATCGAATCCGCTGTCACCACCTCCTCTGGTAGAGAATTCCACAGATTAACCACCCTTTCTGTGAAGAACCCTTTTCTTTCTTTAAGGTGGAATCTTTTTAATTCTAACCTCAAGGGATGTCCTCTTGTCAGTTGAAAACCTCTTGGCAAAAAAAGCTCCCTTGACAAATCTTTATACTGACCCTGGATGTATTTATATAGATGCCTTTTTTCTAGAGAAAATAGGTTTAATTTGGTTAGTCTTTCTTCATAACTTAGCCCCTCTATTCCCCTTATTAGTTTTGTTGCCATCCTCTGTACCTTTTCCAGCTCTAAAATTGTACTCCATATTCCAAATGAGGGTGTACTAGGGATTTGTATAGTGGCAGAATTATATTTGCTTCCCTGGCTTCTATACCCTTCTTAATACATGCTAATATTTTATTTGCCTTTGCAGCTGCTGCTTCACTTTGAGCACTGTTACCTAGGTGGTTGTCCACAAGCACTCCCAAATCCCTTTCAATATCTGATACACCTAGATTTGCTCCATTAAGATTATAAATTGCATGGCTATTTTTCCTTCCCAGATGCATAACTTTACATTTATTCATATTAAATCTCATCTGCCATTTAGATGCCCATTCCTCAATTTTATGTAAATCCCTTTGGAGGGATAGCACATCATTATCTGATTTAATTACCTTGCACAACTTTGTGTCATCAGTGAAAATGGAGACACCACACTCCAATCCTACCTTTAAGTCATTAATAAATATGTTAAAAAGGAGAGGACCTAATACTGAACCCTGAGGAACCCCACTTACCACATTAGTCCAATCGGAGTATGTTCCATTTACAACAACCCTTTGCTTCCTGTCTTTTAGCAAGCTCTCAATCTATGAGCAGATATTTACTGCAATTCCTGTATCTCTTAGTTTGCACAATAGTCTCCCATGTGGCACTATATCAAAAGCCTTTGCAAAATCCAAAAAGACTACATCCACTGAATTGCCTTGATCCAGGTTCCTACTAACCTCCTCATAGAAACTAATTAGATTTGTTTGACATGACCTATCCCTCATAAATCCATGTTGACTCCTACTTATAATCCTGTACAAATAGATATATTCTTGTATATTATCCCTTATTAACCCTTCTAAAAGCTTCCCCACTACAGAAGTGAGGCTCACTGGTCTATAATTCCCCGGACTTGCTCTTGCTCCCTTCTTAAATATAGGTATCACATCAACTTTCCTCCAGTTATCTGGTAGAGACCCTGTGTTGAGTGAATCTTGAAAAATTAAATATAATGGTTTGGCTATTACAGAACCCAGTTCCCTCAGTACCCGTGGATGTATTCCATCAGGACCGGGGGCTTTATTAACATTTATTCTTTCCAACCTCTTTTGGATTACTTCCTGTGTTAACTAATTATTTGGCAAAGGTAGTGTAGCCCCATTTTGTTGCAGTGTCCCAACCACTGGTACCTCCCTTGTGTATACCGAAGAAAAGAACCTATTTAGCTCATCTGCCTTTTCTTGGTCAGCAATTATCAGACATCCTGTGTCCCATTGTAATGTTCCTATAGCTCCCTATCTGGCCTTCTTCCCATTAATATACTTAAAAAATATTTTAGGGTTAGTCTTACTCTCTTTTGCAATACAATTTTCATTTTCTATTTTAGCCAGTCTAATCGCGCTTTTGCAAGCCTTGTTGATTTCCTTGTATTCCTGTAAAGCAGTCTCTGTCCCTTCTTGTTTGTATAATTTAAATGCCTGTTTTTTACTCCGTATCTTGATCTTTAAATCATTGTTAAGCCATGTTGGATGAGATTTACTCTGTTTACTTTTATTCCCACATGGTAAATGCTGATGTGTATGTATATTTAGTAAGGATTTAAATGTTGTCCATTTATGTTCAGTGTTTTTACCTGCCAGTTCTCTGTCCCAGTCTATACTTTGTATTGCTGCCCTTAGACCGTTAAAATCTGCCCTTTTAAAATTAAGAGTTTTTGTTGGCCCCTTAAAATTTGGTATTTTTAATTCAATTCTCAATATGTACCAAAACCGCCGGTTCATTTCCAGCCCCTCCCAATAATTTGTCTACCCGATCCACAATATGACTAAGCCGAGCACCCTATTTGTAAGTAATATATGCAGGAAGCATTGTGCTGAAGAGCTGGCAATCTGTTTTGATGTTCCTGCAGCATATAATGTAGGTTTGCACTGTTGTGGAGCTGAGGTGTAAGTGTCAGCAATGTGTGCCATGTGTAGTGTAAATAGGCTACGTGCGCGAGGGGAAGCTGTTAGTGTAGCTGTGTACTTCCGCATTCTGTAAGTTAGTGTTGTAAAATGGCAACAAATGTGTATGTGGTACGCGAGTGTGGATGATTTAGCGTCCTTGCTAAAAGTGTATCTTGTACCTCGCTTTTTGGAAAAGCTGTATGTGCTTGTTGGTATCTTGCGGCTTTCGGGTCGTGTAGCCTCGTTTTCATTTTTCTCAGCGGTCATTTTTTCTCTTGCTTAGGGGATTTTCGTGTGTCTAAACTCAGTAAATTGGACTTATATTCAGGTGTAACTTCACTTGCAAAGGGCCTGGGTGCCCCCTCCCCCTGCTGTGGGTAAGCATTTTATGTCATTTTTGTTTGTATTTATTGTTTTTTTAATGTTTTCAGCTGCGCGCGCTTCCGCCGTTAATGTCGTATTTTTGCAAGTTCGTAATGGTATTTTTTCTATGTCCCGCGGCTTGTATTTTTTTGTGTAAGTCCGTATTTAGTCCTTGCGTGTTAGATGTATTTTTTTAAAGTCCCGCTTCTGTGGGTGTTTGTAACCTCTTGTGAGGCGGTGTAGAGCCTCCATCTTCCGCAAATGCGGCCTATCGCTTTGCGAGGATCCGCATTTGCGGCCCGAACTGCGGCCCTCGATTTGCGAGGGACGCAGTTCTTGCGAGCTCGCTTCACAAGCTCGCAAATCGTGACGACATTTCGTAGTTTGACAACTATTATATGTGATTGAGCAGATGGTGAGGATTCTGTGACCACATGGGAATAATGATTATGAAGAAATCTTTATTAAAATGTTAACTTTTATCTATTTGGTCAATATAGTTAAAATCCTACAGGAAAATGTAATGATGCCTAAATTACTTGGATCGGTAAATGTTCTTGGCCTCAGTTAGAACTTGAAGATCTTTAAGTCAGGATATTACTGGCAGAAAGATACATTTATGAAGTGATTATTATTTAAATATGAGCTTAAAGAAATGATCAATTTTACAATATTACAAGTAAATGCTTCAATAGTTAACCTAGTATAATTTATGTAATTCTAAAATTTTTATTAGAAAACAGAGACATATCCACATACAGATGTGTGAGCACCACCATTGACCCCATAGCACTTCCTGGCATGTCTTATAGCCAGTTGCACCACTTCAACAACTAACTGATTTTTCTGAAAGCTGTTTTGCTTCGCTAATTTACGATTGTGCTGCTTTTGTAACTTTGCAAAGCACAAAAGTGATATTTAAATTATATATAAATGTGAATAAATTAATTAAACTGAATGCTACCATATATGGTGGACACAGGATGCACAGACAGACAGACTGTTATCAATATAATTTATTTATGGAGGTGTCATGTTCTGCAGCACTGAAACAACAGAGTATTGTAGTATGAAGGTGTCATATAATAAACGACAAATATTTCTATAATTCTTGTCTTGACAGATACAAACCACTATGAGGAACCCGCTTAATACAGTTTACAGTCCAGTACGTGACATACAAATCTTCTCTAAAGACAAACACTCTTGCAGATACACACACAAGTGTGTAGTATCATATACACACACTTAATAGATATAAATACAGATGCATGGTCTTATGACAAACCCTTAATGTATTTTAGCAATGCATCGTATTATCGTAATGTACTTGGAAACATCTTGAGACATCTTGGAGAGCGAAGTGAGATGGACCCTAGGATGTTTTGCTAATAATAAGGCTGCAGGAGGTGATGGAATCTCAATTGAACTATTCAAAATTCTACAGCAATGGCCAAAGGGCTGTAAAAGGTCAGTCTACATCCCAATCCCAAAAAATGGCAGTGCCAAAGATTGCTCCAGTTATCGAACAATTGCACTAATTTCACATTCCAGCAAGGTAATGCTTAAGATTCTACAAGCTCAACTCCACCAATATATGGACAGTGACCTACCAGATGTGCAAGCCGGGTTCCACAGAGGAAGAGCAACAAGAGATCAAATTGCCAAAGTCCGCTGGATAATAAAGAAAGCAAGAGAGTTCCAGAAAAGCATGTACTTCTGCTTCATAGACTATGCTAAAGCCTTTAACTGTGTGATCACAACAAAATGTGGAAAGTTCTTAAAGAGATGGGAGTACCAGATCATCTTATCCTCCTCCTAAAGAATCTGTATGTGGACCAAGAAGCCACAGTCAGAAGTGAACATGGGACAACAGAATGGTTCAAGATCGGAAAAGGAGTACAACAAGGTTGTATATTGTCACCTTATTTATTCAATTTGTATGCAGAGTACGTCATGCGTCATGCATAAGGCTGAACTGGATGAATCCAAAGCCAAAATCAATATTCCTGTTGATACTACTTTGATGGCTAAAAGTGAGGAGGAACTAAATGACCTATTGATGAAGGTAAAAGAAGAGAGTGCAAAAGTTGGCCTGCTGCTCAACATTCAAAAGATGAGGATCATGGCAAACGGCAATCTCACTTCTTGGCAAATAGACGAGTAAGAAGTGGAAGCAGTAACAAAATATATTTTCCTGGGATCAAAGATCTCTGTAGATGGTGACTGTAGTCATGAAATCCAAAGACGTTTGCTTCTGGGGAGGAAAGCTATCGCCTGCTTGGACAAGCTAGTAAAAATTATTAAATTAAATTATATATATATTAAACTATCAACAAATGTCTGCATAGTTTGAACTATGGTATTCCCAGTAGTAACATAAGGATGTGAGAGCTGGACTATAAAGAAGGCTGAGCGCTGTAGAATTGACGCCTTTGAATTGTGGTGTTGGAGAAGACTGCTTAAAGTCCCTTGGACCGCAAGAAGATCCAATAAATCAATACTTCAGGAAATCAAGACGAAATGTGCACTAAAAAGTATGATCATGAGGCTGAAGCTCAAATATTTTGGCCATATCATGAGATGGCAGGATTCCCTAGAAAACACTTTGATGCTGGGAAAGATTGAAGGCACAAGAAGAAGGGGATAACAGAGGCGGAGATGGATAGATGAGGTCACTGAAGCAATGAACATGAACTTGATGGAGCTCAGAGGGGCAATGACTGAGAGATGTACCTGGCGTGCTGTGGTTCATAGAGTCACGGAGAGTCGAATGCGAGTGAACAACTAAACAACAACAACTTTAATAAATGTTTTAATATGTCTGGCATATACACAGTTAAATCAAATATGAGAGAAGCTATCCTGCATGAGGATTTAAATTGTCCAAATACATTAATTAACAAAAAACTTTTTAGCTTTCTGTATAACACTATGTGTGACCAACTCAAGTGAAGCCATTGCAAGTCTGTGCTTAATTACCTTTAGCTCTTTTCCCAATAATTGGGGTTAAGCCTTTGACCAGCTATTTCTAAAGCATGAGGGCATGTTGGTTGACTAGACAAGACAAAACCAAGATATACAATACTGGACTTATAGTTTGATAAACTAATTTGTTATCTCACATCCTACTTACCACAGAGCAAACACTCAGATACATTTACATTCAGTAATATAGATACAGTATTCTACAATTTAGTAAATGCAAACAACCACAAACACTAACAAGGCAGATTAGTAACCATAGAAATGTAGATTTATGGCAGATAAAAACCAATAGACTCATTTAGTCTGATATCCTATAAGTGCTTGAATTCCTTTACCATATTACTCTATTTGATGGTTGTTCAACTTTTTTACTACCGTTTCTGTAAAGAGGAAACCTTTCACAATTATGTGTGTGTTTATTTGTATAGCACCAGCACAGTACTTTACAAAGACAATTGACAAAGCAATTCTATGGCAATATCAGTGCATTGAACATGTAGAAAACAGTGCGCTATATAGCCCCCTGCCCTGAAGAGCTTACAGACTTCTTATATGGGGAAATATGCATACAGACACATTATGGTAAGTACAAATGGAATGGAGGGTGTGACTAAGTGTCTAGTAGTGCATTTGATAAAGGAGCTGTTGGAGAACATCTTTAAAGAGATTATATTTCTAGGTGAACCTCAACATCAGTGGTATTAGCCATCTATACACAGTATACCAAAGGGGGCTTGTTAAAATTTTATGTGGGTTTAGTACCAGTATCTTCAGCCCAAGTACCTGCCACTGATCCACTATCAAACCAAATTTGTGGGATATAGGTCAATATTTCTTTAAGTAATTATGCAAGTATGATAGCTAATACATTTCAGATGACCGACAAAATATCCTTCATATGTGACACGCAAAGCTTTCTGATTCTGAAAGGCTTATTCTTTAAGTGTCAAGCAAGGCCAAGGATTCATGTGCTATTTATTAGATAGTGACATAATATTTTGCATGAAAATGCTGTCCCAGAGTTCTCGGATGCCTTAGGCATGTAAAGTCCCTTTTCTTCCTTTCACTCTCTCCCTTTTTCATTCTCCTGAAAAACTTCTATCTCGCATGCCTGAAGGAAGCAAAATAGGATATCAATATTTATGAATAAAATGTTAATGAATAAAGCAAAAACTATTAGCCCACTTATAGATGATTTTTCATGACAAAACTTTCAATTTAATGAGGAGGCCCTATAGGGGATGAATGTCCTATGAGCATTATAAGTGAAATATAAAATTGCATTGCCAATTCTATTTTTGTAATAATGCAATCTTTTTTTTTTTTCATTCTTTTTTGCTTTCCTAAGCAAAGATTTTACTTGGTTAGTAAATAAATGCAAATAAATAAATGCAAATATTATACAAATCAATTACAATTTTTATTTGCTCTCATTTACTACAGGAATTCGAATAGGAGTATTGCCAATCATGCATGCTCAGCTATGATTATGTGACATCCAAATCTATGCAAGTCATTTGCATGAAGAAAATCTGCTAAAAAGGAATAATAGAAGACAGAAATAAGAAAGAGCCGACAGACATAACTCTTAGCAATTACGCACCAACACTTAGATATAAGTTAAAAAAGATAATTTTTAGCATTTGCCAACCACAACCATTAGTTCAATCTGTCAATAACTGTGTCTCTTGAACTTATGCCCCTGTGATGTTCACTGGTTATCGTAATAGCTGGCAGGCTAGAGGCTTTTTATACCATCATGTCATTGACAGTATCTCTGTTTTTCTGGGAATATGCAGTTAAATGTGGTAATCTCTGCAGAGATGGCGTGTCTCTAAATGCTGTCCTTATATTTGCACCAGGCTCCAACTTTCTGGTTTTAAGCAGTTGTAAAACATAAATGTAGAATAAGAAGAACAGTTATTTTTCTATTATTCCTGTTTGTAATGTAATAATAAAATGAACAATTTAAATAATTCAAAGTTGTGGTTGTCAAAATTTATTTTCCAAGAACCACTAAAGATTTTTTAATGTCTTGTCAGGACATTTGATTATTACTGAGGTTTAGAGTTTTCTTTCAGCTGCTTAATAAAAGAGGCCAACATGCTACACTACAGTAAAATCTAGTATCTAGTACCCCAGTACTACTTGTTGATTTCATTTTTATTTTTACATTTTTTAAATTCAATTGTTTGAATAACACTAACCAGTAATTATCATGTTGATTACATTGTGCCACCAAATTGCATTGTGAAAATGAAGTAACAGGGTTAAAGGAATATGTAAGTGAGCCGGTTATGAATGCATCTGAGAATTAGTAGGGTATGAAAACATTTATTTGCATGAAAATATCCCAAAATAGACATTAATTAGCTCATCTTGAAGTTAGCAAAATTTATTATGTTTTTTTTGGCATGTACACCCATAGAAAGACCCACCTGAATTAGCATAACATTCAAATTCAAAATCAGACTAATACATTGTATCATTCTTAACCTCAGTGGCTTCTGGCATGCGCTCAGTACAAGAACTACAACAGTTACTTCCTGTGCTCTGTACCAGAAAGGTCAAAAAACCGTATGTACCCTGCTGTATTTCCTGTGTGTACCCGGCTTATGTAAGCGTCCTGTGGGTTTGACTTTTGTGCAAATAACTATGGCCTCATTCTATTACAGCCGCAGCCGCTGCGGGGCCGCAAGGACCGGCCGCAAGCTATTCGGCTATTCTATTCCCCTACGGCCGGGGACTCCGGCAGGCTTGCGGCCGGCGCCTTGCTATCCCTTGCGGCCGATCGCGCCGGAGGAAAGCCTTTGATCTAAAACGGCCGCAAGGAAAACGTCCGTAAGAAAAGCCTGGTTGCGATTCTATTGCTCCGGGAACCCTCTCTGCAAGGCTAAAAGCGAGCCGCAGCTTACTTGCAGCAAACAGGTCTCGCTAGCACCAATTAAGCACATAAAATAGCTCAAATAAAGCCATCCTGCACTTTGAGAAGACTATAAAGTGATATTCGGTGTTAGAAAAAATAGCACATAATTACCCTATACTCAAATCCGTAAAATATTTTATTTTTAATATCCGTAAAATATACATGTAAAAAGTCCAGAGTGCTTGGAGCACCTCAGACCCGCCCACGCCGCAGCCGGAAAATAAACAGTTAATTTGAACTCGGGTTTGGGCTGATGTGCAAGCTTGAGAGTGGGTTTCTTTTAATCCTCATGTCCCCCAATATGATCCCTAGCATTTACAGAGCTGTACAGTGCGGGCTTGAATTTATTTTTCACTTTTAATATTTCTGAGCTTACGGCCGGTTTCAAGATATGCGGCCGGCCGTAAGGGGAGATCCTTGCGGGGCCGTATAATAGAATCGCGAGTTAACTGAACCCCCGCAAGGAATCGCAGCCTTACGGCCGATTTACGGACGGTAATAGAATGAGGCCCTTTGTAAGTAAACGGAACTTTTCTATATAACATGTTTCCCTACACTACTAATTCTCCTCTATCAGATGCATTCATAATCCAACTCACTTACATATCCCTTTAATTATACTGGCTTTTGAAACACTATTCAGTTTATCTTCCCTCTATGGGTTTACCATATTGGTGTATCTCTGTCTTCCCACCACTCAGAGTTTGTTACTGTGAGGGGGAGAGCAACAAGCTGTGCAACTCCATATTGCAGTATCCAACAACCCTTTGCAAAATGAGCAGATGGAAATTAAAAGTGTAATATTTCATAACTCTACATAAAGAGGCTAATAGGGCTTTCATGATGCTGGATACAATTTATACTTTTGAGTAAAAGAAGCTTTCCAGATCCATATATAGTAATCTGTCTTGGGGAGCGTCTAAAGCAGGGGTGTCCAAACTCGGCCCCGGTGGGCGCGGCACAGGCTCTGGAATTGTGGATATCCCTACAGCACCCAGGTGAGACTATTGCTTCTTCAGTCCTCCTCACCTGTGACTCACTCGTGCACAGAAAGGAAATCCTCAAATCCAGGCATGTTTGCTGTCCAGCAGGACCTAGTTTGGACACCCCTGGTCTAAAGGTGAAGGAGGTAGATTTGATAATATGGAGAATGTCTGTGCTGTAAAATTGAATATCCCTACAGAGATTGGTGAATAGTTCTGTCAACAAGAGTTTCTGCCAAGTATTGACTTTTCTTAGGTATATGCGCCATTGTGATTCTTTCCAGTAAATAATGTCCAGGAGAAGAGGGGCCTGTGCATGCTTTTATTTATTATCAGCCAGGTGACCCTTACAAGATAAGGAAAAAAGAGGTAAACTCCCGCTTTCCCCTGTATGTTTGGCATTTCTGGGTTCCTTTAGCTCATCAGATTACACAGAAGATGTGCAATTTATACTTTTAAAGGCCATTGGTGTGCTTCCTGTAAGTGTTAAGCTGATATTCTGTCCCTGCACTAATGTATACAATGTCATTGTTTGCAATATTAACGCAGAAATCTCTCCTTTGATGGAGGTTAATCATCCAAATTGGGATGTTTACTATGATTTTCTGTAAATGGAATGTCTTTTTTTATGGAAATCTGCATAAGATAGCGGGTATCATGGCCCCATTTGCATCTTCTAAGAAAAGTAACATATTTACCTCAAGGGAACACCCAAGATCGTGTTTACAGTTCCTAATTCTTGATTATAATAGTCAATTCATTGTTATATGTATATCATTAACATGCTTAAAGCACAACTGTAGTTTCAAAAACATCACCTTGAACAGTATTTAAAAAAACTTGTCAGTAAATAAACTAAGAACATAAAAGCATTTTAGGTAAAACGCAAATTTAGTGTCAATAATAGCTAGTCATGTATAACATGCCAACTTGGGGCCTCATTCAAATGCGATTTGGCCAATTGAATAGGACTCTATATAAGCACAGAGCATATTTTTTTACAGAAGATTTTAGTTAGTGAAGACCTTGCTTTTGCATAGAAGTTCACTAACTAAAAACTTCTTTAAAAAAAATATAGAGCACTGTTTAATTGGCCAAATTACATTTGAACGAGGTCTTTGGATAGCTTGTCTGCTATTCTACTAGAGGTTGAAAGAAAAGCAAATGTCTGACACCATTACAGCAACATTTTATAATATAATATTTGAAAATATAAAGCTTTTCAGAAAATATTTACTTATTATAAAGTCAAGTTCTGGTTAAGAACATACTATAAATATGACACTTATCAGGTCTTTTAACAGATTATATTATCTTGATGAATTATATATTCTGACATAATGTAAAATGGCTCAAGGTAATTATATATACTTTATTTATGATATCTGCTTACTAGCACCTATCAATTCATTATCACAATCTCTGCACTACCACGGGGGTCTTTCTTTCTTACTGTGCCTCTAATCCCTCCAACTCACCTTAGTGACTAAATAACAGGTAACCACAATACCCTGTACTGGTAAAATTACTGACTGTTGCAAGAGGTCTATTTTGAGTGCTTTTTAGAAGCAATAATCTGCTGATTCCTTTTTTTGGGCCAAGCGGTTTTCTCTCTCTACTTTAATAGCCCTGAGTGCATCTCCCCCACTGTGCAGGAGAGCACCCTGGAGTTTCTCAGCAGTTTCAGACTTTGGTCAGCATCAGATGAGAATTACTGATTGATTTTTCTGTGTTTTTTTTTCCTCTTGTTATTTGCAAAACTCTATTATTTTGTATAATTTAATTTATATATTATAAAATGAACTTAAACATAGGAAATAGAACATTGCAACAAACCTGAATAATTCTCAATTGACTTTGCAGAACAGGGTTAGGTAAGTCCAGTTCCCAGATGCAGTTTTCAGATGTGTGGCCCATTAAAGTTTTAGGTTATTCTTAAAGAGCATGTAAAGCGAACGATATTTTGTCTTATCCATGTTTTTTTTTTTTTAAGTGAATCAATTATGTTGTATTTATATGCAAATAAACATCTCACATGTATTAATTAGTTGCTTTGATATACTAATTTGGATAACAGTCTGCTTGTCTGTCTCTGTCTATGCACTGGCAAAAATAAAGATCTGCAATGTTATCTGGCAGTTAGGCCCTTCTCCCACCCTTATCAATCACTCTGAGCTGCACATTAGCATACAGGAGGCGCACAATCAATTCTGAATGTTTCAGAAATGATTAACTGTAGAGAAAAACTGCTAGTATAATGTAAAGGCAGTTGTTATGCTCTTTAAAATTAAATCAACTTCCTTTTGTGGTGATTGTTCCCCTTTAAGCTGAACAAAGTAAAGGTTATCCTTGCAAAGTAGTCATAAAATTAATTATCTGTATTTGGTTAAGCCATTTTTCATTTATTTAAAGAAACAAAGCTCTCTGGTTTTATGACCACTTCTCAAGGCTTCATGCCTACCTTGTATAATTTAATTCTTCAGGGCAAGGAACATGGCAAATATTTACATTTTAAGTTTAATGTATCATCTTAACTGTAGTGGGTCTAGTATACACACAGTATTTTGTTGGAGAAATATGATCTTGACTAGATTCAGACAATCACTGGAGAAAGACATTCATATTTGAAGGCCTCTTTGTAAATCAAAGTAGGTATTGATGTTAAAAGTGCATACTTTAACTATTACTTTAGATTACAGCACAATCATTTTTATGGTTGACCCAGATCATGTATAGGAGCTGGGTTATAAAAAAAAACAGAAATTAAATATGCTTATCTCAGAAATTTCTACTCAGGAAGATAAATCATTTACGTAGCTATAAAAATAAGCTGCGGTTCCAAGGCAATAAAAGTTGCCACTGCAAAATTAAGTCCATTGTTTTCAAGCCCGTAACTCGGAAGCCGTCGGAAGACCGCCAAAACATGCTAATTAATAAAAAAATGAACTTACAACCTCACACACAGCACAGGTGGTGAGGCAGGGAGCCTGTAAGTGAGTTTGCAAGCTAATTTTTGGGAGGTCTGAAAACGGCTAAGCAAAAAAAAAAATGGTGGCCGTAAAGCTGTATCTTTTTTTCAAGCCTATAAATCGGAAACACATTTTGGCCTTGGGGAAAATGAACAATGTCCCAAGCCCGCAAATGGTTTCACACCCGTAAATGGAAACAGGAGCACGGAGGAAGGAGAAGGGGGAGAAAGAAACAGGGGAGGGAGTGGGGGAGAGACACATGAGTGAGAGAGGGGGAAGAGCGTGGAAAGAGACACAGGGGAGGGCGTGGGTGGAAAGAGACACAGGGGAGGGAGTGGGGTTAAGAGACACAGGGGAGGGAGATGGGGGCAAAGAAACATGGGATGGAGAGATTGGGGAGTGGCTTGCAATGAGCTCCGAAGGTGCTTGCGATAAGCGCCAGAGGCCAAAGGCCGAAACCGCTCAATGCGAGGCCCGGAAAGTAGAGGGGGGGAGAGGCTTGCAATGAGCGCCGAAGGTGCTTATCGCGAGGCCTGCAAGTTAGAGGAGGAGAACCTCGCATTGTGTGGCAAACAGCATTGCCAGGCATCAAATTTTATTGCCGTCATTTTTGACGGGCAAGTCGCTAGTCATCTTAATGAAAGCCATATTAGCCCAATTATACAAAGCTGTGCATTATTACTAGCTGTTTTTTTATTTTACTCTGCTTAAAGGAATGTGGATGGTTCCTGGATTTTGCTAGATATATAATACTAGTAACTTGCCCATCATAAATGACGGTATCATATGTTATGTTCAATTGTCTGTTCTGTCTCTCTCTGTGCTGTCTCTCTGTGTGCGCCCTCTGTCTCTCTCTGTGCACTGTCTTTCTCTCTTTGCCCTCTGTCTCTCGGTGCCCTCTCTCAGCACTCTGTGAGCTCTCTGTCTCTCTTCCTCCTACTCTCCCCTCCCTCTCTCTCACCCTCCTTCTCTGCCTCCACTCTCTATCCCTCACTGTCTCCCCTCACTCTCTCCCTCCTTCTCTCTCTCTGCATCCTCTCTCCTCTCCCCTCCTTTTCTCTCTAGTTCCCTCCCTCTTTCTTTTCCCCTCCTTCTTTCTCCCCCCTCTCTTCCTTCCCCTCCTTCTCCCTCTCTGCCTATTTTCTCCCTTCCCCTACTTCAATTCAGAAGCAACTGCGAATTTGTGACTGTGTCATTTATACGCAGTTGTATGTACATTGATTTATTAAGAAGTGCAAAAAAAAGAAAACAGACTCTGTTTCTCATACAGTTTCTCATACTAACCAATCAGTGACCCCCTCTTACCAACATTCTGCAACATGCTGCTGAGGTGAGGCCCCTGATAGCCTAGAACGTTGTAGATCCAAATTCTGTCTGTATGCCCTTCGGTGGGCAGACCCATACAGGGACTATTTGTTTGATTTTAGGCTGTACAAATATAGCATATAAGCACTTCTTATTAAATTAAAGTACATAAAAGGAAATGGATACACCATTGTATTATTTTCCTAGTGAAATCCAGAAACCTTATGTACCCCTTTAACTCTAAGTTGGCCTCTTTACCTCCTTCTATTACTCATACTGTATCACTGTGTGAAGTGGGTAACAAACTGTATATCTCTTACAGTTATCTATATTCCATCTTCCAACAGATAACTGTAGCCATTAGCTTCTTTTGGTCCATATAGTGATCTGGTGTTGCCTCCACCACTAGAAGCTACATCACATGACCCAGTAGACCAACAGGAAATGGCTAGCCATGGTATATTTGCATTCGATTCAGCACAATATATTTGCCTTAGGAGATGCAACATGGTAAATTACAGCTCAAAATTCATAGCTACGGTTAAAATTACTTTCATTATGTTAGATACAATTAGAGTTTTAAAGGTCCATACACTTGCATTACCATTACAGTGTCCCTATTTATGAACATGGGGGGCCTTTTCCAGGGTGGACATCTGACAAAAGTACTTCCTCTCCCCCTGTTAATGGCCCTGTCTATATGCAACGACATAACTGAATTTAATTATACACCACATTTTTTTAAATACTGGGCCATATATATTAGTCCATTAAAAGATATGGAAGTTTTCTTGACTTTTCTAGGTATATAATATATCTGTGTATCTATTTACTTGCATGTACTTTATTTTATTAGGAAGTGCTTATAAGCTCTGTTTTTATGTCTAAAATCAAGCAATTAGTCCCTGTATGTGTCTCCCCACTGCATAAATGCAGACAGACTCTGTAGGGATGGATGTGCAGTGTAGTGCCCTAGCCTATCAGGGACTGTGTCTCAGGAGCATGTTGCAGAATGTTGCTGGTCACTGATTGTTTCGTATGATACACAGCACACTCCGTACAATAGAGTCTGTTTTCATGAGCTGCCAAGGGCAGATGAAGCAGATAACATTTGTTTGATTTTAGGATGTAAAACCAAAACTTTTAATAAAATAAAGTATGTAAAGTAAAGTGTTCAGGGAACTCTTGAAGATGGTTTAGTAAATATGACCCTTCAGAAAACAGAGGAATGGCAATTCTCAAAGAGTTGGACAACCATTTAGTTAATCTGGCTCATGTATAAATAAATACACATACACATTTTTTTTTAACACAAAATAAACATATCTTAGTTTATTGATGCTATAAATACAGTTGTCACATCATTTTAATATCAAAATATATTAATAGATAAAAACAATTACTTTATATATATCTCTCTATTCCCTTGTTGTATCTAGTTACGGGCAGTTGTTCCTGCACTTCCCACTCATTATAAGATTTATGACATTCACATTTCCTATCCTAGTCTCATCCATAAAGCTTGGTCTGGCTGCTCCCTGGACAGATATCTGTTGCAGCTACAGAGCAAGATTCACGGCCTTTTAAATCTATTTTTAAACCAAAATTTAACCAACGAGATTAGACCTTTTGAGAGATTTTTCAATGATTTTAAATCTAGTTTTGATAGCCATAATATACTGTATACTTTATGGCCATATCTCACAATATCTGAGTCTCTATATCTCTCCAGACCGTATTTCGATTTATACAATTCCATCCACATATATTGGAAATAGCAATTGAATCATGTAGATCTTTAATCGACGGGGAGTCCAAACCACCCTTAATACATGCTATGTTCTTTTTTATTCAGGCATTTTTATTATTATTTATAAATGTATCAATTACTTGTTGAATTGAGTTGATTGTTGTTAAAGGTAGAATCTCTGGTATACTTCTTAATATTTAAATATTTTTTGGATTTATATTCATTCCTATTGCAGCTATTCTAGCTGACCAACTTAAATTTAAGATTTTCCAATCATTTAAGGTTATCCTTATTTGGTGTAAAGGATCCTTCAAGTTATTATTAACCATATCTTTCAGATTGAATGAAAACTTAACCCCTAGATGGGTGATATTTTTTGAGGCCCAATTATAGGAATATTGCTTTATAGATAAAGATAGGCTTTATCTTTATATCTATACCCCTAGCCAGAATGTCTGTTTTAAAAAAAAATGATCTTAAAGTATGAGATCTTACTAAATTCATTCAGTATTCTGTGTAAGTTATAACATGATGTTACTTGGTCAGTTATAGTCAAAATAACGTCATCAGCGTATAGCATTATCTTATACTCACTTTTACCAATTACAACACCTTTAATGTTCTCCTATTGTTGTATAGCTATAGCCAAGGATTCGATAAAGAGTAAAAACAGCAAGGGGGAAAGGGGACAGCCCTGACGGGTCCCATTGGTGATACTAAATTTATCCAACATATAACCTGATCCCGCTGTATATGCTTTTAAGTTGGTATAGGGTATGCAAATTGTTTTTGTAACTTTTTCTGCGTCTAATGACAGGGTCAGGATGGGTATATTCACTCTCTTAGTGTATGCGATTAGATCCAGCAAGCGTCTTGTGTTATCTGACGCCTGTCTGCCTTTAACGAAGCCTGACTGATCGCCATGGAGCAATTTAGGAATTATCTCCAACAATCTATTTGCCAGCATTCAAGTACTGTTTAGCATCTGTATTTATTAGAGAAATAGGACGGTATTTGTTTTGATCTTTGGGATCTTTGCCCGGGTTTTAAGATGTTAATTATCTTGGCTTCAAATACACATACACTTATGCTACTATATATATGTTTGTTTGCAACCAGATAATGGAAGGGGAAAGTGCGAAACAAAAAAAATCCTAATTTATTCACTGGTCATTTATCATTGACTACTGAAATTCAGTTCTAACTGGCGTTCCCCTTACTAGAGTCTCCCCACTCCAATCCATTGTAAATGCCTCTGCTAGGCTCATATATCTAACCAGCCATTTCTCATCTGATGTCCCAATCCCTTCACTGGCTTCCCATACCCACAGAATTAAGTTCCAAATCCTAACACACACTCTCTCCTGATACTCCCCTAATCAGCCTCGCTGCTCTTCCCACGATATACGTCTCTTAGAGGGGCATTTCTGAATGGTCTTTAGGGTCGCATACAGAAAATTTGTCTGTGTGCATATTTTTCATCAATATTCTTCCAATGACTTTATTGGGATCATTTATTTTAGAATTTATCAAAGTTTACTTTTCTGGCTGTATGGGCTCCATAGAACAATGGTGGGCAACAAGCTGTCCTCAAAGGTACCCTATTAGACTCTATCTCTTTCACTGTAATGGAGAGTAATATTCCTCTCTTACAGCACACAATACTTTTTCTGCCTCTATAAATGGCACATTGCTCTCTGTTGCCATGAAAAACGTCATCCCGCTCTTTTTCTCTTCCCCTATTAAATCCTTCTAATAGATTAAATTTGACAATTTTTTGTGCATCCATAAACAATATTAAATATATGGTGAAGCCCTATTGATAATTTTGGTGGTTCCGATTAAATATATTACCTACAAATTCTGAAACTCTACTTTACATGTTCACTTTTTAATTAATTTTGTTAAATACTTGTATTTTGTGCATGTAGAAATATTTGTGAATCTAAAATCTCTCAGAAAACCCCCTCAAATTTTTGTGTAGGTAACGTCTTGGTATTCTGTATACAGTTAGGTTAAGCTCACACGTCAAATGTTTTCAGTGTTTTTGACAATGCAAATTGACAGCTGTTTTAAACCAGAGATTCAGCATGAATTTGAATTGCTAATTTAATTGCAATTAAACATCCAAACTGTACTCATAGATTATCCCTTATGGTAATCATAAATTATAATATTAAAACATTTGTTTTTGTTCATTCCTATGTGTTAATGGTAGTTTTAGCTAATGTCACCTCAAGGACTTAAAAAGAAAATCTATACATTAGTATGCTATTTTACATTCTATACCTGCAATACATTACTGTTACTGTTAAAGATACATGAAACACAGTTCTTTTTAATGTAATTAAAAGAGCATGCTTAAAACATTATCAAAATTGTTTCTTGCATTAAAAAAAGGCAAGTTAAAGCGTCATGGATTATGAATGCATCTGATAGAGGAGAATCAGTAGTGTATGAAAAAAAAATTTGCATGAAAAAATCCCAAAATAAACATTATAAACTTACCCTGAACTTAGCAAAATGTCTTCTATGTTTTGGAAGTTTAATTTGAGAGTAGACCCCATAAAATCCTAACTAAATTAGCATTAAATTCATAATTTGTTTTGGCCAATTAGAGGCAGCTGTAAAATTGTGGCAAAAGTCTGGGGATCTTCTCTCTGCAACAAAGTATCATGGGATTTGTAGTCTGGCAAATATCCATGCATGGTGGTGCTATGTATTTTCATAATAGAGTCTCTCTCTCTGCAGCTCATTTCAACTCTCACATTCACTCTGCAGTTTATTACATCTCAGTATCTGCAGCACATTCGCACAATCTTTTCAGCTCAGTCCCTGCAGCAAAAAATAACATAGAGTCTGCATATAAAATACAATCATGTGGCTATATCAAACACTGCCTGTAGTGTGCGTTTAGCCTTGGTTATTAACTGCACCTTCTTTACCACCTCTTCTGGTACGTAATTATGTATCAACTTCTGCTGTGGGCGTTTTTTTTTTTTTTATTGCTGATGGTGGGAGTGGCTGATGCTGTATGGGAGAGCTAACAAACCACCAGCTAAGGTGTTATGGCTCAGCCTTGCAGTTTCTCTCTCTCTCTCTCCCACCATCAGCAATGAATAACATAGAGATTACATATAAAATACAATCATACTGACATACCAAACACTGCTTGCAGAGTGGGTTCCACCTTGATTACTGCCACCTCTGCTGAATCTCAATCACAGTTTTTTTTTCTCTCTCAAAGAATAACATAGAGTTTACATATTAAATACAACCATAGTGCTATACCAAACACTGCCTGTAATGTGGGTTCAGTCCTGGATATTCTTTGCACCTTCTCTAATACCTCTGTTTGAACTCAATTCAATGTATCAAATACTGCTGCAGTCTCTCTATCTCTCTCTCCCTCTCTCTCTCTGTTGTCCAAGCATGTAATTGGATACAACATGCAGATTGAACTGCACAGCATGTTTTGGTGAGTAACTATCTATTATATATAAAAAAATGCCCAGAGACCCATTAAATTAGCACTATTTTAAGATCTTTAATTTTACATGGTATGTCATGTTACTGAGTAGTAGGACACACATATCACATCACTTACCTTTATATGTTTTAAAGAATAGGGAAACCTGCAATAAAGATAATTTTTTTTTTCAAAAGACCAAAGACAAAAAAATTACCATAATGGTCCATAGCTTTCTAAATTATTTTGCACAGTATCAACTAAAATTCTTCATACTATAAATATATGACACTTCAGTGGTCCTTTAAAAAATATTTTTTGCTCACACTCTCTGAATTGAAAGTAGCCTTGAAATGTATCTAAACATATATAGGCATACTATGGGGGGAATACAGCATTCAAACTATTTACATTTTTATGGAATATTTTTAGGACTTTTGAGCTTTTAACATGCACTGTAAGTCAATTTTCTTTAATAAAACAAGCAGAAGAAAAGCAATACACCATGTAAATGGAGTGCAATTTGTACGAACATAGTTGCTTAGAGAATCAAGCTTCATAAATATGTACTAGAGTGTAATCGTGCACATTGATCACAGGATGTACTGAATCCTAATTTTCCTATGAATGTAAATTGCTGTTATTACAAATAACCTGCAAGCATTGCTCCAAAAAGAACACTTAATAGGAAGATGTGTGCACAACATCTTGAACATTTAGTGTAGAAAGCTCAAACCTGACAACTTTTTGTTGTTTAATGAGATGGGGAAAAAAGAAAGGGGTTTGAAAATTACAAGGAAAAAAGATAGTAAATTCTAAATATTGTTTTTTTTTAAATAAATATATAGGTAAAACAACCAGTAATTTAATCCTAAAGTGCATGGTAATATTTGAATTAAATATCCAACTTGAATGTATTGAGGTCTAGATTCAATGGTGCTGTCAAACAATCTCAATGTCCTATATCATCACATTTCAGGAAATCGAGTTGAGTACCTGTGGATCATTCAGTAGCTCAGTCATTTTGGTAAATTTACTGGAGATTTTTTTACTGGAATTTTACAAAGAATATCCTAAAAATCTGGACTCAAATACTTTCATTGAACAGGCCTGCTTTAGATTAAACATTTGATCTGTTTTCTTATAATAAACATTTATTTATATTTAGGGTTTCAAACAATGTTGTTTCTTTTTCTTCGTGACCTAATTGGGCGTTAGACACCAGGACATCTTTATGTCCATGCTGATCTACTTGGTATTCATGGCAGAGATACAGAAGTGGGTTGCCAGTTCCTTCTCCAGTGGGCCACAGTATACAGTTTCTGGTATTCCTAGGTGGTCTCCCATCCAAGTACTGACCAGACCCAACCCTGCTCAGCTTCAGGGTGGTGTGACATCTTGGTTACGTGACTTGAAATCAAACCCAGTTCACAGTTGTGAAAGCACCGAATCCTAACCATTAAACCTCCAGGGAATTCATCTCAAACAATCTACTCCTAATATATAACACACAATTTAATAATATATCAGTAATATATTGTTACTGGAAGTAAAATATTATTGTTTGATTAAAGGACCACAGTAGTTATTTATTTAAAATATAATCTTTTGAAGAATTACACTTTGAAGAACTCATGAACACTTGATAATGGGCAATTTTTAAAAAGAAATACAACGATTTGCTGTTGTATAGTCATTTAGTCGGATCTGAACAGCTGAGTTGACCTTATCTATCCGATAAAATGATACATACTTTAAAATATTACCATTTATTTGCAATTATGCTGCTTCAAAACTACAGTTTGGCTTCTGATGATCTACTTCTACCAATGGGAGGGGACTTTGCATTCAGAATAGCGACAGTGAAAACTGCTATTGTTTCATAAGGTCCAATGAAAAGTTCATTACTTTCTAAGGACACACCCTCCTGAGAGAAGTTACTCAGTCAAGGAAATGGGACACCCGTCATGCTCACAAGCTGGGTCCACAGATGCACTTAGTGGGCTCTTGTTGGAGGGGAAGCTTGGCCTCCCATATTTAGGTAGAAATTAAATTGATCAGCTGTGACAATCAGGTATTTGCCCACATATTTTTTACCATATGGTATCACATTGAAGCCATAGTGGTATTGAATGTCAGCCTTCCTTTAATACAAATCCTTCATTCATACACAGAATATGGATATTTACCTAGCAGTGATGTGAAGTTAATTGAACCATAATTAAAGTTCAGACTACTGTAGATGAATTAAAACAGAACTTTCAAAATCGTATTGATTTCTCCTCAAGTGTACTCACTATACAAAGTGCATCTATGATGTTCAAAGCTGTTTCATCTTCGAAGAACCCACATACTAACCTCCTAAACGCTGCAAATTGATGTTACATGTTTTAATGAATCTACATACTACAGGACAGCTTGAACGCTACCCAGACTGGATCCTGATTATAGCCTAAAAATGGAATTGTACAATGCAGTCATATTTTATGAAATGTATCACAACAGACAAATATAACAACTCCCAATGCTGCCCATGTTTAATTAAATATAGTATTTATACATTTATCTATGTGACATCTTAAAAACTTGGATAAAATAACTCATGGCTAAAATGATGGGTGTAGTGTAATATTTGTTTGAGCTTTTTAGTGCTACGGTTAGACTAGCACATTTGTGGGAACGCTGCCGAAAGATCATGGATCTAAAATATCCTACTTCTTTCCGTCCTATTATTTCGTGCTCCTATTGTTTTTCATCACTGGCTAGTCCCATCCCACCCTTAGGTAGTTGAAAATGGTAAACATGTATTTCATGCTATATTAAGTGTCTTAAGAATTACAGAAGTACAACATAGGATGTTGCCTTGATTGTTTCATGTGAGATAAATATGAATCTTTGATAAATATACTCCTTCAGTATGTGGGCAGATGACTGATCTGCTGCCAACGGCATTAGCCTAGATTTATGAGATTGGATGAATTTTGTTTCACTTGAGGATGTATCACCATCTCCGTATATTGCTGATATAACCAAGAGTCTAAGAGCTTGATAAATTACCCTCACAAAACAATGTAGAAATTACATGAGGTTTTGTGCAAACCAAATATTTTGCTATGCTCAAGACATATTACAATAATAAGCGGGGTAAATTGTGTTTATATATATATATATATATATATATATATATATATATATATACAGAGGCAGAGCTACCACTTTTGCAGATGGTGCAAGAGGCCCCTGACCTCTGAGGGGACCACCCACGGCCCCTGCAGACCTGCCACAGGTTTCATGTGACCCCTGTGGCCCTTTGGTGGCCCCCTAAAGCTGCTGTGGGTCTTCTGTGGCACCAGTGGGTTTTCTGTGGCCCCTGCAGGACCACTGTGCCCCCTGGGGTCCCTGTACCCCTAGGGATCTCTGTGGCCCCTCATGGACCACACATGGGGCCCCTGCAGCCCTTTATGGCCCACGGTGGCTCCCGGTGCCCCCTGCAGGCCATGTGGCCCCCATGGCCCCTTATGGCCCCTGCAGACCTCCCATAGGTCCCCTGCAGCCCATTTTCTTTTTGCACTGGGGCCCCCTGCACTGTATTTTGGGGAAATTGAGCAATTGAATAGCAATTTACGATTTTAGCCTTGCGAAAGTGAAAGATCAAAGGCTTCAGGAGGCTGTAAGTTACGGGTTTAACCATTGCAATATTTTCAAGGCCGTAACTCGTAACCTGTTTGGAGCCTGCAAAAAGACGCCAATTGAATAGCAAATTAACTTGCGACCTCACTTACGGGCTACTGGATCGCCTGAAACTTCAATTGAATATGGCCCATAGTGTCTAAATGGGACTCTTTCATCTAAAAATAAGTTATTCTTTAAGAGCTCAAAAAAGTAGCTACATATTGTGCTAACCTAATAACCACTGTAAGGGAGCCTGGGTGGTGACAGACCTCATTACTACTGAAGTCGCCAGGTTATTTAATCAGCCCTTTTTCATTACCGCCATTTCTAATTTGGCGTATTTATCCTATCGGAATTGAAACTGGCAAATATTCATTGAAAAAATATTTAATCACTGATCTCTCCCCTCCTCACGATTTGCCCATTCCAAGTATTAATACCCTGATACCCTCAGAACAATTTTCTCTCCAGTATGCAAGGTTCGATCATGCTATCACCATCATACTTAAACTTGGTCCAAGATGGTGGCTTTCAAAAGTTAATCTAAAAAATGCTTTCAAGCAGCTACCATCAAATCCTGATGGTACCATCCTCCATGGTATGAAATGGCAAGATCAGTTTAATTTTTCCACAAGATTAACTTTTGGATCCCATAGTAGTCCAAAATGTTTTGATTAATTTGCAGAGGCATTGTGTTGGATTATCTTGAATAAATTAAAGTGTCCAAATGTTATACACTACCTAGATGATTTTCTTCTACTTGAAGCCCCATTTGAAAATGGTAACAGTCTTCAAAAAGTAACTGAACTCTTTTATAGCTTAGGAATTCCCTATGCACCTAATAAAACCACGGTATTAGCCTATCAACTGGAATTCCTAGGCATTACTCTGGACACTCAATGGATGGAATCTATTCTGCCGCAAAACAAGCTTGATCATGTCCTGTCTTTCCTTCTCGACTCCAGTCCTTCGTTCCTCCTGCCCAACGACTACTGGGACATCAGAATTTTCTACTCGTATCTTACCTCAAGGAAGGCCCTTTCTGAGTAATCTACTACGAGTCCTCACAAAATTAATGAAATGGGAATTCATACACATCAGTCACGAGTCATTAGAGAATTTGAAACTTTGACAAAATTTCCTCTTAACTTGGAATGAAAAATCCTTTTTCCTCGACCAACCTTCACACCTTTCTCCTGTTGTGTATGAATTCTCTTCAAGTCAATTTTTCGAGTTACTTTATGATTCCCAAATCATTACAGCAAAGTGGTCTCCCTTTGATGAACCAAACTCTGCCTTAAGCTTGATCATTCCTCTGCTAACTGCTACAAATGCTTGGAGGAATTTGTGGGAGAATCGTCCCATTCAATATATTACTTCATCTCTCAAAGTTTACGAATTATTCAAAACGCTCAAATCTCCAGACCCATCTACCATGTCTCTTCTTAGGGATTTCAGCCTTTAATCATTACTTTCAAACTTTTGTTGTCACCCTTACCATGTGCCTCATATGCCTAATTTTTCTCTTTTTAACCCTCCGGATTATATGTCCATTGCACCTCGATACAGCAACCTCACCCTCGAGGCCTTCATTCCTAACATCCACAGTTCGAATCACTTCAACTCAACTCAATCAAGCATGTGACACAATGCAAGCCGGACTAGCTCCTAATACAAGATACATTTACTGTGGAGCCTGGGATTTTTTCAATAGATTCCTTATTAATTCTTTCATTGGGAGCCCACCTATAAAATTCTCTCTCAAAGGACTCACTAAGAAACATCAGGAACACAAAATCAATCGTCTTCCTATCACTGATGATATCTTCACACATATTATCGCTTTATTGTCTCACAATCCTTTTGGCCCTAGAACTTCTCTTACTATTAAAGCTACGGCTTTCTATGGATTTCTTCGTCCTTGTGAATTTACTGTTTCATCTTCACAACCTTGATTTCCAACAAAACACAACATCACCTTTTCTAACGATACTTTTTCAGAATTATCTGAGCAGCCAAAGAAACACAGGTGGTGAGTGGAAGATACTCAGAAGTGCTGGGAACAGGGGTGTACTCAATTTTGTTGCTAACGGTTTAGACGTTAATGGCTGTGTGTTGAGTTATTTTTAAGGGGACAGCAAATTTACACTGTTATACAGGCTGTACACTTACTACTTTACATTGTAGCAGAGTGTCATTGTTATAGCTGTCCATTCGTCTTGGCAAAATGCCTCCAGGTGATGCAAAGTCTTTGGTCATCTTGCATGAACCGTTTGAGATCTCCCCAGAGTGGCTCGATGATATTAAGGTCAGCAGACTGTGATGGCCACTCCACAACCTTCACCTTTTTCTGCTGTAACCACTGGAGGGTCAACTTGGCCTTGTGCTTAGGGTCATTGTCATGCTGGAAAGCCTAAGAGTGTTCCATGCGTAGCAGAAGAATGCAAATTGTCTGCCAGTATTTTTTGATAACGTGCTGCATTCATTGTTGCCAACAATTTTCACAAGAATTCCCCGTGCCTTTAAAGCTCACACATCCCCAAAACATCAGTGAGCCACCACCATGCTTCACAGTAGTGATGGTATTCTTTTCACTATAGACCTTGTTGACCCCTCTCCAAACATAGCACTTATGGTTGTGACCATAAAGCTCCATTTTGGTTTTTCTTTGTATTCCAAACAATTCTTCTGGCAGTTGTGGCTGAAATCTTTCTTGGTCAACCTAACCTTGGCTTGGTATCAAGAGATCCCCAAATTTTCCACTTCTTAATAAGTGATTGAAGAGTACTGACTGGCATTTTTAAAGATTTGGATATCTTTTTATAACCTTTTCCATCTTTATGAAGTTCCATTACTTTGTTATGCAGTTCTTTTGACAGTTCTTTTCTGCTCCCCATGGTTCAGTATCTAGCCTGCTCAGTGCATCCACGTGAGAGCTAACAAACTCACTGACTATTTAAAAAGCCACAGGTGTGGGAAGTTAACTTTTAAATGCCATTTTAACCTGTGTGTGTCACCTTGTGTGTCTGTAACAAGGCCAAACATTCAAGGATATGTAAACTTTTGATCAGGGCCATTTGGGTGATTTCTGTTATCATTATGATTTAAAAAGGAGTAAAACAACTATGTGATAATAAATGGCTTCATATGATCACTATCATTCAATAAAATACATTATTTTGCATGATCAGTCATATTTTCAAAATAAATGCTAAAATGTCACAATTTATGCCAGAGTTTTCAAACTTTTGAGCACAACAATTTGTGAATTGGGGCCCCAAAATTAAAGTTTGCACTGCGGCCCTCTGTTCACTAGCTCTTCCACTGGATGTCTTTCTGTATTAGGGAGACTTGTCATGTAAACAAGCTGAAACTCTTCTTTAGCATTAGCTCTATTTAGTATACACGACCTTTCATTCTTACAGTACAATTTCTGTCAACATACTGAAAGCTCCATTTTGTTAAAAAATGTATGATTTTTCCAACCACAGATCATTTCAAAAAGGGAGAAGAGGTACTTAAACAATGATCCTGTAAGACATAGTATTCGCTATATAATTAGAAATACATGATAATGTACTCTCATTTGTGGTAAGAGCTGTATAAAATGAGAGCTTACTAATTATAGTGTCTAAAGATTCATTCTGTTGGTTAATGCTGAATTATGTTTTTAAGTTCAGATATATGTATTGTAGACTGGCAAATAGAATTAATTATTTACATGAGCCAGTAATTACTCTATATATATTTGTAGTCAACAACATTTTGAACTTCACAATAGTCCACACTGATTTTCTATATGTTTTACTTCACTATCCTACTTTTGAATTTAATATTTGCAATACAATATTTAAAATATGTTTCCTCCATCTGAAAATAGCATGGTCCTATAAAAGAAACATGTTTATTTATAAACATATTCCTAAATACCATCATCAATTAATCTTAAAGAGACCTTATGACCTACCTCTTCTAGTGCTGATTTGCATATATATTTCTGCTATCTTCATAACTCAAACTTAGAAGAGGGCAGCCAAGCACAAAACAGAATGGAGATGCAGAGAAGATCATAAGGAGTGAGGAACTTAATAGATATTTATATATTTTTTGTTGTTGCTGATTTGCATGTAAATTTATTTAGGTGTCATTTCATTCTGTGTTGATTATTCTTGTAAACAAAGAATATTTATTGTCCAGAACTTAAATAAAAAAAAATTGCACTGGTGAATATACATTTTACATGCAGACACAATATGATATGTATACCACAGACCAATTGACCAATTTTTCTATTTAATCACTTCTGAAAAAAATTTGCAATCCCTGTGATTAAATTGATATAGTTAGTGAAAATGGAAAATATGGAAGTATACGATTAACATTTAGCAAAATTAAAAAATTCCCATAACTGGACCAAAATACTATATATATAGTAGGAAATTGCCCATCAAAAATTAACAGGAATAAAATTATAAACCTGGCAATGCTGTTTGCCACACAATGTGAGGATGTTGCCCCTCTGGGCACCTTTGGTGCTCATCGCAAGCCTCACGCTGAGCGCCTTTGGTGAGTCTCTCTCCACGTGTACTTCAAATTTCCTCGTTTGCAATGCTCACCTTCGGCGCTGATCGCAAGCCCCATGATGAGCGCCTTTGGTGCTCATCACATGGCTCGCAATGAGCGCTGAAGGTGCTCATTGCAAGCCTCTCCCTTGTGTACTTTATAGGCCTCGTGCTTGAGCACCTTCAGCACTCATAGCAAGCCTCTCCACCCCGTGTAGTTTAGGGGCCTCACGATTACTGCCTTGGTGTAAGTTTTACTGCCTTGGTGTAAGTGTTACTGCCTTGGATTACGTGTTAATGCTTTGGGTTAAAAATTACTGGCTTGGGTTATGTGTTACTGGCTTGCGTTTAAGTGTTACTGCCTTCAGGCTGTTTTGTTACAGCCTTCAAACTCGTTTTCATCCTGTTAGGTTTTTTCGGCCGCCATTTCTTTTCTTGCTTAGGTAGGTAGGTAAAAAAGTAGAGGTGCTCATCTGAGAATGAAAAATAGCTCAGTGTTTTTTTTCTATAGGTTTGGTTACCTACTCAGAGAGCTACCTCTTTAAGCTCACTTGTGTACTTCACAGGGAGAAATATCCTGTAGCATATCAGTCTGGTCTCACTCAGAAGAGTGATCCAGTCCCAAAATGCCAGGCAATTCTCCCTGAGCAGGAGAAACAGCAAACCCCCGATGTGTTTCGGCCTCTATGTGTTTCGCCCCCATTTTGAAGAAAAATATAAATAATATGGCCTACCATCAAATGCATTTAATAAACAAATAATTGCTCGGTGTGTGTATTAGTAGGTATGTTGTTAAAACGGCTGTTATGGGGAAATGTCTGTTATTTGCTCACACAGCGAGAGAGTGATATACACAAACAGAAAAGAGAAAATGGGTGCATGCATATCTTGCGCACTCACTCGCAGAGGCTCCTCCACTTCACTGCCTTGGGGCTCCAAAAAGGTAGATCCGGCAGTGGCGGTAGGCGCTCTTGGTTACAGTGAATCCATTAGACTGAGAAGAATATATACTAGAGTTGAGAGCCATGCTGCCATGAAAGCTTAAAATTTAAATGGATGTTAATGTTGTTAGAATCCAATGTCAGCGTTATGTGTGATTATGTCTTTATCAAGAAGTGAGATTATTGATAAGAAACCATTCACTGTATCTAGTAGTAGGTTAGGTTTTATGGAATTAGCAATCAAGGTGGTAGGTTATAATGCATAAATGAGGTTTCAGAAATTGTAGGAAGCTGTGAAATATTTGAGAGAGTTGGACAGAGCAAGGCAGAACATTCTATAATATACAAGAGAGGGACAAGGTGAAAACAAGTATAATTTGTGGGGTAGGTAGAGGGATGGCTTGATGGAGAATTTGGAGTTCAGGTGCAGATAGGTGTGTTATTGCTGAAGGCTTCCTGCAGAGTTTATGGATCACCAGATGAGAACCAAATGATGAGATAGACAAGCCAAACTGAAACATTTAAGAGGGAGTTGGAAGTGTGTGAAAGACAGTTAAAATTGCAGTAATTGAGGCAAAGCACAATAATTTACAAAGTTTTACCATACTAAAAGATGAAAATAAGACAATTAAATAACATTGTCCAATGCAACTGCAGCATAATAAAATAAAAAGGCTGGATTGATTTTAATATTATCAATCAAGTCTTGTTTTTAAAAAAATCAACTGCAAATTAAATATATCAATTAAATGTATACATTGTATTTGATTTCAGTTCTTCTCTGTCTTCACAAATATCTCCATATATTATATTTTCATATATTTGTACTGTTTTATATAAAAAAGGACGGCAAGAAAATTGTAAGGCTGGGAATGCTGTTTGCCACAAAATGTGAGTCTCTGTGAGCTTTTTGTTACCTACAAGGAAGTACAACAATTATAATTAATGTGTTTTTAACATGCAACTTGTAGTTCAAAAAACTGGTAAAGCATCAATTTTGAAACAGTATTAACCTTTGTAATTGTCATATATGCAGGAATAATCTAACTATAGATGAACTTTGTATGAATCTGTATAGTAAACCATTACATACTGCTTTTTAACATGAAACTTATAGTTCAAGTGCTGGTGAACTATTTTTTTTAACAATAGTAACATTTTCAATTGTGAGCTATGCATGAGTAATATAACAATAGGTGAACTTTGTATGAATGAGTATTCTAAACCATTACATAATGCTTTGTAAAATGCAACTTGTAGTTCAACTACTGGTAAACCACATAGGTATTGAATCCAGAGGAAGGCAAACAGTAAAAAAAAAACATTGCAATTTAGCCGATTGTGTCAAAGGGGGAAAAAAATAATTCCTTCCTGACCCCATTAACTGGCGATCAGATTACTCCCTGGATCAATACTCTCTATTTACTTATACATTTTAATTTATCAACAAATGATCATCCTCCTGCTAACATGAACTCTTAATTACATACAATGAAACACACCTTTTAAAATAAAATTTTAACATTGCACACAGTAACTTAATGTACTAACATTTAAACTGGAATTGTAAGAAAATGCAAAGTAACTGTTTTGTGGGGTCAAACATGCCAAAAGGCCACTTCCAAGACATTCCAATATGTTACTTTGTCTTTGCATTTTTTTTCACTTGTTTTTTGGTATTCTTGTAGTTATTGAAAACTAGCGAATTGCCCGTCAAAAAATGACGGCAATCAAATCGTAAGGTAGCTAATGCTGTTTGGTGTGTAATGCTAAAATATATAATATATTAATAAATTAATATACTTTACCTATTTTGAAGCATTGTGTTGAAGAGCTGACAATCTGTTTTCATGTTGCTGCAGCATTAGTGGTGTGGAGCTGCTGTGTAAGCGTGATGAATGTGTGCAGTGGAATAGTGTGCGTGCGCGAGACGAAACCGTTAGCGTAGTGGTGTACTTCCGCATTGGTGTAAAATGGCGGGTTATCTGTGTTATGCGTCTTTGCGGATTATCCGTCGGTGCTTCGTGGTGGTTTTCGAGTTTCGTGTGTTGTTTTGCGAGTGTGTTGTGTTTTACGTGTTGAGACTGCTGTAGCCTCGTTTTCATTTTTTTCGGCGGCCATTTTTTATCTCGCTTAGCGTTGTCATTAGTGTGTAAAGTGTTTTATTTTTATTTAAATGAAGGTGTAACTTGGTTTTTTGAGGTGCTGGATTCCTCTTGCTGTAGGTAAGTTTTTTATGTGTGTGTTCTGTGTATTTATTGTGTTTGAAATGTTTGTATGTCGGCGTGTTGCGTCCGATGTTTGCGAGGTCGTAATGTGTGGTAACGTGTCTTGTATGGTGTTTGCGTTTGTAGCCTCGTTTTCGTTTTGTTCGGCGGGCATTTTTTCTCTCGCTTATCAAAGTTTTTATTGTGCAAACTCTTTTATTTTGAGTGAAATAAAGGTGTAAGTTGCATTTTTGAAGTCCTGGATGCTACCTGTTGCTGTAGGTAACGTTTTTATGTATGTGCTGTGTGTATGTATTGTGTTTTTAATTTTTGTAATGTTCGCCATTTGCGTCCGAGTGTTGCGAGGCCGTAATGTGTGTGAACGTGTCGTATGTTGTTTGCGAGTGTAGTAATATGTATGTCGTGTTATTTGCGTCGCGACGTGAAGTTTGCGAGGGTCGCAGTTGCTGGCATGGAGCGCCTTCGGCGCTCCATGCCAGCAACTGAGGCCCTCGCCCAGTGCCCTCGTCCAATGAGTATAAACCACTGTTCTCTATGTTTGTTGGAGTTTTTTTGTGTGAATTTCTCGTCAAGATAAAAGCACTTTTCTTTTTTGTAATGTAAGTTACAGCACCTCATAGTAGACAATGTTTTTTGTAAAAATTCGGCCATCGTCTAATAAATCCCCCTGACTTTGTTTTTTTTCCAATATAAACTTTAATGTCATCTGGATTTTTGCATCTTGAAAGAACAACATAGAGTTGGCCATGTGCAAATACAGGTTCCTGTAAAAAATACCCACAGACTTAAAAGTTTGTCCTTGGGATATATTTATGGTCATGGCCAATGCCATGATAATGGGAAATTGTCTCCTTTGAAGGAGAAAAGGCAAACCACTCTCACTTGGAGCCAAATCAATTTTTGGTATAAAAACTTTGTATTTTTGCAAGGTCGTTTTTTTTGTCCATCCCAAGATTCCGAAGTTGGATTTTTTTTTTCTATGTCGCTAAGTCCCTTTTTTTTCTAAGTCCCTCATTTCAGCCTAAGTCTTGCGTGCTTCAATGCCTCAACTGCTCGCTTCGCTTTGCGAGGCTCGCAGGGCAATGAGCGCCTTCGTCGCTTATTCCCTTAGTCCGCCGAGCTTGGAAGGCTTCAGTGCCTCAACGGCTCGTCTCGCTTTGCGAGGCTCACAAGCGTGACGACAAATAGCAATTTGACAATTATAACATGTGATGTAACCTTCTATCTGCATTGCTTCCTATATATATATAGGAAGATATACAGTGCCTTGCAAAAGTATTCACCGACTTGACTTGGATCAGAACACAATAGTCTAAGTTGGTGAAATGATGTCCACCTGTGTGCAATCTAAGTGTCACATGATATGCCATTACATATACACACCTTTTTTGAAAGGCCCCATAGACAGCAACACTTAGGCAAGAGGCACCACTGACTAAACACTGCCATGAAGACCAAGGAACTCTCCAAACAAGTAAGGGACAATAATGTTGAGAAGTACAACTCAGGGTTTGGTTATAAAATAATATCCAAATCTTTGAACCTGCCAAGAGACGGCCACCCACCAAATCTTACGGACTGGGCAAGGAGGGCATTAATTAGAGAGGCAGCACAGAGACCTAAGGTAACCCTGGAGGAGCTGCAGAGTTTCACAGCAGAGGCTGGAGTATCTGTACATAGGATGACAATAAGTCATACATTCCATAGAGTTGGGCTTTATGGCAGAGTGGCCAGAAGAAAGCCATTACTTTCAGCAAAAAAAAAAAATGGCACGTTTTGATTTGAGATTAGTCTGATGAGACTAAAATTTTACTTTTCGGCCATCAAAGAAAACGCTATGTCTGACGCAAACCCAACACAACACATCACCCAAAGAACACCATCCCCAAAGTGAAACATGGTGGTGGCAGCATCATGCTGTGGGGATGTTTTTCAGCAGCCGGGACTGGGAAACTGGTCAGGGTTGAGGGAAAGATGGATGGGGCTAAATACAGGGATATCCTTGAGCAAAACATGTACCACTCTGTGCGTGATTTGAGGCTAGGATGGAGGTTCACCTTTTAGCAGGACAATGACCCCAAACACACTGCTAAATCAACACTTGAGTGGTTTAAGGGGAAACATGTAAATGTGTTGGAATGACCTAGTCAAAACCCAGACCTCAATCCAATAGAAAATCTGTGGTCAGACATAAAGATTGCTGTTCACAAGCACAAACCATCCAACTTGAAGGAGCTGGAGCAGTTTTGCAAGGAGGAATGGGCAAAAATCTCAGTGGTAAAATGTGGCAAGCTCATAGAGACTTATCCAAAGTGACTTGGAGCTGTGATTGCCGCAAAAGGTGGCTCTACAAAGTATTGACTTTAGGGGGTGAATAGTTATGCACATTGACTTTTTCTGTTATTTTGTTGTTTGCTTCACAATAAAAAAAAAACATCTGTGGGCATGTTCTGTAAATTAAATGATGCAAATCCTCACACAATCCATGTTAATTGCAGGTTCTGTGGCAACAAAACATGAAAAATGCCAAGGGGGGTGAATACTTTTGCAAGGCACTGTATATATTGTGATGACCTACTGCTTCTGTTGGGCTTGATAAGAACCTAATTCAAACCTACCCAGTAGGAACATTTGGTTATTTATTTAATTGCCAAAATGCCTATCAAACCACAGGAATCAATAGAGCCACCCAGCAAATGTTACTGATGGTAACAGAGTCCTATGTAAGTTCAGCAGCAATAATCCCAGTAGTAAGGATTATTACTCCCTCATAATTAAATACGCATCTCAATTACGTATGTTTAAACTGACAACAGCCTTTATTGATGTGGTCCAGTATTTGTGCACCACCCAGTCCAACAAAACTCCACCAGCCACCCATCCTGACCATGTGGGGAGGCCTGTTCATCTGTGATTTCACCCCCTACTCACCTCCCTATGTCCGGGAGCCTAATTTACTACCCAGGTTTATTGACCCTTTGATCCTGGCTTTACATGATCATACCAGATACGCTCAGTAGTACAGACACTCAGTCTCTGAAGTGCAGGACCATCTATGTGCCCAGCTTGCTTCCCTATTCACACCTAAGTGCCAGCAAGCTCTCCCCCACTGTACTGGATCCCCTACAACCAAGCACCTCAAAGCTGATGACCCCATCTGCCCCAGGGACCCTGGTAATACACTTTATTAAACTCCCTGGGAAAATAGCTTCATTTCAATACCAAACATGACTTGTTGCCAACGTTACATCTATAAATTCACACAACAATACAATAATTCTGATCACCCCCATATTATGACCCTCTCCAAGAACGACAAGACTCCCCCATCCTACAGGGCCCCAATAAGAATGTAGCTATCACTGTTCAAGTATTCAGGCTGGGAGGACAGTGTCCGGGGAGAGAAGAAGGAAAGAATACCTATAGTCCTTGTCAAGTAAGGGCCCCCAATAGTTCAACAGCTTTGAGGTCCCCTGTGAAATCACATATATTCCTATATTTACACTACTCCTCTAAACTCTTCTGTATTATATTCCATATATATTTTCTATATCTATCCACATCCTTCTTATGTAATATGTCTATATGTTCTTTCTATATTTGTCTAAACCCCTGTGTATAATATTTTGCTGTTTTCTGCCTACACAACCCTGAATTATATTTTCATCTTTCTCTGATGCATTCTATTGTATTTCTGTATAATGACAGCTCTTCTCTCATTATTACTTCTGCACTTATCTTTACTAGATTGGCAGCACTTCTCACTTTATTAGCCCAATATTTTCCCCAAAACGGTGGTGAAAGCTTACATTTGGAGGGCAACACACATTTAATAAACAAACCAAAACACGGCCCTCAATGAAAATCTCTATTTATAACATTCCAATTAAAACAAACTGTGATTCTTTCATATCATTAATCTCATTCATAGCTTTACTTAGGAAAGATCAACACAAATTAATTATCACTGAGCTCTTGAAGCAAAAATCAATTTCTAGTAGTACTGCTATAAACAATTCATCCAAGAACTGCAGATAAAGGTCTATGATCAGAAGCATATAAATTCATAAATAAAGGCCTTCATATACTCCACCTCATTCAATACATATAAAATTGGAAGGGATTTACACAGACTGCTTGAAAGAATGAATACGTTGGTAATATATGAAGGGCTCTGCTTATGAATTTATATGCCTTTTGCCATAGACTTGATGCCTGTGGATTGCTTAGTGCTGTAGTAACATAAATGAATTTTTGGATCAAGAGCTCAGTAGTAATAAATTTATTCTGAAGTTTTATCAGTGAAGCTGTGGAAAAGATTAATGATATAAGAGGACCATGATATTATATAGTATAATATGTGTTATCATTCTGTAAAAGTGAGATGACTGAATGAGCCCATAACTTTGTAGACAAATAGGCAATTCATATTGCATAGTGCACTGATGAAATGTTTGGCCCTTATTATATTGAACACACATTTTTATCTTAATATTTTATCATGCAGTACTTACATTGAATGTTTTGGTACTTAGTGTATTTGCAGAATTTTATTTTGGTAACAGACCCCTCCAAGCACAGTCAAAGGTTGTTGGACTCTATGGCTCTTACCAAATACAATTGTGCACTGTGGCATGTCTTATTGTACATTTCTTTATAAGTGGAGGGGGGCGTGTATTTTGAATGCAAAAGTACCCATGAATCTTATAGATATTCATTCAATAATTTCTTGCCCCCAATATATTTTCACAACTCCTTTGGCATATATTAATAGATTGGGATAAAAATCATATAATTTGTTGGAACGGTAGATTGAAAAGGTATGGAACATGTAAGAAAATGGCTGAAGCTTTGGTAGGATAGTGGTAGGAGATATTACTTACAGGATACATTTATTATTAAAAGTCTATTTATTTTTTGTCAGATTTTTTTTTCTCCCTGAATACAAACAGAAACTTGGAATTTAGATACACAATGGCTTCAGAGTAAGGGTATAGAATTTTTGAACATACCCGATTAAAGCTCCTATATGCTGAAATATGCACCAGCAGAATCCTGTTAGTAGCCATGACACAATTGTTGGCAGGACCAATCAGCATTTTTCCCTAGGGGCACTCGGGAACAGTTTTGACAGCAACTCAATAGCGGAGAGGAAGATTCTCAGGTGTTGGAGAGGAAAGCTATAGTCTGGATTTTTTGAGAAAAGGCTTATTAAATTTACAATTTTATAAACTATCTCTTGATCCTCAGTGTGATGGACTGAAATGCATTGTCATAGGTACCTGGGGTATACTGTATCTTCAGTTGATATAGTTCACTTCTAGGAGCTGTATGACATAAAACCAGCCCAGCTTACAGCCACCAAAGTACACCTTTTGGTGCTTATATAATTAGAAACATACTAAACCAGCTAACAAATTAAAAAATGCACCATTATATAAAATGATAGACACTATAATGGTAAAACAAGTTGCAACAGCATTAAAAGTGTTAAAAGTGTTTTTTTCTGTTTTCTCATCTTAATAGGGTTGCTATGCTGGCATCATATGACCCTGTAGAACAGTAGAGAGCTGCTGGCTTTGCAGTATGCATTAGAAACTGCAACATTTACAGCCGTATTAAATTGGAATTCTGCAAATTGAATAGGGCTCTATATAAGAACATAGCATATTTTTTTACAGAAGTTTTTAGTTCGTGAAGACCTTGCTTTTGGATAGAAGTTCACGAACTAAAAACTTCTGTAAAAAAAATATGCTCTGTGCTTATATAGGCCCTATACAATTGGCCGGATTGCAATTTAATAAGGCTGTAAGTTCTCATATACACAAACAGGGTGACATTTTATGAAAATTGTAATAATGCATAACATATAATTAGACAAGTATTGCTTTTATTATGGTGAATGCTATATAACATGACTTGTTTTACCAATGGAGTGGCCCAATAATGCAAAGAAGCTTTAAAATTATTTATTAAGAATTCATTGTATAAAATTTATTTTAATTGTCAAATTTACTGAACTTTAAACTTCTTTTTATAGTTATATTAAACGTAGTGTGTACATCAGTAATATTTATAGACATCTGAATTCAGTAAATTAGTGGATTTGTGTCTGACAGCGTGCAAATGACTACACATAGCTTTGAGGGGTTTGAGAATATATAACTGTCTGTGTGTAGGTAATTATACACATGAATGGATAATTGCCTGAGAGTGTGTAAGCAAAACCTTTAATGGGTTAGTGCCCACAAGTGAATGAATGAATGTAAAAATAAAAGATTCAGCTCTTTCTGTTTCTGCATCTCTTTAGACTTCTGTTCTACTCAAGCTCCAATCATTGAAACTATGTTGTATGTCTGAGAGTGAAACATTAGTGCCATTTTGTTAGCAAGTGCGATAAACCATCAGCGATCTTTGTAGGGACATCAGTTTATAAATGACATTGCTTTATTTCCTCTTCTGTTAAATAAAATAGTTAGGGTGCAAGAACAGTTTTGTAAATATCTGTTTGCTTATTTGCTTAGTGTACTATTATAAGGAGCTAGTGAAAATGCTTAGGAATAAACAGCCTTATTAAATTGCAATTCGGGGAATTGAATAGGGCTCTATATAAGCACAGAGCATATGTTTTTACAGAAGTTTTTAGTTAGTGAATTTCTATCCAAATGCAAGGTCTTCACTAACTAAAAACTTCTGTAAAAAAATATATGCTATGTGCTTAGTTAGAGCCCTATTCAATTGGCTGAATCGCAATTTAATAAGGCTGAAAGTATGGATACTGACATGCAAACCATCAAAAGTTAAAATAAAATAAAAATGCAGCCGATTTTAAATCACCAGTTTCACTTACCACCTTCCTTATACTAATATAACTAATATACTAATATAATTGAAAAAAGAATTTGTTTTTTTATATTTTGATTTCCCCCTCTTGTATATGAAAGAAAACATATAATGTACTCAGAGATTGTGAAATATTTCTCCTCAAAGCATCAACTGTATTTGGCCATTGGGCATTTGGACTTTATGATTTAAGTTCAAGGAACATGTATCTCTCATCATTGGATGATGAGGGTGCTTGTTCCAGAAATTTGGTTGCCCATAAGGACTAAACCAAGCTGGTTCGTAATCTTTTCTAGATTCTTCCAAATATTATAATCCCTTCTAGGGGCATACAAATCCATCACATCCTTTGAATTTCTGGAGTGCAGGACTTGCATACATTAATGCAACCTTCCTGCTTCCTGGGAATGTGGGGGGAAGTGTCAAATTCTAAAAGATCAAGTTATTTAACAAGTCCACCTCACTCTACCTCTTCATCCTCCCTGCACTGATACATAACATTAAGCACAAGCTATCAGGAAGTATTAAACCAGACAAGATGGAATCCTCTGTACATAAACAGAAAAAATCTGATTTAAAAATTTTAGTTGTTAGTTTTTAAATATTTCACACATGTGTAGTTTTTCTTTAACTATAGTAGTCATTTACAAACCTGGGAAGGGTCACAAAACACTGATTGCAGTTAGTGAACTGTCGTCCAGGTGCTCAATTAGTAAGTTGTTCTACACTAGCATAGGTATGAAGATGTGTTTATTATAACAATTTAAAATGTATGTTAATTGCTAGGCTGTTACTACTATGTGCATAATAAACCAATTGAGGCAAGATACATATGGTTCTAAATCTGGCCCAGATGTTCCTTGACTGGTCAGGGAAAAGTTAGTCCTCTTGTCACCTCCTCTCACTCCCGCCTCCAGGACTTTTCTCTTGCTGCCCCTATTCTCTGGAACTCTTTGCCTCGCTCCACCAGACTATCCTCTTACATTAAAACCTTCAAAACCTCACTAAAACACGTTCAGCACTACTCTCTTCCTACTGTACCACACACAAACCATAACCTTTAGACTGTAAGTCTACGAGTTTCAATCCTGCAAGGTGCTTTGGGGAAAGTGCTATGGACACCGGATTCCAAGGTGAAAGACAGGTCCCTCCATTCTTTGCAATCTGTTTACTTTAAATTTTTTGTTGCCTGGAACTTAACTTATATTTAGAATATGTTGGCTACAGAATATGTTGGTGCATTACTAATAAACAATAATAATAATTACCAGATAGGTTGAGTAAGACCTTGAGGCTAGGTAGGGCTGACCTTTTTCATCTTACTCTTTTTGCCGCCTAGATTCTGGCCCTTTGAGTGGATGAGACTAGACAGTAACTTTCCAATGTATCTATAATATTGTTTGTAAAAAATAAAAAAATAAAAAATTCTTGGGGACAAGATTTAGCTGCACATTCTCTCTCTCAAGAGTGCCCCCGCTTGTTCAATTAATTACCCAAATCTGATTCTTGGAAATTTAGTCCTGGTCCAGAGTAGCTGCTCTGTTAGCCTCACAGCAGTTCTAGGGTGAGTATTGCCATATACGCTTTTATGGATCCATTTTTATTTGTAATTTAAGGTTCTGATTTCATTGGCAGTGGGAAACCACTTTAATTAAACAATACATGTAACCACATTTACGTAAACACAGTCAGTTAGTGACTCAACCTAAATAGATTGGCCTGTGACTAATTTCAATAAGCTCTAAGCATACTGTAATTCACAATGGACAAAAAAAAAAATCATTAGATTGTCTGATAAACATATTAAAATCTAGTTTTATAATTATTTTTTAAAAGTAGATTTTATACTTGACATACTAAGTTAAATATTGCACTTTTGTAATAGACATCAAATAGCATACATTAACTAGTTCTAGTTTCACTAATTCATATTTTTATTGTACATGATGCTATTTATGAGTTATTAATAAGGAAAAGAGACATTTATACATTTTTGAATACAATGAAAGTTGCAGTAATATGTACAGTAGATCATATTTACAGCAAGTGCAATATGTCCTGTTGATTCCTTTTCTGATTCCCGTCTGCCATACATTGGGAAAATGTAAATCATACAAGTAAATTACTTATTTTAAGCAAAGAACAGATTAGCCGATTCATAAACCTACGTCCCTAAAGCCAGTTCTTCCTGACAGATGGTTTCAGTATTGGGTGACATAATGCCGTTGTTTCTCTAAAAAAAAAACATGTTACCTTTATGGGTCTAAGGAGTTTACCATGAAAATAAAAAGACAGACCATTGCGGTTGATCAATGAAAGGCCTTCTTTCAACAGCACTGTCTGGATGGGACCCTTTGCGTGTCACTGCCTGATTAAACAGTTATAACCTTACTAAAACCCCCTTAGGACATAATAGATTCATGTGGTGAGTGCCTATTGTATTGCATTTAAGCAGAAATAAAAGGAGAGAGGCCACTGTTTCACTAAAACAAAAAACAGACACTGGTGCATTGTGTATCAAAATGTATTCAACTATTCGTATCTGCCTCATTAGAGGATTGATGGGAAGCTTTCTTTACCTCTTGTGGAGTAATGTTTAAGCAGCCATTCATATATTTACTTCTAATAGCCACTGATGACACTTGTCCCCTCGAGAGCCATCCATTGTGGCCAAGAAGAAATATGTCCATTACATGCACATCATTGTTATATAGAGAAATACATACAATTGGAATAGTTAAAAACTTAAACCCCCTAAAGTGGCAAATTCAATTTCAAAAATTTGCTTTGCAGTGGCAAATTAAATTTCAACTTTTTTTTTAACTATTTGAAAGACAATAAAAATATGAATAAATCATAAATACCGTATTGGTCTGAATATAAGCCGCACCTTTTTTCTGATTTTTGAGCTTGCGAGTTACGGGTGCGGCTTATATTCGCGACCGTAAAAAAAATAATTGCGAATTTGCAAACTTTGCTTGTTACGTGTGCGACTTCTATTCACGAACTCTAAATGAATGCCGATTTGCGTGATTGCGAGTTAAGGGTGCCGATTTTCGTGCTTTAGACAGCGGTATTGAATAGCAATTTACGGTTTTAGTGATTCTAACATCCTGTAAAGCCTTATATTCGGACCATTACGGTAAGTTCATTGATTAACATATTTTAACATAGGAGCTTTTAAACTCTAATATTTTCAGCAAATAAATGATAATAAAAAAAGAGCTCAACTTATCATTCATGCTATTCAGTGAAACCGTTACAAAACAACACCTCTTTATAAGATTTAAATGATCATTGTGTTAATGGATTTATAAATAAACGGTATATTAACATAAAGACAAAATAGGTATTTTATAATTTTATACGCAAAGTTTAAGACTAATTAAATGGTTATATCAAACAAAATTAAAAACTCATGGCATGGTATTCAACCTCCACTGTATCAGAGAGAGACATAGAAGGCAACATACTGAGGCAGCTTAGGAGTTATTTTTTACTGCAATTTTTTTTGGAATAACAGCTAAAAAACTAATCACTAGTAATAATTCAAGACCTAAATAATGTAGAACAAGTTCCATTATCCTTGCTTAGTATGTTTGTCCTGTTTAAGAACAATCATTATGTTTATGTTTTTTGTTTTCACTAATTCTTAGTTTGTCACATGGATGAATGGACCTTTAAGACGTCTCTTCAGACTATGACACATTTATTTAGTTTAATAAATATTTAGATAGTATATTTAGCAATGGCTCAGAGTAGCTGGAGTGGGTTTAATATGCTTTTGACAATAAGTTTTTTTATCCTCATGTGTACAATCTCTATAATAATATATATTGACATTTTCATGAATATCATTTCATGTAAGCAATTCACATATATATATGTTTCAGAAGCATAATATAGCAAACAAATGTTACTTTTCTGTTTTTTTTAGGGGAGGAAAGGTTGTCTGAAGGCTCGGATGAATTAGGAAAGGGGATTGGGAAAAGGGTAGGGTTGATCTGGGAACAGGGTAGACAGAATAATGTGGAGTATAGGCAACACTATAGTTCTTATGGGTTAAACTTTGTTTTTTTTTAATAGGAGCTGTACAGCGTACATAAAGTTGATATATTATAGCAAAAACCTATAATAAGTATAGATATTGTAGTCAAATTCCAAAGCATTCACTGTGACTACCTGGACATCGGTTTACAGTGCAAGGTAGCAATAGCAGATACGTAAATAATAACACCTAAATAGACTGACATATAGACATCCATTATCAGTTTCATTAATCCTGTATTAAGTGTATGGGTTTTGAACTCAACCACTGCCTCCTCATTGGTTTTGCATTGAAAATATGCCTTGTGAGGCCCGCAATCAATGGCAGTGAATTCATGTCTGGGCATAATAGTCTCAGACTACTTTGGACTGCCATGTCTTTTACATGAGGGAAGGGAGAAGGATACATATGATTATTGAAGAATAGATTCCCTTTAATGGGAGCACTCAAACCCCTGCATTGTGCACAATGCAGTGGTTTGAGCGCGCCCATTAAAGGGAATCTAGTCTTCAATAATCATAAGTAAATTTCCATATCTTCACTGGGAGGCACCTGTACCAAGTTTTTTTTACATAGAACCCTAATGAAGTAGTGGATAACCATCCCAATTTGAGAACAAGAAGGGAGGAGAAAGCAAATCATTGGGGTAACCTAGGTTTCAGGGTAACTTCTGGTTTACTCTTCTTCCAGGTATATTAGAAGTTTATGCTGCAGAGGTTTGAGCATTTAAGGGGTTTGCTTGGTCTCTGTTGGAGGGTCTCCAGTGCAAAGGTATGTAGGAGAATCTTGAATAAGTTTCTATACTGTAGGCATCATCATTACTCCTGTGCTATTCTGAAATGATTCAGAA
Source organism: Discoglossus pictus (assembly GCA_027410445.1). Taxonomy (NCBI): domain Eukaryota; kingdom Metazoa; phylum Chordata; class Amphibia; order Anura; family Alytidae; genus Discoglossus; species Discoglossus pictus. The sequence goes on along the minus strand of CM050164.1, from coordinate 359,974,363 downwards.
GACATCAAACATTTAGGTAGTATGCCGCCACTATAGGGTTTTCTAATCCTGCAGTACAGAGTGAAGGGTAAGCCCTCAGTGGAGGGATACAATACTATGAAAAGTTCAGAGGAAGATAGACGTATTCAATTTTGGGAGATCTCATTGCAAAATTGCCATCGCTCCTTTCATAGCATGTGTCACTTGTCTGACAAAGAGACCTGTGTGTAGCAGAGTTATGGATGTTGTGCAGCATCTCATGAAGGAGTCCACGTATCTCAATTTAGTGCTGGTTCAAAATTGCTGCCACAGCATGAGTCAGGGTTTGCACCAGGTAATGTTCCTTCATCTTTTAAATCTTATAGTAGGCATCGCAGATATAATCAACATGTAGCTGAGCAGACATGTACTGCAGCAACAGCTGCTCATCAAATTTGGTTTGGTAGTCAAAAACTGTGAAATAATATGTGTAAGGGGTGCTAACTATTTACATATTGCTAAGCTGGACATGACAGTTTCTTCTATTTACTGGGGCTATACAGCTTTCTATTTGACCATATCATCTAGTAAGGATATTAGGCCCAATATTGATCAGTGGTTTCCAGAGAAAAGTAATATTGTCCTTGCTTAAGTATTTTTTTTTTTTACTTGGTTATAGCTGTGGATTATTTTTGAAGGACTACGAGGAAGAGCTACACTACCCTCAACAATCCAAGATAGACACTTACCTGAAAGCCTTTTGGTATATTTGATATTTATCTATAATACTGATCTTATATTAAGGTGTGGTAAGGATATTGCATCAGTTGTTGTAAGTGTGTGGTATATTACTTTCTGTTAATTTCTCAAGTAAGCTTTTTCATATAATTAAAATTTCCCAAAGCACCCACATATATACAAATTCCATTAATATTTTTTTTTGCTCCTTCTGCGTTTAGGTCAACATATATTATATCAAACCCAGCATTGTCTTCCTAGTATTACTAACTGGAAATTCTACTACCTGTAACACAATGTCCATTGTTGCACATTAATTGTCCCATATCCATATACAACATAATATACAACATAATTACATTGATTTTTACTTTCTATATTGTAAATTACTTGACTTAGCCCAGGATATGTGTTGGCCTATTTTTCTTTTTCCCTTGAGCCCAACTATCGAAATGACTGCTTTACAATCAGCTAATACATTTATACGTCTTTTCTGCCTAGCACCTTCCAAGCAGCTTTCTTCACATTCTCTTGTTTTTTTAGACTTTCTACTAAAACATAGAACATAAAGATTTTACGCTTTTCTTTAAAAAAAAAAAAACACGATTAGTACAATGAGGTATGTACTAATCAAGTTTTTTTAGGAAAAGCGTAACATTTTTATGCAGTATGTAACAAATTAACAAAATAAGTGACATTGCAAGCCATGAATAAAGAGCCACTTTAGATATATTTTTTTTGAAGATTCTTTTTACATTTGGAGTGTTTCAATCCTGTCTTACTTGACTACATTCTGATAGCTTTGAGGGTAATGGCAATTTGTTGGAGGTTTGTTAAATCATTGTGTCATTTGAAATTTGACACTTGCCCGCTTCCCCTACCCATGCTCAGAAGTAGGCAGCTTGCATCAATTAAAGAAAGTTCTGTCCTGCAAAAATGCAAATTTCTCTCTCACACAGGCAACCACAGTATTATGGATGCCTCAGTAAAGGCATATATTTTTCCTAATCAAAAACTAGTTTTATGACAATTTTACCGGCCTAATTATGCTCTTACTCATACTCACATTTTTCATCTGGGTTTACAAATACAATTTATGCAGTTTTTCGAGCAAGGGCAGATGACGAATAATATTCAGTGATGCATTTTATGAATAGTTCACACTTTTGTATATTTCCTAATAGCCGATACCATGCAAAAAAAAGTCAATGGACAAATTACAGCTTAAAAATATATTTTTCATGCATCAAGATGGAAAGAGTATCAGTACAATGGGCTAAAAACTACGTATTGGCAAAAATGTGTAATCCTTTGCGGTATAGGTTCCAAGACTTTATATTAAGTTGAGATCTCCTCTACATGGCCCAATACATTTAATACAATATAATATACCATAGGAAATATAAGATCAGTGACTATTTGGTTTAACCATAAACAGTTATTCATTATAACTCATACATTTATGGTCAATTGTGAAGAATATTGCAGTGGCAAAAAGGGAATCTAAATATATCTGAGAACCTAGTTTTCATCACCAACCACATTGGTAGCTCATAGGAATAAAAATGTTCTCAATAATACATTAATTAACATAATCACATTATGAAATAATAAAAAAAAAATAACATGATATAATATAAGATCCATCTGTTAGATACTAGTTTCTATCATACGCATGAAATAGTCAAGTTTGGCAGATTTGGAATATGATTTCATTGTGTAGTTTGTTTCAGAGAAGCCTTTGATCTGTCTGATGTTAAAACAAGTTAAAATATTTGTGTCTGCTGCAAGGTCACACATGGCACTTTCCAGAAAAAAGGGCCAGATTGCACAACAGAGAGAATATCAGTAGTTCCCCCGTACAGGAAAACATCGGCAGATGTAGACAAGATTTTAATAGCTACATAAAGAGAAATGCATGACAACCTCATTAGGAGAACCATAATAGCCTGGCAGGATATCTCAGTGAAGACAATATATCAATGTCTCATTTGCTACAGCATCACTAACGATGGTAGCTGGCTCTTCTTATAATCTTTTATTTGTTTTCTATTGGTCTGCAGCACAATACAGCCATGCCACCGTAGGAATCCTGTCTCCCTTTGAGATGTTTCACAACTGCTGACACTACTCTCTGAAAGCTCAAGTATCAGAGCTGGTAAAGTGACAGTAATAAAAAAGCAGTTAGTGAGATTCCCTACTGATACCCTTGATATGGTACATTAAGGGCATTACTTTCTTCGACAAGCCTGGCGACCACTCCTCATGATGTAAGCATCTGCAGGGAGAGGTCAGAGATATGTCAGAGCTGAGTGAGCCCTGGGATCTCAAACCATCTGCCACTAAAAGTGGGAAAGCATGGAGCTAAACGGTGCCCTTAAGAAGCCTGTTTAAAGTCATCCATCACATGGTTCAAACAATAATTATGATTAATTTCACCCACTGTGCAATTTTCTTATGTTGTAAATGGTCCCCATAGGAGCATTTTAAAAATGTAATTTCTCATTGTGTGCCATGCTGGAAAAACAGTGGGTGGCAATGAAAGAGATTAAAATCATCAAAGACGAAAGTAGATATTAGCTACTAAATGCACCTTGGTCAGATTACATGCAAATAGTGATTGAGATCAGATATGCTCCAGACTGCTGAATACCACTTCTCTCCTATTTTGACCTTTCATTTTTGGCAAAGATCAATGGTAGAAGGCATTCACCTAATATATTTGATCATTACTACGTTCTACTGTATGCTTTTCTGCAGCCACTGCACCATTTCTTCAGGCAATTTTGCAATTTATAATAATGTCCAATACTATATAAAAACTTCTCACAGTGCGTCTGTTTTGCATATTTATTACTTTCTTGACTTTGCTACATTTACCTCTTTTACTTCATCCTTGCATAAAAGCCACAATCCATTTTTTGGTCATGAAATAGACATGCATGGCTTTTGAATATTGCATTCTCTAATGCCATGTTTGCTTAAAAAATTCAACATTCGTGTATACTACTGTTCTTTGGAAAGGTCAAAGACATACTAGACTGAACCTTGTGTGAACAGCTCCATGAAGCAGAAATAACTACTCTGAGGCACAGAAATGTGGGCGCAGATAAAAATTCATGGAAACAGATTAGAACATTGAAAAAGGCAGATGAACGGAACATTAAGTAAAGATATCACTTCAGACCTTTAAATACAGTGCGTGAATACCACTTTTCTTTATAAAAGAAATAATGACTGTAAACGCATAAAGCTACAGCAATGCGTAACGCCACAGCAAGACTATTGATTGCAAATTATTTCTGTATTGATCTGCAGCAAATATTTTGCTGAAGTATAATGGTGAAAAATTGTTACCTGACAATTTAAAACTACAAAAGGGACAACTATAACACAATGAATAGGTAACCAATACATTTGCAGACATGAATAGACATGTTAGTATACAAACACATATACTTGGTATGTGTTAACTACACCAAGAATATCATGTTTTTTGTTGCAGAATAAGTTACCACTTTATAATTAAATATATAAAACATGCTTTTAGTGTACAGGGTTGGTGTGTGGTGAGAAAGATCAGATATGGAGCCCAGTTGGCTGTATTTGAGTAAAGAGGTTGGCAAAGGTTACTGGCATTGCTAGTCAGTATGTTCTGGTAGTGTTTTGGTAAAAAGTAAGAATGTGAATTGTATTCACTTATGTAGAAGAGCAGAAGTGGGGGAAGATCCCATGGGGTTCAAAGACTCTAACCAGAGGCCTAAAAAGGTCTTGAAAAGAGAAGTGTGAGCTATCAATCTGTATTATTTATGGTAAAGCTGAGAAAGAGGAGAATAAAAAAAGGAATAACTGGCATAGTGAATAAGGATATGTAATAAAGAGAAGAAAAGAGAGCCCAGTGGGGACAATCTGAGTGCATAACCACAAAGCTTTCATGGGAGATGTTGAGAGGGAGCAACTATTGACGGAGTCCAGGAGATGAAAAACATTGGAATTTCCATTGTCACTTGTTCATATATAATGTTATATAATATGAAGTAGGACAATACATTTGCTTAAATGGGCATGGAATGCAAAATGTTTCTATCGTGCATTTAAAAAAGCATGTTTTAAACATTACACAAGTTTTTTTTTTTTTTTCACTAAAAACTAGTTAGTAAAATGTGTTTAAACTGATTTGAAACTAATAGGAAATGCTGCATGCAATGCCTCTGTCTGAGCAGAGAATACACACAACTCTAGATCTCATTGGCAGACACTTATGCCTCATAAAGCTATATTGCTGCACATTGACTGACAGGGGCAAACCCCAAAAGACTGTTATTTATTCGAATCATAATGCTAACTAGCGATTTGCCCGTAAAAAATGGCGGGGAAATACAATTGTAAGGCAGGTAATACTGTTTGCCACAGACATAAACATTTTTGGTGGACTGGGATCCTTTGGCTCTCATTGCGAGCTTTCGCACTGAGTGCCTTCTGCGCTCATTGTGAGGATCTTGGTTGTTGTACTTTTTTTTAGGAGAGGCACTTTTGCTGTCATTGTAAGGTCAGCGCTGATCTTCTTTTTGTGCTTATTGCAAGGTTGTCCCCTGGTGTAGTTTGTGTGCTATGAGCAGCGTTGGCGCTCGTTGTGAGGCGTGCATTGATTGGCTTTTGTGTTTAATACAATAGTTTTAAAAATATTTTTTGTGTATATGTACTTTTGTATGGTAATGAAATAATTAATAAATTAATAAATTAATATACTTTACCTATTTGTAAGTAATATATGCAGGAAGCAGTATGCAGAAGAGCTGACAATCTGTTTTGATATTCCTGCAGCATACAATGTAGGTTTGCACTGTTGTGGAGCTGATGTGTAAGTGTCAGCAATGTGTGCAGTGTGTAGTGTAAATAGGCTGCGTGCGCAAGGGAAAGCCATTAGTGTAGCTGTGTATTTCCGCATTCTGTAAGTTAGTGTTGTAAAATGGCGGCGAATGTGTATGTGGTACGCGGGTGTGGATGATTTAGCGTTGTTGCTAAAAGTGTTTCTTGTACCTCGTACAGCTTTTTGGAAGAGCTGTATGTGCTTGGGGGTGTTTTGTGTGTTTAGGGTCATGTAGCCTCGTTTTGGTTTTTTTCGGCGGACCTTCTTTCTCTTGCTTAGGGGATTTTCGTGTGTCTAAACTCGGACATTTGGACTTAAATTGAGGTGTAACTTCACTTGCAGAGGTCCTGGGTGCCCCCTTCGCTGTGGGTAAGCTTTTTATGTCATTTTTGTGTGTATTTATTGTTTTTTTAATGTTTGGCGAATGTGGTATCCGGGTGTAGATGATTTAGCGTCCTTGCTAAAAGTGTATCTTTAGCTCGTATGGCTTTTTGGAAAAGCTGTATGTGCTTGGGGGTGTTTTACGTGTTTAGGGTCGTGTTGCCTTGCTTTCGTTTTTTTGGGCGGCTTTTTTTTCTCTCGTTTAGGGGATTTTCGTGTGTCTAAACTCGGTAATTTGGACTTAAATTGAGATGTAACTTCACTTGCAGAGGTCCTGGGAGACCCCCCTTCTTGCTGTGGGTAAGCTTTTTATGTAATTTTTGTGTGTATTTATTGTTTCTTTAATGTTTTTAGGTGCGTGCGGTTCAGCCATTAAGGTTGTATTACGCAAGTTCGGAATGTTTTTTTCTAAGTCCCACGACTCGTATTTTTTTGTGTTAGTACGTATTTAGTCATGGCGTGTTAGATGTATTTTTTCAAAGTCCTGCTTCTTAAAGCTGTCTTTAAAGATCCTCTTTTTGCATTTGCATCTTGACTTCTTTCCGAGAACCTAGGAGCAGTCAGTGATGAAGAATGGGGAAATGTTCTCCTTTTATTGCTATTTATTTGGACGGAAAAAGGGAAGCAGGTGAAAATGTTAGCTAACCCTTTTTTGACTTATTTTAAACTAATCAATCTAACTGAGCAATTTCCCCTATTCACACATGCAAAGCAATCTGGGCTAACTTTATAAATTACAAGGGGAAAGGCATTCCAAGTAGCTGGCATTATTTTCAAAATAAGTATTTGTACAGAAGAAAATAAAAATTATGCCCATGCCAGATGGTAAAATATGAATGTGTAATATTTCCTTGGTTAAAAAATGATATTGGACCTTGTTTTAGATTGGGTAAACCCTTAGTGGGTTTATAGCATTATACCCCAATCTAACGCTAGTTTCTAAAGTCTGCCTGACACTAGCATACATATGCTTAAAGAAGGAAAATTAAGAAGGAAGAAGGAAAACAGGTGTGTATAAAAATGGAGGACATTTTAAACACTACAAACATTTTTTTTTGAATGAACAGTGAATGATCTGAAGTTTAGCAAGCTCAACTTTTTAAAATCTGCAAGGGATGGGAGCTTATTGTGGAATTATTGTGCATTTGGAGGGTACAGTGCAATTCTTTGTTCTCAAATGACGCAAAAGATATGCAATTGACAACCACTTTTTCTCTTATATATGTTAATAGGAAAGGAAAGTGCTGATTTAATAATACTATTTTTCTCTCTTACATTCGGTGCTGAAAATGTTAGGAATATTTATATTTTATAAAGCAAAACGTGTGAAAGGATCTACAAATGCCAAAGCTTTTAGCTGTGTCAAAGTACTGTAAATAAATCCCATCAGAGCATGTAGGAGATTTTCAGAGACTGCAAATTATATAAGTCATTAGAGATTCCTAAGCCTTTCTGAACATTCAAGATTGAACTGTAGATAGCTGCAGAGCTGAAACATGCAAGACCTAAGGAAGTTAAAGCCCATATCTCAATAATGCAGTGAGTCCATCACTTTTCATTTTTATGGTTACCTCATTGTCCGTGCTGCTGCTACGATCAGTGGGATGTAATAACAGCCCATAATTTAGTGTTTGAAAAAAAAATTTTTTTAAAGTGTATAGAAGCGAAAAGGTGATATACTGTGTCTATTATTTGCATGACACTACCCAGAATGCTCTGCTGAATTGGAAGAACTATATACTGAATAATTCTGATTTTAACCTTGTTTAGATCAAAAGAATATTTTATTTCATAGAATGAAATTGATGTTGCAGAAATATAAAGTTGAATAATGAAGAATAAAGCTAAGAAAATATATTTATTTTAAATTTTCCTCATATTTTAGTTCAAGGGCAGAGCCACCACTGGACCTCTCACACTGGACCCACCCCCTGGACCCTCTTGGCCACATCAGCCCCTGTACAGCTATGTCTCCCCTGCCGTCGTGTCTTCTGGCAGGGAGGACAGGGAATCCCGAATGATGTCACACATGGCAGGAAATGATGAGCTGCGTCAGAGCATAGTGGTATAATAAAGAAAAGGGAGGAGTACAAGGAAGGTGATGTAGTGGAGATGAGGGAGGAAGGAGGAAGAACGGGGATTACTTTTTAAACATATATGGCTTTATATTTTAAATGTATTAAAGCCCCCTTTACAAAACATGTTATTTTTTAAGACTCTGAACCATTTTTTAAACGTAATATTTATAATATAAGAAAATGCAACTCTTGTGATTGAGCAACTGTATCTGTCCATAACATCACATGTTCATGCTACATTTGTTAATACAGTATAATACATCATGTTCATTAAATCAAATGCATATCTTATTTGCAAGAGTGTGCTTGGGTGAATTCAAGTTATTTGCCTGCAGACATTTCCCAGATAGCTGCATACTCTGGTGACTTCACCAGAAGAAAAGCTTTTGCAATTGTTTCATTTTTATACAGGGTATGAATATAATTGTAATATTGAATGAGAAATGTAGCAAGATATTTTGAGTACTTAAAATATCACAGCCCAACAAATGTAAACATTTTTCTTAAGACAATGGTCAAATTGGCTATTTTTTTAAGCTTTTTTTTAACATTTCTGAATTGAAATATGGCCATGAAAATGTGATATGTTTTAATTATAGGCTTTATTCTATGATATAAATAGAATATGAGTATCCAAAACTTAATTTAATTATTATGATTGTTTTACAAACATTTTGTTTACAGACTATTTCAAAGTTAACTAGAATTAATTTTCAATTGTAATCCCAAAAAGCAGTAAAAGAAAGCAGTAAATCCTCATTGACACTTGCAAGCTGTTCATTTTTTTCCCTTTTATGTGTTAGGGTGTCTTCCCTCTGCAAAAACCAACAGTAGACTCCGATCATAGCTGGTACCATCTTGGTATCTTTCCTCTATGGTTTGGATATCTTTTGAAATCTTTCCCCATTCTTCATCACTGACTGCTCCTAGGTTCTCGGAAAGAAGTCAAGATACAAATGCAAAAAGTGGATCTTTAAAGACAGCATGCAGCAATAGTTTTTCATAGTTATTGAGAAAATCAGTTGACCGTAGTTTTCCTCTTCGTGGGTCCCCAGAAACCATAATCAACAGACATGAATGATTTCCATGTAGTGAGCCCCTTCAGATTGAACTTTTCATCAATGTAAGTATCATTCAGTAGCTTACTAATCTGTAAGAAAAGAAATAAAAACATACCTTCTTTAAGTTTATTAGGTTGGGAAATGTTTGTACCCTTGGCCAGAAGTTTTCATTCTTAAATTCTTGAACGTAAAAGCTCAGCTTGTTGTTTTGATAGGCCCAGATCTCGGGCAAGGGTATGCATTTCCGCTTACCTTTCAGCCATTCAGTGAGATGTTTGGGAAAAACCATACTCACATACCACTTTTTACTCCAAAACCCAGTCATGACACCAAAACACAGAGTCCTCTGATAATTTTCTTATTATTAGAGTTTATTTAGACAAAACGTGGGTCAGCAGCAAAAACATCCAAAATGGCTGCTACTGGCTCACTGACTGACAGAAACACAAACAAACACAGCTATTATATTGTTTACATAAAGACAATGGGATAATCCATCCTCACACTTTAGAAACATGGTACAACCCACCAACAACCAGTGAAAGACTATTTACATTCTGATATCCAATAAGGTATAACACATATATCAAGCATATGTCACACTAGATGTGCAAAAACACTTTATTTCTTATCTTCTGCACATAGGGCAAGAATTGACCTTATAGATGACTGAAACACATATTTTGTTTATCCTAAAAAAGTTGTTTACTGTCTCCAGAACAGATTTATTATGAGAAATAGGGACTTGTTTACAGTTATAGAATAAAAAACAATTATTTTTATAATTGAAAGCAGAATTAACTGTTTGCATACCTCACGGCCTGTAATGGACTAAGTACTATTTCAGGGCCAAAGTGCACAATTGTTACAAAAGTGATGAATGCTATATAATGCATGTAATGGATCTCCTGGCACCCCGACCGGGTACCTCCGTTGATGGACGCGTCCTAGTTTGCGGCGAGGCCTACAAGCACCGCACCGGACACCACCACCACCACAGACTCCACAACTGCCGTAGCTTAACCGGAGCCTCACGAATAGCTGCTAGCAGCTGAACAGGAAAAGCACCCCAAGATGCTTACACTCCTGGCAGTCAGTCTGTAACAGCATACCATGAATCCCCCCAAGAACGAGACATAAGCTCTGTGTTGAGGGTCAAGCAGTGAACTCTCTTCTTCATTAATTACAAAACACATTATTAAACACTTCACATACACAGTAGGGGCAGTGACTACCTTTGGTCAACCCCTAATTACCTCTGGCCAATCAGACAGGGTTAAGGTGTGGGAGCCAGGAGTCCCCTCCCCCAGGAGCTGCCCACTAGGCGTGGCTAACTGCTCATTCTACCTCTGGCGGTGGAGAGAGTAACATCTCTAAGCTCACTTATTCCCCTGCTGGGAGTATGGGGAAACCCCAGGTCATCTCATTATTCAAGAGTCCCTACCCCCATTGTTCATGGTGCCATCTTGTCTGCTAAAACCCTTTTTTTCTGCTATTTCTTGTGTGGTTTAGCAGATACTATTAAGAGGCAGATGGCCAACTCCTGACCAAGTGTATGAGACCAAAGATATTTGACTGTATACCACACAATACAATATTTTTACAGATATAATAACAACATTTTATAACCCAGAACATATCTGCAGATAGCTTAGGTCTGAGCACACATTATTACTGAATGGCGCTCAGACCACATACATACAGTTCAATGGCCATGGAACCAAAGTTTTTCTGCATAGGAAAATAAAGTATTTAAATGCCGGTCCATAGTCAAAAGGCAGGAGGCTGGCAAACAGTCCTCTCCAAGACAAAGTGGCGAAGGGCACTTCGTCACAATGCATATATACTAAATAATGTAAGGATATTTGTATTACAGAGATTAACATAAAATGTAATGCAGCACTCACAAGGAGCTCACTTTTTGTCCTGATAACCAACAACACAAATATTAGACTTGTTTCACAGTCTTTGTTAAAGAAAATTACAACTTAAATACACCTGTGACACTGTCCATTTTAGAAAATAAAATAACTCAGAGTCAGAGGTGCTCATCAGAGAACGAACCAACCTTAATAGGTTAGTTCTATGGACATGATAATCCACTCTGAGAGCACCTCTTTTAGCTCACTTGTGCCCTTCAAAGGGAAAAATATCCTGAAGTATATCAGTCTGGTCTCACTCAAAAGAGTGACCCAGCCCCGAAACACCAGGCAATTCTACCCTGAACAGGAGAAACAGCAAACCCCAGACACGTTTCGGCCTTTATGGGTCTCGTCAGTGAGATGCAGCTGAACTCCCTAAGGCACAGTGAGCAAGGGGTCCACGTCTGGAGTCCCCTATCACCCTTACGGAGACTAAACCCCAAGGTCAGAGAACGAATCAACCTTAATAGGTTAGTTCTATAGACATGATAATCCACTCTGAGGGCACCTCTTTTAGCACTGAAGTTTATTGTGAAACTAACACCACAATAGTGCAAACAACAAAAATTAGGTTAGGTGATGTGTTTCCTCCCATTTCAGGAAAATGTAAGCGTTGTTGCCAAACACAACAATTAAAGTATCCCCAGAGAAACTAACAATTACTTATTAATGAACTAGAAATTGTCTATATCATAAAAATGTAACATGCTGACCTTTTTAAAGAGATACAAAACAATGTATACATCAATATTTAACTATAACCCATCATTTTAGGGGTTAACGCTTGTGCAGATGATTCCCCCATTTAGCTCAAATGTGTATCTATGGTTGTGTAAGCATGTTGGAGTTTGCATGAAGCTCTACATGAATGTCAGTTGTGTGTATGTTTAGGTATGTTTGTCATTTGGCATGTGTCATTATCCACATGACCCAAAGTATTTCTACATCTACATGCACTTAATTCACCTAATTGCAAGCTTATACATGCTATCAGCCTTATTAAATTGTGATTCGGCCAATTGAATAGGGATCTATATAAGCACAGAGCATATTTCTTACAGAAGTTTTTAGTTAGTGAACTTCAATCCAAAAGCAAGATCTTCACTAACTAAATAATAAAAATATGCTCTGTGCTTATATAGAGCCCTATTCAATTGGCCGAATCGCAATTTAATAAGGCTGTATATTCTTTAATTTAGCATTCATTCTGATTGAAAGAACAGTAATGACCAAGTGTTGTGACGCATATACTGTATATTAATATTTGCCTTGTTATATTACGTAGTTATGATTTATCCTATATGCCACAACCACAGGGCTGTTGGAACTTCTAATAGCTGTTTGCCCTTTGCAGTTGTGGAAACTCAAAATCTCTTGTTATTACATGTTTAAAGAATAATGTACTAATCTGTGAAATAAAATATCTGTCTACTTTATGTGTTTTGCCACTGCTGCTAACCATTTCGACACTGCAGGGGTTAACACATAAAGCTGTGAGATGTTAGCTCTTGTGTTATTTTATGCCTGCTCAGCGGTCATGACCATTTCAGGCTTCTAACTGTGCTTTGCAAATGGTCGCAAGTATCTGGCCTAGAAGCTTGACAGATTCCATTAGCTTATTAGTGCAGATCATATTACCATGACTGTATCACAATTTTAATGTGCCTTCATTATACACATCATTTAAAGCAGCAGCCCATCCTAAGTCAAATACTTTTTGACTATCATATTTTTTCCAATAAGTGCGCTGCGTGCTGATGTTGCATTCATCAACTAATAAACAAATATCTAGCAGCTGATAGGAAATGTTCCCAAACTATACGCTGTCCTCTTATTGGTTGCTCTCTTTAAGGACAGAATTAATGAAAGGGAAGAAATTAGTACAGTACTTCACTGCTTCCGAATACAAAGCTGGTAAAATAAATTAGCTAGAACAATTTCCTGACTAAATATTAATATTGGAAATGAACATCTGCTGTTAATTTCTTTCGCCTCTGTGAAAATTAACTGCTGCTTGGAGCCTTACAGAAATATTACTTATTGGGATTTGCAGAATTATAGAAAAAATATGACACCTGTTTCAGCACACAAAAAAATGTGTGTCACTTAGCACTACAGGTATTCAGGAATAAGATAACGGCATGCTGGTGATAAGGTAAGGCCACCAAATCTCCCCTTTAAAAGGTAGCATTTATGTATACTGTGCATTTGTATGTGCTACCTCTTAAAGGGGGGGGGGGGGGGGCTGATAAACTGAATGGATAGATACTGAAAATATGTTTTTATTGAAAGAGACAAATATCATCTCAAAACAATTGTAATAAAGTTATCTTATGTCATCATATTCAGATCTGATAAAACATTTATAACAAAAGTTCCAGTTTTGACTTTGATTCCTGTGGTCCCGTTTTTTGTTTTTCTTACAGAAATCACAACTCTTAAAGTAAAATAACCAAAACAAATGTATTGAATAGAGGAAATACGAAAGAATACATTTCTGATGAATGTCGTAATTGAAGAGAATTTTTACGATGGCTACAAACAAGAAAACAGTGTTTTTATTTCTTACAACACCCATACCAATCTATCTACACCTTGCATAGTGAGAGGACACATTTGGAAAGTGAAATTAAATCAGTTAGCTGTTTTGTGTTATTAATAAGAACTACAGTGTGTAGCTTTGGCATGTTTGCTGGTCTGTTTATTGTCAGATAATTGATTTTATTTTAACTTTCCAAAACTCCCATTGAATCCACAACACAGAGAAATAGACTGTTGAGGCGGTCTTATAGACAGTAATGGAAGTGTCAATAAAAGAACATATGAGAAATATCCCTTTAAGAACGTCCTATATTTCAGGGAGAACATATTATACAACAATACAGTATAGATCCACAAAAGGGATAAGCCAAGGTTAGAAATTAATAATAATAATAATAATAATAATAATAATAATTAATTGAAAACAAAAATAGCTCAGGAAGTGTAAATGTTGAAGATGAAATGTAAATAATAATGAAAACAATCACCAAATGCTCAAAAATCTTGCTGTTGATGATATACATAATGATGGTCTCGTGGGATGTAGGTATGAGATAATGACCCACCGGCTTTAGTTTACTAATTCTAACATGCTTCAAAATAGATCATTTAAAATAATTGTTTACTTGTCCTATAAAAGGTATATTTATCTCTGTGATCAGTAATACATGGTGACATGAGTCATAATATTGACCAGGAGGTCCGATTGCAATTTATTGGGATAAACGATCTGGGCAAAGCTCTGTTAACATTGGTTTCCATGGTGACGGGACTCCAGAGTCTTGTGAGTGCATGTTATAGAAATGGTTTGCTTGGAATTCATTAACATAGGTGAATATTTGGTACATCTACTGCTTTTTACTCATTACTTCGCTGCCTCACCTCTCACCTTCTCTGTTATATTCTCATTTATCATAACACTTACATGTTATTTTTTGCTGACTTTAGCATAGGGGGATTTTTTTGCCTTCTAAACAATTAACTAACGAGTAGTATGTTTTGTGTGCAAAATGATGACTTGACAGATCACTTGAACCTTGCTAACATACATTAAATACTTTTTTTTATTTTATTTTTTAGAAATGAAACTCATCAACACCACTATGATACACTTATTTACAACTGATAATATATTATCTAGAAACAATGCATCTAAGAGGGAATATGATTACCTTATATAAATATATAAAGCTTTGTCAAGTGATTTTTTTGCATCAAGAGGTTTTTAACTGATAATTAAAAAGAATGTAAATTAAAGAAAGTAAAGGGTTCTTCACAGTAAGGGAGATTAAAATGTGTAATTTATGGACTAAAAGTATTTTCTCAACCTCAATTACTATGTAACTTATTATGCTACTTTTATTACATTGAACCTATTGAATTATCTACATTCTTCTATTATTATTAATTCTAATTATTAATAATTTATTTATTTTTTTCAATCAGTTTTATTGATTAGCAAAGATGCCAACATACAAATGGTGCGACAAAATACAATAAAGTCACCATAGAAAAGTAAATACAAACGAAAAGAGATTGAGACGATCAGAAACCTATTTAAACTGCGAAGAGGTCATGCATAAGGTTATAGTATATACTTAGTAAAGGTAACCCTATCTGTATAATTAGGTTCTGCTAAATGTGCATCATTTTGTACAGCATCATATTGAACATTATAAGAGAAAAAAAGGGGGGAAAACAATAAAATTAAATAAACTAAACTAAATAAAATCAAAAATATATCTCAAGTGTATATTGCCGAGGGATTCAAGACCTACCTCCCACCGTAGGCCTCGAGAAGATCCCCAGCCAGCCAGGTCAAGTTTCAAATTGAAAACTTTTTTTTTCATTGTTTGTTATGGGATGGGAATACTGTGTGAGGAAGCCAACCATGTGGTCCAAATTATAATGCAAAGGGGTAGGGAGTCTTCTAGAATGTGGGAGAGTCGATCATTAATTAGAAGATAATTTCATTTGGAGATAACCATTTGTAATTGAAGGGTGAAGGATTTCCACTGGCGTGCAATATGACTTTTAGAGGCTAACAATAAAAATTGCATCAACTTGTTTTGATGCAGGGATAATGAAGGGTTGTGATGGCCTAGTATGCCAACCTTGGCCATTTGTCAGAGGCAAGCGAAAATACTTCTTGCCACAGTAATCTAACTTTAGGCAGTCCCACGATGTATGGAGGAAGGAGCCTACTTTCCCACATTCTCTGAAGCAGTCAGGGTTTGGTGTTAATTTCCATTTATAAAGCTTGTCTGGAGTATGGTATGTCCTGTGGAGAACTTCAATGGAAGTTTCCAAGATACTACTATTTAGGGAGCCTTTAGTCAAGTTTAACTAGGAGGCCAATTACAGTTCAGATCTCTCTCCAAATTTCGCATGTAAGTCAATTTAGACTGATTTAGGTCAGTATTGATTGAGTCATAAATAATAACACTTTTCGTGAGAGAGGTTTTGTCACACAGTTTCACTAGCCTCGATGACTGGGGTGTACCAAGTGAGAGTTCCTGTGTCTGAATGAAGTGTCTAAGGCTACGGTACGTGAAAAGTCCCAGTGGCGGGATTTGGTAGCAAGTATGTAGTTGATCGAACTTGAGAAGCTTATCATCTTTGTACCAGTAAACTGCACTTAGGAAGCCCAAGACTCTCCACCAGTTAAGGAGGCGGGGGAGGGGGGGTTGAATTGCAGTCGTGGGTGAGGGATTAGTGGAGTGAATGTGGAGTATTTAGGGGTAAGGCTTCTAGTTTGTCTAGCCCATTCCCAGTGAGCCTGAGGGATGAAGGAAATTTGTGCGGCTTTAAAGTAAAACTTAAAGTTAAGAAATGATAAGCCTCCCTTTGTTTGGGCATGAACGTTGTGCTTTTGGATATACAATGGGATTTGTTACGCCATATAAAATTGAAAGTCAGACGTTGAAATCTATCTAATTCAGAAAAGTTGATTGCAATGGGCTGTGGGTGAAATAGGTATAAAAGTCTTGGCAAGATATTCATCGTAACTGAGTTTACATGCCCTAGCCAGGAAATATTCCCTTTGTACCAAGTGAAATAGTTCTGACCCATTGCTGAGTATAGCTGTGTGAAATTAGCTTTATGAAGGTTGTTTGTTTGTCTTGTGCGGTTGATACCTAAGTATTTAATATACAAGAGGGCCATTGAACTTGGAAATTTTGATGTAAAAACTGTAGGATGATTAATAATAATTTGTATTTTTTCCATAATGCCTGTAGTTATCTACTCCCATAAAATGGCAGCATTATGCTTATCCCAGGCATTCTTAAACTACTTTTATTTGTGGTACCACTTCCACTTAACAACGACTTTTTTCTTTGCATTCATTCCAGTATCAAATTACGGACTCTAATTCTTGTATTTCTCTATTTCTAAAAGGTGATCGCCTATTAAACTTTATGAAATGGTTTAATTTCCTTAAACATTTCTATCATGTCATCGCTCTTGTTTTTTGCCTCTAAGCTATACATATTAATAGTCTATTTACTATGACTAATGGCAAACACACATTTAGAAAGCATAGTCCTTTTTAGGACCAAAATTTGACTGTGACATGTTAATGGTTTCAGTCCCTCATCCTGATCCCAATCCCCATTCTTCCGCTTATTTCTCACTCCAGACTTCATATCTCTTTCTCAACTTATTCTTCAAGCCTTTTTTACCTGGGTACTATAAGTAAAGGCTCTGAGAGGACTACAGAAACGTTTCAGCTAATGCAGACCAGAGTACATTTTTTGAAATTATTTGTATCCCTCTCCAGAATAAGACTCCAGGTGCTCAAAACAAAGCACATTTACATTCATTATAAGTGTTATTGTGTGTGGGGGTCTCTATGTGTGTCTCTGGTTATTTAGGAGTGGTGAGTGCATATTTGGGTCAGTATATTTGTCTGTGTCTCTGCAAAGACCAGATTTAACTGCTCTACTGCCTTAGGCTAAGTTTTCAGACTCACCTTAGATATAAACAGGGTATTGTGAAAGTGAAAAGAGAGGCAGAAGGGCAAAGAAACGGGGGGTACACAGAAGAAAGAAAATGTAGAAGAAACATAATTGTAGCTGGAGAAGCTAGAAGAGAGACACTGAACATAGAAGGGTATGATAGAATGAGAGAGTGCACTGGGGGATAAGAGAGAATAGAAATGGGGTGATTGAAAGAGTGAAATGAGGGACAAAGAAGGTGAATAGGAAGTGATGAAGAACAGTTGTAAAATAATAAAGGGTGTACAGAAGGAAATAGGGAAGCGATAGTAGAAAGAGGATTACAAAATGTGGCGAAAATTATAAGAACACAGGGAAAATGGATTTGAAACAGAGGACCAAGATAGGAAAGGGTGGGCACATTTTGCTGTAAAGCCTAAATTTCATTGTGCCCTAAGCCGTTTTGGAAACCTGACCATGTATATGAGTGTATGCTTAGGTCTAAGACTCTATAAGTCTGCTATAGTGTGTATACAGTATAGAAGATAATATACATTCTTAGTACATCCTATATGCCTTGAGCCGCCGGAAGCCCTGTTTACCCATAGTGTTTCTCTAGCTTAACATGGAATCTGTTTAGGCAAAAGTGAATGGGTGTCCAACACTGTACCCTAATCCAAGGCTATATTTTGAAGGGCATTGATGCTTAAATAAATCTCATGTTAATTAAACTAAAGGCAAAAAGTGATATGTTGTTAAGAGTTATTTGTATATCACTACCCAGAATCCTTAGCAGAAATACTTAGCAGGAAATCAGGGCTACTAACCTGCTTGGGACATATAAATGGACTCAGAATGCCATTTTCTTTCATCAGTTAATTACTACAACTTATTACATAGTTACATAGTTACATAGGGATTGAGGTTGAAAAAATTACCTTCAGTCCATCAAGTTCAACCTTTTAATATCTCCTCTGATCTACAATATATGGATTAGTTGTTAATTAATTGAATCCAGAGGAAGGCAAACAGAAAAAACCCAATTGAAGCTTAGCCAATCATCTCTATGGGAAAAAAAATGAATTCCTTCCTGACCGCAGATACTAGCGATCGGATTCCTCCATGGATCAATACTCTCTCTCTAATTATCCAGGATAACCCCAAATGCTCTTTTTGATTAGAAATAAATCCAGCCCCCTTTTAAAGTTATCTATCGAATCTGCTGTCACCACCTCCTTTGGTAGATAATTCCACAGGTTAACCACCCTTACTGTGATTACAAGATTATTCCCTGTATTCACAATATTTCAGTAAAGTTGCACATGTTCATAATTTTTTCAAAGCATGCGATCCAACTAAATGATCTCATGATTTATTAGTTACCTTTCTTTGGAAAATACTTTGTCTTGTACTTTTTAGTGTTCTTTAATGTATTTTATGTGTAATGTATTGGTTAAAAAATAATCTCCTGTTTATAATTAGTCAGGTGAATAACTAAATGACTTTGGTAATAAAATATTAAATCAGTACACAACTAAAAATATAACAACATAAATTAGTTATAAATGTTATCAATAAATAAACAATGTGTAGAGTTGCAAAATCAGTGCTGGCAGCCAAAGTATAGACCTGAAAGTAAAAAGGCCCATAGTATACAAGGTATTTGCCTTCCACCAAATAGATGACATATATTTACTAATTATTATTTTTGTATAGGAGAAATAAAGGAAGTAAAAGTTATACTTAAATAGACTGAATGGAACTGAAATGTGAGCTTCAATACCACTTTCTTCTGTTACTTGGGTTAGCTATCAGGTTTGCCGTATATTTTCCCATGGATAACATAAACCTATAATGTTTTTATGGGTGTCATTAAAATATTAGTTACATAATGGGGTTGGGTATGGCACAATCGGAGATTGACTCTCTCAAATCTGACTATAATTTTGTCTGGCCGGCACGCCATGTAAAATACCTAGGAGTCAAACTTACATCTAATATAGCTGACCTATATAAGGCTAATTTCCCGCCTATATACAAATCTTTGACCGATGACATGCAGAGATGGACGAACTACAACATTTCTTGGACGGGCCGCATAGCAGCGGCTAAAATGAGCATTCTACCCAAAGTTCTGTATCTCTTTCGAACCATTCCCATCTCAATTTCACCTACAGACCTTGACAGGTTCCAGAATAACATGTTTAGGTTTATATGGGGAAATAAATGCCCTCGTATCTCTAGACAGGTGATGTATAGGCAGAAAAATAGAGGAGGACTTGCTTGCCCAAATTTAAAGCTATATCTTAAAGCCGCTCAATTGGCCCACCTTCCCAGGGCACACTCTAAAACACATCAACCAGCCTGGGTTTTTATGGAAAACCAGCAAATGTTCCCCCACAGTTGGGATAAGCTGATATGGATCCCAAAAGAACTAGCCCCTTTCACAACTCATCAAAATCCCATGATTTCACAAACCCTTCGTGCATGGGGGTGGGCCAACTCTAAATCCAGGCAGTTACTTCCTACAGGACTATCCCCAATGATGTCAGTCATGTCTTTTCCACAAATCCTGGCAGACTCGAATGACATCTCTAGATTCTGGTGGACTTCTAGAAACTTGGACCGCGTAGGGAGCTGGTTTCTGAGCGATAGCTTGCTGACATACGACCAATTCTGTACAACCCACGACCTACCTGTCACAGAATTCTATAATTATTTGAAAATTAGGAGCTGGGTCAGTAAGAGCTCAAGAGAACTTGGGCATCCTAGGGCCTCCTGGATGTCCGTTATATGTAAAAGTTTACCCCTTACCAAGGGTATTCTGGGTTCACTTTACGACACCTTTCTTAACTCCACAAGCGACCAAAAACCCAGGTATTTTATACAATGGGAGAGGGATCTTGGGGTGGAGTGGGACTGGGGTAAATGGTCAGAATCCTGCTATTCTCTCTAGAGGTTCTCTTAATTCGGCCTTACTGGAGACGTCCATCAAAGTTTTGCATAGAGTCTACTGTACACCTGACAAATTACAGAAATTCAAACCGTCAGAAAGCAATAAATGCTTTAGGGGGTGCCAAAGTATAGGGGATCATATACACACATGGTGGTCATGTCCATCCGTTCAGAAAATTTGGGGGCAATTAGCCCAATTAGCCTCCGCACTTTTCCACAAGGCAGTTACGCCCTCAATGGAGTCTTGTCTGCTAGGGATTCGTGTTACGGATTTATCTAAAACGCAGAATAAACTATACCAATTAATGGCGTTAGCTACTAAGACACACATAGCCAGGAGTTGGAAGAAAGAGACTCTTAACTTTATGGAGGTGATTGGTAAGATCAATCATTTACTTATAAATGAGCGGTTAACTTATGTCATACTAGACGACATTACCCAATTCCAAGCAATTTGGGATCCCTGGTTGGCTTCTTCATTCAGTATTCCCTTAGTATGACAATATATCATATCATACAATCTCTACACTTTGGCAAAGGAGACCTGGTGGAGGAGCTGGAGGCGAGGGGGGGGGGTCCGGAAATCTACTGACGGAGCGGTGGAGGTGGGTGTCGGCTGTACTGGGATGTCTTTAACGAGGTATGTGTTGAGTGCTCTTAGGGGTGGATATACTAGATTAAGCTCTGTACTTTATGTGAAGATAGCAGTGTAATTGTCTAGCTAATTAATCTGATAATTATAGCATTCTCTTTTTTATTTGTGCTCATTGGACGTTTTATCTTGTGTTGTTCTCTTTTTCTTTTCTGATTTTTTATTTTTATTATTTATTTTTATTTTTATTTTATTTTTTTTCTCTCTTTTTATTCTGTTATGTTATTTCCATTGAAATGTTAACTGTGACTCATGTAACCTTAATAACTAAAAAAGGAAAAATGGAAGGCCTAGTTAGTTTATGATGGGAAAATATTGTATTGTACATGTTAGTATATCTTAACTGACTAATTACAGTTGTGTTAAATGTTTTATTGTGCATTGCCTTCTAATAAAAGACTATTTAAAAAAAAAAATATTAGTTACATAGTTACATAGTTTCATAGTTACATAGTAATTGAGGTTGAAAAAAGACTTTTAGCCCATCAAGTTCAACCTTTTAAGATCTCCTCTGAACTGCAAAATGCGGATTAGTTGTTAATTAATCCAGAGGAAGGCAAATAGAAAAAAAAAAGTGAAACTTTGCCAATTGTTTTAAAAGGGAAAAAAAAGAATGCCTTCCTGACCCCAGATACTGGAAATCAGATTTCTCCCTGGATCAATACTCTCTAATTCACTAGGATATCCCTGAATATCCTTTTTATTTAAAAATATATCCAATTATCTATTGAATCTGCTGTCACCACCTCACTTGGTAGAGAATTCCACAGATTAACCATCCTTACTGAGAAGAACCCTTTTCTTTCTTTAAGGTGGAATCTTTTTACTTCTAACCTCAAAGGATTTCCTTGTGTCAATTGAAAACCTCTTGGCACAAAAAGCTCACTTGACAAACCTTTATACTGATCCTGGATGTATTTATATAGGGCAATCATATCCCCTCTTAGGCGCCTTTTTTCTAGAGAAAATAAGTGTAATTTGGTTAGTCTTTCTTCATAACTTAGCCCCTCCATTCCACTTATTAGTTTTGTTGCCCTTCTCTTTACTTTTTCCAGTTCTAAAATTTCCTTTTTATGAAGTGGTGCCTAAAATTGTACTCCATATTCCAAATGAGGGCGTACTAGGGATTTGTATAGTAGGAGAATTATATTTGCTTCCCTTGCTTCTATACACTTCTTAATACATGCTAATATTTTACTTGCCTTTGCAGCTGCTGCTTGGCATTGATCACTGTTACCTTGGTGGTTGTCCACAAGCACTCCCAAATCCATTTAAATATCTGATACTCCTAGCTGTGTTTCATCAAGTTAATAAATTGCATGGCTATTTTTCTTTCCCAGATGCATAACCATACATTTATTCGTATTAAATCTCACTGCCATTTAATCACCCATTTCTCTAATTTATGCAAATCCCTTTGGAGAGAAAGTACATAATTTTCTGATTTAATTGCCTTGCACAACTTTGTGTCATCAGGAAAAATGGAGACACTACTTTCCAGCCCCACCTCTAAGTCGTTAATAAATATGTTAAAAGGGAGAGAACCTAATACTAAGCCCTGAGGAACCCCACTTACCACATTAGTCCAATCTGAGTATGTTCCATTTACAACAACCTTTTGCTTCCTGTCTTTTAGCCAGCTCTCGATCCATAAGCAGATATTTACTGCAATTCCTGTATCCCTTATTTTGCCCAATAGTCTCCCATGTGGCACTGTATCAAAAGCCTTTGCAAAATCTAAAAAGACTACATCCCCTGAGTTGCCTTGATCCAAGTTCCTACTAACCTCCTCATAGAAACTAATTAGATTTGTTTGACATGACCTATCCCTCATAAATCCATGTTGGCTCCTACTCGAATAGACATATTCTTGTATATTATCCCTTATTAACCGTTTTAAAAGCTTTCCCACTACAGAAGTGAGGCTCACTGGTCTATAATTCCCTGGATTTGCTCTTGCTCCCTTCTTAAATATAGGTATCGCCTCTGCTTTTCTCCAGTCATCTCGTAGAGACCCTGTGTTGAGTGAATCTTGAAAAATTAGATATAATGGTTTTGCTATTACAGAGCCCAGTTCCCTCAGAACCCTTGGATGTATTCTATCAGGACCTGGGAGTTTATTAACATGTATTTTTTTTAACCTCTTTTGAATTTTTTCCTGCGTTAACCAATTATTCGGCAAAGGTAGTAAAGCCGCATTATGTTGCAGTGTCCTAACTACTGGTACCTCCCTGGTATATACCAAAGAAAAGAACCTATTTAGCTCATCTGCCTTTTCCTGGTCACTAATTATCAGATGGCCTGTTTCACATTGTAATGCTCCTATAGCTTCCTTCCTGACCTTCTTCTCATTTATATACTTAAAAAGTATTTTAGGGTTAGTCTTACTCTCCTTTACAACTCATTTTTCATTTTCTATTTTAGCCAGTCTAATAGCCCTTTTGCAAGCCTTGTTGATTTACTTGTACTCCCGTAAAGCAGCATCTGTCCCCTCTTGTTTTTATAATTTAAATGTCTGTTTATTACTCTGTATCTTGATATTTAAATCATTGTTAAGCCACATGGATGTGATTTACTCCTTTTACCTTTTTTTCCACATGTTATATGCCGATGTGTATGTATATTTAGTAAGGATTTAAATGTTATCAATTAATGTTCAGTATTTTTACCTGTTAGTTATTTGTCCCAGTCTATACTTTGTATTGCTGCTCTTAGACCGTTAAAACCTGCCCTTTTAAAATTCAGAGTTTTTGTTGGCCCCTTACAGTTTTTTTTATTCAATCTCAAATGAGACTGTGTTGTGATCACTGTTTCCCAAATGTTGCCCTATTCCAAAATTTGATACCATATCAATATTATTTGTAATTACTAAATCCAAGATAGCCTCATTTCTAGTAGTGTAGGTCAATAACCTGCTCCCTTTACCCGTACTGCTAGTCTCATTCATCCATTTTATTTCAGGGTAGTTAAAATCTCCCATTATTAGAACTTGCCCATGCTTAGCTGCATTTCCAATCTGTAATAATATTTGCATGTCCCCACTTTCAATTATATTTGGGGCTTTATAGCATATTCCTACTAATATTATTTTGGAATTTGCTGCTCCACTATTTACCTGTACCCACAAACATTCAGCATTACCGCTAGTTCCACCATAAATATCTTCTCTGACTATAAGCTTACATTCATGCTTAAAATTCAGACAAATCCCTCCTCCCCTTTTACCATTGCCCCTATCTTTCCTAAATAGGTTATAACCATCCAGATTAACGGTCCAGTCATGATAATCTTCCCACCATGTTTCAGTTATGCCTATTAAATTCCATTTCTCACTTACTGCTAATAATTCTAAGTCTCCCATTTTTCCTGGCAAACTTTTGGCATTAGCAAGCATACGCCTTATGTTATAAGTCTGTAGTTCTGGAGTGGCTGCCACTATACTTGAGTTACTTAACATTACCTCCCTATTGACTTTACTAATCCTCCCCCCTCTCTCTCCTCCCACATGACAAGTTAATTTATTCCTTACCCCCTCAACACTTACTACGCCATTACTTCTATCTAGCCCCCCCCACCTATTAGTTTAAAAACTCCCCCAGCCGTCTTACCATCCTTTCCCCTAGCACAGCAGCTGCATCCTCATTAAGGTGCAATCCATCCCTGCTATAGAGATTGTACCCAAGTGAGAAGTCAGCCCAGTGGTCTAAAAACCCAAACCCCTCCTTAGTGCACAAAATATCTTGGGTTAGATTAAGTAACTGAGGCTTGAGCAGGTTTTCCAACGGAAAAGACAAAAAGAAAATCATCCGAGCCTCTTAGAATCTTAGTAAACCTTGCCAAATATTTATTACAGCATATTATCCATTATCAACTCAAAATCTTCAAAAGAGCATTTTATAATTATGACCCTTCAGTAATTGTTAAAGTTGTAGATTTATAAATAAATGCTAACCATAAAGATTTAAGTGTTTTTACCCTGCTAAAAAAAAAAAATTTTGTTAGAAAATGCTCAACAAAATTTAACAGGATGGCATAATGTATAAATAAGGTCAATATAAAATGGAAACAACACAGTGTTGCTAGGAAGGATTTGTAGTAATCTCATATTTTGCAGTAGTTTTAATGCCTAATCTTTTGCTTACACACTTAGTTTCCTAGCGTGCGTTATTTCCTCAAAGGAAATGAAAATAAATGCAGCCTGTTTTCAATTGAATTTAAGAAATACATTTGAACTTATATGTTTAAATGTTTACCATTTTTGAAAACAAATGTGTACAAATTGTGTACAAATTGTCCTGGATTCACTAATCATTTGGAGGGAGAACTTAGGCTTTCACTGTGAACCTGTTGAGAAACAAACCTCACTAAATTGTTCTCATTTGCCTCTCATGCCACTTCTTACGCCATCCCTGTCTTACCACTAACTTTGAATGCAGTGTGTTATGTAAAGGATATTGCATGTTAAACAGTACCAGTGAATCCCCTTGTTATATTTATTAGACTGTGACAGTGTACCTAGCTAAGTTACTCTGATCCGTAGTTAGATCATGTAAATAGGTTCTTTTCTTCGGTATACAAAAGGGAGGTACCAGTGGTTGGGTCACTGAAACAAAATGGAGCTACACTACCTTCACCAAAGAATTAGTTAACGCAGGAAGAAATACAAAAGAGGTTGGATAATATAAATGTTAATAAAGCCCCGGGTCCTGATGGAATACATCCAAGGGTACTGAGTGAACTGAGTTCTTTAATAGCCAAACCATTATATCTAATTTTTCAAGACTTACCCACCACAGGGTCGCTACCAGATTACTGGAGAAAAGCTGATGTGATACCTATATTTAAGAATGGAGCAAGAGCAAATCCGGGGAATCATAGACCTGTAAGCCTCACATCTGTAATTGGGAAGCTTTTAGAAGGGTTAATAAGGGAGAGTATACAAGAATATGTCTATATGAACAAGATCATAAATAGAAGTCCACACAAATTTATCATCCTATCTAAACTCCTACGGACTTGAATGACCTCCAAGCCCATTACTCGTTATTCAAGCCCTTAGGACTTCAACGAAATATGGAGGTTTCATTCCATAGTCCTACAGGCTTGGATATTGAAGCCTGTATGACTTTGGATGGAAATTATACGTGAAATAAAGTATTTTATTTTGGCGATGTGCAAGCTTGAGAATGTTGTGCTTTTAATTATAATGTCACCCATTGTGTTCCCCATCAATTACAGTGCTGTTTTGATTTTCTTTTGCATAGAAAGTGCTCCGATTTGTCATTAAGCCCTTTGCAAGCCCTCCTTGGAACCATTATCCTGTAGTTCGGGTTTAGCCATTTGCAAGCTTGACGAAGTGGTTAGAGCGGCAAAATCTGAGTAATTGAATAGCGACTTGCGATTTTAGCAATCTCAACTTTTGCGGCCATGAAAGATCAAATGCTCGGAGCCCATAACTTGATTGGAGCCCGCAAACGGAAGCCAATTGAATAGCAAAGTAACTTGCGAGCACGGGTCTTCAAAACAGAGCACTTGAATGAGGCTCTATGTAACTATGTATGCAATGCTTTAAAATATAAATTGCACATCTAATCACAATTTTCAAATTTAATAGAATACAATTTTTGAATTGTAATACAAGTTAATTTAACAAATGTGTTTGTTTTTCAGAATTTTGCTAGTAGAAGTAATATTCCCAGCATAAGAATTTTTTTTTGAATACTTGAGACTTATATTATATTATAATATAAACAGATCTAAACACGTATGAACTTGGGAATTTTGCATTATATCAGTGGTGTGTCATACTGTAAAATAGAAGAAGGATACAATGTGAAGTGATGTGATAGCAAGCTTTGTTACCCAGGTGTGTTTTTCTTCTGTAAGTCTTTTATTTTTGGATTATTTTTTTCTGTAAATCTTTTTTTGTATTTAATTGTTTAATTAGAGGGTTTCTATTAGGGGCTATGAAGGGGGTCTTTGTGGACCCCCAAGAGTAGATTGGATTCATGGGGGTCCATAATGACCCCTGTTGTAGTAGTTAGGGTGCCATGGGCATCACAAGATGTAATCCCAAGTGTCAGGGGTACAGGAAACAAAATAATTCTGGGGGCGATACAGCTCATTTGATACACAGAACACTTAACAGCTTCTATAAGCATACATACACATGATGAGAAATCTGGGGGTGTTGTCCCCTCATCCCCCCAAGTTTTTACACCTATGACAAGGGTACATTAAGATGTTGGTAAAGAAAGCTAAACTAGAATGCATATAATGAATTACAAGTAATTCAGTTTAAAAAAGTATTTTGGTACTCCTTTTTTCCCCAGGTAGAACCACAACATTACATGGTTTGATAATCATTTTAACAGTGATGTCTATTACCCATTCTAAAATTCAGCTAAATAATAAGGTAAATTGTTTACAGGTATACCAGTCTCTTAAAGCGTCTCAAATTTAAAGGGACACTGTCACCCTGACAAGTTAGTTTCTTCTTAAAGAAAATTAAAAACAGGCTATAATTTCTAATAGCTGGTTTTCTCTACATTGTTTTTTTGTAACTCAATGTGCTTGATAACGATGGGTATCTAACTATAGAATAACCCTGGGGTTAAGTTGTGCTTCTTTATTTATGTGTTTTTCAAAAATCAGTGCGCCACTAATTACCACAACAAAGCCGCTATTTACTATTACTATATTTGTGGGCCACACATTGGAATAACAATGCAGCACTAATATGGCAAACATAGAAGAAAAAAATAAATACCCATTGATACCTCATGGTCCCTAGTGGCATCCATGATACTTTGTAGAAGGTTGCTTGTGTAAATAGGAAGTTAATATTTCTACAGAACCAGATCTTGTAGTTTATATTGCAACACCGTGCTTATGAGCATGTGCTGGGGAAGGGGGTATGTGCCAAATTCTAACAGCTCCAGTAATATAAAAAAAAAATCTGTCACTCCCACCCTCCAATTTAACCATTAGTGTTTAAGGACCCACAGCAGGAAATTTAAACCCAGGTATTCCACCGGGTTTGAATTTTGAATTCAAGCCTGTGGACTCGGACCCGCGGCGGGAAATTTAAATCCCGTAGGTGCTGTGGGGGTCATGATCGGTCATGGGGGTTAATGTGGGAACCCTGCAGCAAGGGTTAATGTTTGCACATTGCAGGGGTCCCATTCGGACCCCTGCATTATAGGGTTAATGTAGGGACACTGCAGGGGTCCCGATCGGGTCACGATTGGGTCCCCTGCCGCCAGCGGGGGTTTAATTGGAGGGTAGGCATGGGCTTCACATCCCTTGCGAAGGCTCCAGGGTGCAAGTAAGCTGCGTCCATTTTTGGGTGTTTTACTGGGTTGACGGGAGGGCAATTGGAGGATTTGTATAGGGATGGGTGGTTTCATGCGGCCGAATCTCTTGTGACATCAAAGGCTTTCCCTGCAGTGAGCTGCGGCGGGGGTGGCTGCAAGGGAACGCAGGGCGCCTGCCGCAAGCCAGTCGGAGACCTCGGCTGCAGGGGATTAGAATAGGAAAGTAGCTTGTGGCCACGTAGCTCCCACGGCCATCGTTAGAATGAGGCCCCAAGTTAGCAAGAACAAGATATTCTATGCACAAACAGAGTCTACAAAATTAAGATTTTTCTCTAAAAAAAATATATATTCTTTCATAGCTGATCATTTTCTATAAACATAATTTCCCCCCACTAAGCTGCAGTGGTCCTTTAAGGAAAGTAATAATAAGATATTTGAAAACTAATCCTGTCATGATACTGAACAGGATATAATGCACTTATTTCTAAATAAGACATGTATTTCAGAGTGACTATATAAAATAAGCAAAGTACTGAAATATTAAAGTTGGCAGCTGTTGTACATTTTAATTTAATGGTGCACATTTAGCTAAAGAATATTTCCCCTTGATGGTGCCCCTTTAAATAATTACTTTGTTTAAACTGCATAGGTCAAGGATTCCCGGCTGAATAGCTGTTGTTTCCATTCCTGTAATTCACATCAATAGAAATAGGATGAAATTAGAAAGTATAGTAATATGAGCATAATAAGATGTTTCAATATTATTGATGTGATTAGTGGTAATGATGTAACATATAAAGAATGAAAGTAATTCTGAATTTCAACATAATAGTGTTTTACAGAACGTATACAGTCTCTACAGACATTTCTAATAAATTTAAATTAATTAGTAATTAGTATTCCCAAGGCTTTCAGCTGGAGAGCAAAGATTTATGTATATATATATATATATATATATATATATATATATATATATATATATATATACATATGCAGTGCCTTGCAAAAGTATTCACCCCCCCCCCCTAACTTTTTACCTATTTTGTTATATTACACCCTTACGTTCAATGTTTTGTTAATTTAAATTGTATGTGATGGATCAGAACACAATAGTCTAAGTTGGTGAAGTGAAAAGAGAAATATATATACATAAAACTATTTTTTAGAAATAGAAAACAGAAAATTGGCATGTGCGTATGTATTCACCCCCTTTGTTATGAAGCCCATAAAAAGCTCTGGTGCACCCAATTACCTTCAGAAGTCACATAATTATTGAAATGATGTCCACCTGTTTGCAATATAAGTGTCACATGATCTGTCCTTACATATACACACCTTTTTTTAAAGGCCCCAGGGGCTGCAACACCAAAGCAGGAGGCACCACTAACCAAACACTGCCATGAAGACCAAGGAACTCTCCAAACAAGTAAGGTACAATGTTGTTGTGAAGTACAAGTCAGTGTTAGGCTATAAAAAAATATCCAAATCTTTGATGATCCCGAGGAGCACCATCAAATATATCATAACCAAATGGAAAGAATATGTCACAACAGCAAACCTGTCAAGAGACGGCCGATCACCAAAACTCAAGGACTGGGCAAGGAGGGAATTAATCAGAGAGGCAGCACAGAGACCTAAGGTAACCATGGAGGAGCTGCAGAGTTCCACAGCAGAGACTAAAGTATTTGTACATAGGACAACAATAAGCCATACGCTCAATAGAGTTGGGATTTATGGCAGAGTGGCAGAAGAAAGCCATTACTTTCAGCAAAAACAAAATGGCACTTTTGAGTTTGCGAAAAGGCATGTGGGAGACTCCCAAAATGTATGGAGGAAGGTGTTCTGGTCTGATTAGACTAAAATTAAACTTTTCGGCCATCAAAGAAAACGTTATGTCTGGATCAAACCCCACACATCACATCACCCAAAGAACACCACCATGAAACATGGTGGTGGCAGCATCGTGCTGTAGGGATGTTTTTTAGCAGCTGGGACTGGGAAACTGGTCAGAGAGGGAAAGATGGATGGTGCTAAATACAGGGATATTCTTGAGCAAAACCGGTACCACTCTTTGCGTGATTTGAGGCTAGGATGGAGGTTCACCTTCCAGCAGGACAATGACCCCAAACACACTGCTAAAGCAACACTTGAGTGGTTTAAGGGGAAATACGTAAATGTGTTGTAATGGCCTAATCAAAGCCCAGACCTCAATCCAATATAAAATCTGTGGTCAGACTAAAAGATTGATGTTCACAAGCGCAAACCATCCAACTAGAAGGAGCTGGAGCAGGTTTTCAAGGAGGAATTTGCAAAAATCCCAGTAGTAAGATGTGGCAAGCTCATAGAGACTTATCCAAAGCAACTTCGAGCTGTGATATCCACAAAAAGTACTAAGTATTGTCTTTAGGGGGGTGAATAGTTATGCACATTTACTTTTTCTGTTATTTTGTCCTATTTGTTGTTTGTTTATACTACTGGCGGTGGAGGGCTTTTATCACTCTTTTGCCCACCATATATTAAATGATTGTTGTGGTGAACTATCTATTCATAAGATCCACAACATGAGCTGAGATCCCGCTCCACACTGATGATAGCCAGTAAGCTTGAAACAGCTGTATATGGATAGTATTCTCGGCCTGTGTAAAATGCAGCCTTGGCTTTGCATTAAAGCTGTGTAATACAGCGGGCATAAGCTTAACGGAAGCCATGTTTGAAAAAGGCTATGGATTGAAGAGCGAGGCATTTGTGGGCACATTTGCTCTGCTTCTCAGAATGCAGTGTAATAACAGTTTTTCTCAGAATTCTGAGATGGAAACAGTTTTTTTTAAAATTGTTTTAGACATTCAAATGTGAACACAGATGTACTATTTATTTACTATATATATATATATATATATAT
The DNA here is from genome assembly GCA_027410445.1 of Discoglossus pictus. Taxonomy (NCBI): domain Eukaryota; kingdom Metazoa; phylum Chordata; class Amphibia; order Anura; family Alytidae; genus Discoglossus; species Discoglossus pictus. The sequence continues at coordinate 359,943,054 of CM050164.1, read as the reverse complement.
ATATATATATATATATATATTTATATTTATATATAAACACAGACATATACATACACACATACACAGGCACATTTATACACACACATGCACACATCCATTCACACACACAAATACAGTGGATATAAAAAGTCTACACACCCCTGTTAAAATGTCAGGTTTCTGTCCTTTCAAAAAATGAGGCAAAGATAAATCATTTCAGAACTTTTTCCACCTTTAATGTGACCTATAAACTGTACAACTCAATTGAAAAAAAAAATGAAATCTTTTAGGTAGAGAGAAGAAAAAATATAAAAATAAAATAATATGGTTGCATAAGTATGCACACCCTTAAACTAATACTTTGTTGAAGCACCTTTTGCTTTTATTACAGCACTCAGTCTTTTTGGGTATGAGTCTATCAGCATGGCACATTTTGAATTGGCACGATTTGCCCACTCTTCTTTGCAAAAACACTCCAAATCTGTCCGATTGCGAGGGCCTCTCCTGTACACAGCCCTCTTCAGATCACCCCACAGATTTTCAATCGGATTCAGGTCTGGGCTCTGGCTGGGCCATTCCAAAACTTTAATCTTCTTCTGGTGAAGCCATTTCTTTGTTGATTTGGATGTATGCTTTGGGTCGTTGTCATGCTGAAAGATGAAGTTCCTCTTAATGTTCAGCCTTCTAGCAGAAGCCTGAAGGTTTTGTGCCAATATTGACTGGTATTTGGAACTGTTCATAATTCCCTCTATCTTAACTAAGGCCCCAGTTCCAGCTGAAGAAAAACAGCCCAAAGCATGATGCTGCCACCACCATGCTTCACTGTGGGTATGGTGTTCTTTTGGTGATGTGCAGTGTTGTTTTTGCGCCAAACATATCTTTTGGAATTATGGCCAAAAAGTTCAACCTTGGTTTCATCACTCCATAACACCCTTTCCCACATGCTTTTGGGAGACTTCAGATGTGTTTTTGCAAAATGTAGCCTGGCTTGGATGTTTTTCTTCTTAAGAAAAGGCTTTTGTCTTGCCACTGTACCCCATAGCCCAGACATATGAAGAATACAGGAGATTGTTGTCACATGTACCACATAGCCAGTACTTGCCAGATATTCCTGCAGCTCCTTTAATGTTGCTGTAGGCCTCTTGGTAGCCTCCCAGACCAGTTTTCTTCTCGTCTTTTCATCAATTTTGGAGGGAGCTCCAGTTCTTGGTAATGTCACTTTTGTGCCATATTTTCTCCACTTGATGATGTCTTCACTGTGTTCCATGGTATATCTAATGCCTTAGAAATTCTTTTGTACCCTTCTCCTGACTGATACCTTTTAACAATAAGATCCCTCTGATGTTTTGGAAGCTCTCTGTGGATCATGGCTTTTGCTGTGGGATGCGACTAAGAAAATTTCAGAAAAGACCAACTAGAGCAGCTGAACTTAATTTGGGGTTAATCAGAGGCACTTTAAATGATGGCAGGTGTATGCTGACTCCTATTTAACATGATTTGGAATGTGATTGCTTAATTCTGAACACAGCTACATCCCCAGTTATAAGAGGGTGTGCAGACTTATGCAACCACATTATTTTTCTTTTTCTTCCCTCCACCTAAAAGATGTCAGTTTGTTTTTCAATTGAGTTGTACAGTTTATAGGTCACATTAAAGGTGGAAAAAGTTCTGAAACGATTTATCTTTGTCTCAATTTTTTTTACAGCACAGAAACCTGACATTTTAACAGGGGTGTGCAGACTTTTTATTTCCACTGTATATATACAAATACACACACATCCACATATATACACAACTTTTGATTTATTTCTATAAAGTGGCTGGGCTTCCTTACCTTCTGCCTGCTTAGAATTGCGGTAGAAGACGCATGCTCATGGTAGGGTCTGGAGCATGCAAAAAGGTAAAATACGTAATCACATATATAGTTGTGAGCATACGAGCCCGCTCGAGCCGTTGCTCACGCTTGCGGGCTCGCACAACTCACAACTCCTCCTGCACGCTCGCCGCTCTTAACTCCTCCCCCGCCACTCTTAACTCCTCCCCTGCCCATCTTAACTCCTCCCCTGTTGTGCTTAACTCCTCCCCCGGCTGCTCTCAACATCTCCCCCCAGATGCTCTCAACTCCTCCCCCTGCTGCTCTCAACTCCTCCCTGGGGAGGGACCGGCAGACATGTTGGGGACTGAGGTGAAAGAGACAGCCTGGAGGGAAAGAGAGACAAGAGGGACAGAGAGACAGCAGGGACACAGACAGAGAGACAGGAGGGACACAGACAGAGAGGGAGGACACAGACAGAGAGAGATAGGAGGGACACAGAGAGACAGGAGGGACACAGACAGAGAGACGGGAGGGACACAGACAGAGAGAGACATGAGGGACACAGAAAGAGAGACAGGAGGGACACAGACAGAGAGACACAGGAGGGACACAGACAGAGAGACAGCAGGGACACAGACAGAGAGACAGGAGGGACACAGACAGAGAGAGACAGGAGGGACACAGACAGAGAGACAGGAGGGACACAGACAGAGACAGGAGGGACACAGACAGAGAGAGACAGGAGGGACACAGACAGAGAGAGCCAGGAGGGACACAGAAAGAGGGACACAGACAGAGAGAGACAGGAGGGACACAGACAGAGAGAGACAGGAGGGACACAGACAGAGAGACAGCAGGGACACAGACAGAGAGACAGGAGGGACACAGACAGAGAGAGACAGGAGGGACACAGACAGAGAGAGACAGGAGGGACACAGACAGACAGGAGGGACACAGACAGAGAGACAGGAGGGACACAGACAGAGAGAGACAGGAGGGACACAGAAAGAGAGACAGGAGGGACACAGACAGAGAGAGACAGGAGGGACACAGACAGAGAGAGACAGGAGGGACACAGACAGAGAGACAGCAGGGACACAGACAGAGAGACAGGAGGGACACAGACAGAGAGACAGGAGGGACACAGACAGAGAGAGACAGGAGGGACACAGACAGAGACAGGAGGGACACAGACAGAGAGAGACAGGAGGGACACAGACAGACAGGAGGGACACAGACAGAGAGACAGGAGGGACACAGACAGAGAGAGACAGGAGGGACACAGAAAGAGAGACAGGAGGGACACAGACAGAGAGAGACAGGAGGGACACAGACAGAGAGAGACAGGAGGGACACAGACAGAGAGACAGCAGGGACACAGACAGAGAGACAGGAGGGACACAGACAGAGAGAGACAGGAGGGACACAGACAGAGACAGGAGGGACACAGACAGAGAGAGACAGGAGGGACACAGACAGAGAGAGACAGGAGGGACACAGACAGAGAGACAGGAGGGACACAGACAGAGAGAGACAGGAGGGACACAGAAAGAGAGACAGGAGGGACACAGACAGGAGGGACACAGAAAAAGAGACAGCAGGGACACAGACAGAGAGACAGGAGGGACACAGACAGAGAGAGACAGGAGGGACACAGACAGAGAGAGACAGGAGGGACACAGACAGAGAGACAGGAGGGACACAGACAGAGAGAGACAGGAGGGACACAGACAGAGAGACAGGAGGGACACAGACAGAGAGAGACAGGAGGGACACAGACAGAGAGACAGGAGGGACACAGACAGAGAGAGACAGGAGGGACACAGACAGAGACAGGAGGGACACAGACAGAGAGAGACAGGAGGGACACAGACAGAGAGAGACAGGAGGGACACAGACAGAGAGACAGGAGGGACACAGACAGAGAGAGACAGGAGGGACACAGAAAGAGAGACAGGAGGGACACAGACAGGAGGGACACAGAAAGAGAGACAGCAGGGACACAGACAGAGAGACAGGAGGGACACAGACAGAGAGAGACAGGAGGGACACAGACAGAGAGAGACAGGAGGGACACAGACAGAGAGACAGGAGGGACACAGACAGAGAGAGACAGGAGGGACACAGACAGAGAGACAGGAGGGACACAGACAGAGAGAGACAGGAGGGACACAGAAAGAGAGACAGGAGGGACACAGACAGGAGGGACACAGAAAGAGAGACAGGAGGGACACAGACAGAGAGAGACAGGAGGGACACAGACAGAGAGACAGCAGGGACACAGACAGAGAGACAGGAGGGACACAGACAGAGAGAGACAGGAGGGACACAGACAGAGAGACAGGAGGGACACAGACAGAGAGAGACAGGAGGGACACAGACAGAGAGACAGGAGGGACACAGACAGAGAGAGACAGGAGGGACACAGACATAGAGAGACAGGAGGGACACAGACAGAGAGAGACAGGAGGGACACAGACAGAGAGAGACAGGAGGGACACAGACAGAGAGAGACAGGAGGGACACAGACAGAGAGAGACAGGAGGGACACAGACAGAGAGAGACAGGAGGGACACAGACAGAGAGAGACAGGAGGGACACAGACAGAGAGAGACAGGAGGGACACAGACAGGAGGGACACAGACAGAGAGAGACAGGAGGGACACAGACAGAGAGAAAAGTGTATGGTGAACCCCTGACCTCACGTTCTTTGGGCCTCATTCAAATGCGGTTTGGCCAATTGAATAGGGCTCTATATAAACACATAGCATATTTTTTTACAGAAGTGTTTAGTTAGTAAAGACCTTGCTTTTGGATAGAAGTTCAGTAACTAAAAACTTCAGTAAAAAAAATATGCTATGTGCTTTTATAGAGGCCTATTCAATTGGCCGCATCACAATTGAATGAGGCCCGTTGTCAGTATCACATATATAGTTGTGAGCGTACGAGTTGTTGCTAACGCGAAGCGAGGGCACTGGCCGAGGGTCTCAGTTGCTGGCATGGAGCGCCGAAGGCGCTCCTTGCCAGCAACTGAGGACCCTCGCAAAGCGAGGGACTCAGTTGCTGGCATGGAGCGCCGTAAGCGCTCCATGCCAGCACCTGAGGACCTCGCAAAGCGAGGGCCGCAGTTGCTGGCATGGAGCGCCGAAGGCGCTCCATGCCAGCAACTGCGACCCTCGCAAACTTCACGTCGCAACCCAAACAGTACGACACACACATTACGACACTCGCAAACAACATACGACACACGTTCACACACATTACGGACTCGCAACACTCGGACGCAACTCGCGATCATTACAAAATTTAAAACACAATACATACACACACCACATACATAAAAAACTTACCTACACCAAGAGGGAGCACCCAGCACCTCAAAAATACAACTTACACCTCGATTTTACTCCAAATAAAACAGTTTAGAGACTAAAAAAAATTTGAAGCGAGAGAAAAAATGGCCGCCGAACAAAACGAAAACGAGGCTACAGCACTCTAAACTCGCAAAACACCACAAGAAACTCGCAAAACACCACAAAACACCTACGGATATTCCGATACAAACGTATACCACACATTACTCGCCATTTTACGCCAATGCGGAAGTACACGACAACGGTTTGGGCTCGCGCACGCACAGTGTTATACTGCACACATTCAGCACGCTTACACAGCAGATCCACACCACTAATGCTGCAGCAACATCAAAACACATTCACAGCTCTTCCACACAATGCTTTAAAATAGGTAAAGTATATTCATTTATTCATGTATTATATATTTCATTATTACACACTGAACAGCATTAGCTACCTTACAATTTCATTGCCGTCATTTTTTGACGGGCAATTCGCTAGTCACATATATAGTTGTGAGCATGCGAGTTGTTGCTAACGCTTGCGGGCTCGCGTAGCGAGCCCGCGGCCCTCGCAAAGCAAGGGGAACTGGGCAAGAGCCACAGTTACTGGCATGGAGCGCCGAAGGTGCTCCATGCCAGCAACTGCGACCCTCGCATACTTCACGTCGCAACGCAAATAACACGACACACACATTACGACACTCACAAACAACATACCACACACGTTCACAAAATTAAAAACACAATACATACACACAGCACATACATAAAAAGCTTACCTACACCAAGAGGGAGCACCCAGGACCTCAAAAATGCAACTTACACCTTCATTTCAATCAAAATAAAAGAGTTGGGACAATAAAAAATTTGCTAAGCGAGAGAAAAAATGTCAGCCGAACAAAACGAAAACGAGGCTACACACGCAAACACCATACGAGACACGTTACCAGACATTACGACCTCGCAAACATCGGACGCAACACGCCGACATACAAACATTTCAAACACAATAAATACACACACCGCACAAATAAAAAACTTACCTACAGCAAGAGGAACCATCCAGCACCTCAAAAAAACAAGTTACACCTTCATTTAAATAAAAAAAAAACACTTTAGACACTAATGAAATCGCTAAGCGACAGAAAAAATGGCAGACGAAAAAAACGAAACGAGGCTACAGCACTCTCAACACGTAAAACACCACAACACACTCGCAAAACACCACACGAAACTCGAAAAACCCCACAAAGCACCGCCGGATAATCCGCAAAGACGCATAACACAGATAAGCCGCCATTTTACGCCAATGCGGAAGTACACCACTACACTAACGGTTTCGTCTCGCGCACGCACACTCTTACACTGCACACATTCAGCATGCTTACACAGCAGCTCCACACCACTAATGCTGCTGCAACATCAACAGATTGCAGCTCTTCAACACAATGCTTCAAAATAGGTAAAGTATATTCATTTATTAATGTATTATATATTTTAGTATTACACACCAAACAGCATTAGCTACCTTACGATTTGATTGCCGTCATTTTTTGACGGGCAATTCGCTAGTACAAAATAATATGGTGATTAAAAATAGGCAGCACTGGGCCCTACCTGAGCAGGGCCCTGGTGCATTGCACCATCTGTGCCAGCAGTTGCTCTGCTCCTGGTTAACAGTATATTGTATGTAAAACATGTGTTTTCATAAAAGCAATTATTTGTTCTTCATCCACTGTGATGCAGCTTTCTAACTTTAAGACCTGATGTTTTTTAATGTGCCTATTTTCAAAATACAAAATAATTATGTTTTATTTGTTTTATTTGGGGCAGTGCAATAACATGTATGACATTTTAACAAGTCCCCCAGGGTACTTACTTGGGGCCTCATTCAATTGCGATTTGGCTGAAATGAATAGGGCTCTATATAAGCACATAGCATATTTTTTACAGTTGTTTTTAGTTAGTGAACTTCTATCCAAAAGCAAGGTCTTCACTAACTACAAACTTCTGTAAAAAGAATATGCTCTGTGCTTATATAGAGCCCTATTCAATTGGCCAAATCACATTTGAATGAGGCCCCTGGTGTGCAGGAAAGTCCTGGATGATGCAGAAATTTATGTCATGTGTAAATCAGATTCCTTCACAAATTGTTATTAAAGATTTAGACGATTTTCGCCACACAAGAATCGCCTAAGCAAGGGAAAAAAATTGCGCCGAAAAAAATGAAAACGAGGCTACACTACCCCGGACCGCGCAAAACACTGCAAAACGCGTAACACTTTACACATCACACTACGACCTACAAAATACTCTATCACAAAAGCCGGAAAATTCTCACGAGACGCGTACCACATTAATAACTTTACGACGATACAATGCCGCTTTACACAATAAACCAACGGCTTTACCTCTTTACACTTTATAAGCAGGGCACTAACACTCAAAATGTATATTCTATGCAGATGCAAAATACAAACAGATTGTTAGCTCTTCAGCCTATTGCTCGCTGCATATATCAATTATAAATAAAATATATTAATTTATTTAATAAATCATTAATTATTATTTATTAATTTATTGAATAAATCATTAATTATTAATTAACTACATATACATAGAAATATATATATCTCTCAGAGGACCAAAGTACACAACTGGAGATGCTCGCAATGAGTGCCGAGGGTCCTCACAGTACAAAACGGGTTCAATTAGGTCTCAAACAGCATTCCCATGGCTTCAAAAATGTTTGCCCGTCATTTTTGACGGGCAAGTCGCTAGTCAACTATATTGGTTGTTGTAGTTGCGAGTTGTCGTCACGCAATGTTATAAGTTATGGGCTTGACAATGCGCAATGAGTGGCCGAAAGTTATGGGTTTGACGAGGCTGCAATGAGCACCTTTGGCGCTTGACGGGGCTGCAATGAGCGCTGAAGGCGCTCTTCACGAGGCCCGTACCTGACTGGCAAAACAGGTTACGAGTTACAGGCTTCAAAAAAATTACAAATTTAAAGGTCGCCATTTTTTTCAAGCCTGTAACTTGGAAGCCTTCGGAAGACCACCAAAAGATTCCAATTAATAAAAAAATTAACTTACAACCTCATACACAGCACAGGGGGAGAGGCAGGGAGGCTGTAAGTGAGGTTGCAAGCTAATTTGATATCTAATTGGCGTTTTAGGGAGGTCTAAAAACAACTAAGCAAGAAAAAAAATGGCATAACTTTTTTTCAAGCCCATAAATCCGACACACATTTCGGGCTTGGTGAAAATGCAAACAGGAAAACAGAGGATGGAGAAGGGGGAGAAAGACACGGCGGAGGGAGAGGGGCGAAAGAGACACAGGGGAGGGAGTCGGGGGGGAAAGAGACACTGGGGTGAGAGAGGGGGGAAAGAGACCCAGGGGAGGGAGATAAGGGGAAAAAAAAACCAGGGGAGGGAGTGGGGGCTAAGAGACACTAAGGAGGAAAGAATGGGGAGAGGCTCGCAGGGAGCAATGAAGGCGCTCATTGCGGAGCTCGTGATGAGCACCAAAGGCACTCATCGGGAGGCCCGAAAGTTGCGAGTTGCCCGAACACTTTCAATGAGTGGCGAAGCCGCAGGTTGAGAGGCCCATAAAGTAGAGTGGGGAGAGGCCTGCAATGAGCAGTGCAGGGCACAATTTGCGGGGCACAAAAGTTGCAGGTTGGCAGAGGCCTGTAAAGTAGGGGGGGGGGAGCATCTCATTGTGTGCATTGCCAGGCTTCCGATTTTTTGCCATAATGGGCAAGTCGCTAGCACACATATATATATATATATATATATATATATATATATATACTGTATATATATATACATATATATATCACATATAATAGTTGTCAAAGTGCGATTTGTCGTCACGCTTGCGAGCCATTGAAGCCTTACAAACTGGCAGGGTTTGGGCAATGAGCGCCAAATTTAAAAGCCTACCCGTGGAAATCGAAAAACACGAATAACAAGAAAAATAATAAAAAATAAATAAAAACACATTTACACACAGCACAGGGGGAGAGCTAGGAAGCCTGGGAGTGAGGTTGCAAGCGATTTTGAGCTCTCTTTGACGTGTTTCGTCACTCGAAATTCGGTTAAGCGAGAAAACAAATGGCGGACGAAAAACGTAAATAATTCTGAAACTAGATAAAAACAAGGCTGAGCAAAGCCAGGCACGCGGGTTTCAGAAAATACACAACGGCAAAGACACTAACACTTACACCAACAACGCCAGGCACGCAAGACTTTGAAAATAAAACTTAACGGGAGTCAACGCGCACCACACAAACACTCAGCAGACACACAGAAGAGAAACACACAGGGAAGGGACAGGGGGGAGATGCTGGAAAGAGACACATGGCATTCCCAAGCATTAAACTTGCAGGTTAATGAACCCTGTAATGAGCGGCCCGCACAGAAGGCGGGAGGAAAGGCTTGCAATGAGGGCCAAAGGTGCTCATCGCGGGGCTCGCGATAAATGCCGAAGGTGCTCAGAGAAGCAAAAGCCTAACATTGTGTGGCAAACAGCATTGCCTTGCTTACAATTTTATTGCTGTCATTTTTGACGGGCAAGTCGCTAGTATATATATATATATATTTACTCTCTAAAAACTGTTTTTTGTTTTTTTTTACAAGTGCACACTGTAAAAATGTCAAGAGTATCTCTTTAAGCGAGAATGAATAAAGAGGAAATGAAAGGGAGGAAAGAAAGAAGGAAAAGTACACATTCTTAGGAAACAGTATTGCTAATATGCAGCACAGATCTTATAATTCTATACTGTATGTACTAAGACTACTGTAGCAGGTTGGTAAATTGTAGCCAATTATTGAAATATTTTTTGCTGTAGGGTGGGCATAATTATTTTTTAACTATTTCAATACATAATAAAGCACAGTTTTTCATGCACTGCATATTCTGACTTTACAGAATGCCATAAGATACCACTGAGCACCAAAAGACATTTTATGGACCAATTACTCGTATGAGCTCTAAGGTATCTTCCACTGCCAGAAGACGTCTTACAGAGAAACACTGCGTTCAGCTATTGGAGGAAACAGCATTCCACTGCCGAGCAGAACAGGTGGTGAATAACAATTATCTCCCCTAACACATTTCATAACAAATATGCAGTACTTATTCATATGACACAGATATAGTCTGTTATCAGCTTTTTCCATATGCCTTAACATCACACAGTTAATATCTGGGAAAATCAGATTATTTTACAATTTTTGCAAAAGAATTTGCATTTGCAGCAAATATACCTCAGTAGTGCTGGAGGTGTTACTGCCGATAACAGAACAACTAAAAATTCTAATTGGCTGAATACGTTTTTACTCAGGGGGCGCAAGAATGTATTTTTGGTTGCTGCAAATCATTCCTTGTGTCATTTAAAAAGACATATAATACTTGCACTTATGCATAGGCCAACTAATTCAAGGTCTTTTATTGTGCATGTAAACAATCACTTTCTATTTTTCATTTATCCTCAGGCTGTATAAGCACTGGTTCTCTATACTCCCTGAAAGAAGTATTGTGGCTGAAGTGTCCCCCACTTCCAGAGTATGTGCCAAATTGAGAACTACTCCCTGAAAAACACATAGGGCCTCATTCAAACAGAGCATATTATTTTACAGAAGTTTTTAGTTAGTGAACTTCTATCCAAAAGCAAGGTCTTCACTAACTTAAAACTTCTGTACAAAAATATGCTCTGTGCTTATATAGAGCTCTATTCAATTGGCCAAATTGCAATTGAATGAGGCCCATAAATAGCAGGGAGCATTGTATACTGAGCAGCTAGCCATGTACAGAGACTCTTTGTAGTCATCACCCGCTAGTTTAAACTTCCCACTCCATGATTGAAAAGTAGTAATGAATTGTTTAAATGCATGATAAAAAATAATTTATTAAACTTTTACCAAGTATTAACTATTTTTTAGAGAGCCCTTTATATGACCACTAGAGTGGTCCTTTAAAAAAGTGCAACATTTATACACACCAATGTAAACTATAAAAGAGAATAAGGTGAAGATGAGGAGATAAACAGCAAGGGCCCTATTAAATTCTCCCTCGTAGTTCTCTCGGTGCTCGCAAAAGGCAGTTTTCCTGCTGTTTGCGAGAACCGAATCTCTCGCAGCCTGCTTTGCGATTGGCCAAGAATAGGCTCCGAGAGAGCTACGTAGCCTTAAATCTATGCACGAGTCTCGCATATCGTAAGAATCCCTACGTGGACAAAAAGTCCACGCAAGGGATCCGAAAGCCTCTACGTGCTGCCTCGGAACAGCCCGAGACAGCAGTGTGAGGCTCCCCCCTGCACCCTATACACATCCCCATGCTGCAGGGGTCTCTATCAGGACCCCTGCAGCACCCCCACATTAACCCATTGCAGCGGGGGTCCCCGATCTGCATAGATCAGGCCCCCCGCTGCATTTAAAACTTTTAAATTCCCCGCCGCGGCTCCTTAAAGGGACCGCGGCACACTATTACCCAATCCCGGGCCGCGGCACTTAAAATTAAACCCCCTCTATGCTGGGGGTCCCCATCGGGACCCCCGAAGTGTCCCCACATAAACCCATTGCAGGGGGGGGCCCCGTTCTGCATAGATCAGGCCCCCCGCTGCATTTAAAACGTTTAAATTCCCCGCCGCGGCTCCTTAAAGGGACCGCGGCACACTATTACCCAATCCCGGCCACGGCACTTAAAATTAACCCCCCTCTATAAACCATATAAACCCCCTGCAGCGGGGGGCCCTGATGGTTCCGCGGCCCAGCCGGGGCTGAAGGAGAGAAGGCCGGGGACATCGCGGGGAGGTAAGTTAAATGTATATTTAGATGTTTATTTGTGTATTTTATTTATTGTTTATATATTGTATTCATGTATTCATGTATTGTGTTTTTTTTTTAACAGGGCCGCGCCGGAAGAGCTAAACAGTGACTGGACATGCTGTAAAGGTGAGTTGAATATTTAGAATGTATAGAATGTTTATTTATTTGATGTTAATGTTTTGTACTAAATTTTATTTTTTGTTTGACCCATAGGTTAGTGATCTGAAGCAACATCTTAAAGGTAAGTGGTCTTAATTTATTGATTTTAGCTTAGAATTAGGGTCTGTGTATGTAGTTAGGAATGTAATTATTTTAGTTTATTTTAGAATAAGGGTCTGTGTATGTAGTTAGGATTTTTTGTATATTAGATAGATAGAGGGATGTATTTGATATAGTTAGGATTTATTTTAAATTAAATAGATTGTATGTTAGATAGATAGGGGGTATTTGATTAGGACTATATGTAATATATTATATGTAAGATATTATATGTAATGTCATGTATTGTATGTAATGTATATAATGTATTATATGTAATATATTATATGTAATATATTATATGTAATGTCATGTATTGTATGTAATGTATGTAATGTATTATATGTAATATATTATATGTAATATATTATATGTAATATATTATATGTAATGTCATGTATTGTATGTAATGTATGTAATGTATTATATGTAATATATTATATGTAATATATTATATGTAATATATTATATGTAATGTCATGTATTGTATGTAATGTATATAATGTATTATATGTAATATATTATATGTAATATATTATATGTAATGTCATGTATTGTATGTAATGTATGTAATGTATTATATGTATGTATTGTATTGTGTTTATCTGTCTTTCCTTTTCAGGTGTGTAATTTTTTTATTTTCTGTAGTGGGGGGTGGGGTTGTAATGTATTTTTTTGTTTTCTGTAGTGGGGGGTGGGGTTGTAATTGTTTTTTTTTTCTGTACTGTAGGTTTTTTTGTTTTTTGTACTGTAGGTTTTTTGTTTTCTGTGCTGTAGGTTTATTGTTTTTTGTAATTAGAGTGTTGGGGAGGTTTATTAGGGGGTAGGTAGTGTAGGTAGGTAGTGTAAGTGTTAATAGATTAGTGTAGAGGGGGGTTAGTTTAGATTAAATGGTTTATTGGGGGTTATAGTGTAGTGTTTGTAGTTAGTGTCATGATGGTCCTTGAGGACCATCATGGCACTTATGTGATTAATGTTGGGTTGTAACAGGCCCATAATGGTAATAATATACCCTTATGGGACTGATGGGGTTAAATAGAGCCTTATGGTGGTCTGTATTGACCACCATGAGTTAATGGGTTAATTAGAGCCTTATGGTGGTCTGGATTGACCACCATGAGTTAATGGGTTAATTTAGGCCTTATGGTGGTCTGTATTGACCACCATGAGTTAATGGGTTAATTTAGGCCTTATGGTGTTCTGTATTGACCACCATGAGTTAATGGGTTAATTTAGGCCTTATGGTGGTCTGTATTGACCACCATGAGTTAATGGGTTAATTAAGGCCTTATGGTGGTCTGTATTGACCACCATGAGTTAATGGGTTAATTTAGGCCTTATGGTGGTCTGTATTGACCACCATGAGTTAATGGGGTAATTATAGTTGCCTGGGGTTAATATTTTTAGTGCGAGTCCTTTCAGGACCTTTACGGTCCTTTGAGGACCCGCGAGGCGGGAAATTTAAAATTGAATTGCAGCAGGGTCACGATCGGTGCCGATCGGGGCCCCCCGCTGCAGGTGGTTTATATGGGGACACTTCGGGGGTCCCGATGGGGACCCCCAGCATAGAGGGGGGTTAATTTTAAGTGCCGCGGCCGGGATTGGGTAATAGTGTGCCGCGGCCCCTTTAAGGAGCCGCGGCGGGGAATTTAAAAGTTTTAAATGGAGCGGGGGCCTGATCGGTGCAGATCGGGGACCCCCCCTGCAATGGGTTTATGTGGGGACACTTCAGGGGTCCCGATGGGGACCCCCAGCATAGAGGGGGGTTAATTTTAAGTGCCGCGGCCGGGATTGGGTAATAGTGTGCCGCGGCCCCTTTAAGGAGCCGCGGCGGGGAATTTAAAAGTTTTAAATGCAGCGGGGGCCTGATCAGTGCCGATCGGGGACCCCCGCTGCAAGGGGTTAATGTGTGGGGGCTGCGGGGGTTCCTATGGACCCCTACAGCAAGGTGTTCATGTGAGGACACTTCGGGGGTCCCGACAGGGACCCCCGCATTGAGGTGGGGTTCATTTTAGGTGCCTGGGGGGGGTTTGGAGTACCCCCCACGGCAGGGCTTATGTGGGGGACTGCCGCGGAGGTCCCTTTTAGGACCCCCGCAGCACTTGATGAGGAGTGGGAGCCTGCGATATCATCTCGCAGGCTGTCACTCCTCATGTACATTTACGCAGTGTAGATACGTACGGGCCTGCTGCGTAGCTCATACGTTGCTCGCAGCAGGGCTAATTTAATAGCATTGTAAGTTAGAGAAACTTTGCAGTACGTAGGGCTTAAGTAGAAGCCGCTTATTTACGAGGCTGGAATTTAATGAGGCCCCAAATGTTTAACTTTTGAAAGTGGGCACCCCAGTGGCATTGGGATTAACTATTTGTTCCACCATGGTCTGTTGGGGACCCCTGTGGTGGGGGTTAAAACGTAGGTGCCATGGACCCCCATGGTTATGTATATGGGAGATCGGGTGTTAGTGGGCACAAGGCCGATCAGGTGTGAACGGAGAAGGGAGCGATCAGGCATGAGTGGGGAAAGGGAATTGAAAGTAAGAAAAGCTGGCTTGTAGAAACACCATCTCCAAAATGTATTTATGTATATAATGTATTTATTTGCAATCAATGAAACCATATTAGAATAACAGTTATCTGTATTATTTATTAAAGGACCACTATTGATTCTTTTTTCTACATGGTAGTTTGAATAACTAAATAATGAACAAGATGGTGTAAGAGAGCAAAAAGAAAATAAATAAATATATCACTGCAATTATTCTTTACTACAAAATGTCCTATATTGAATTTATTTCTGCTGCTTTCTCAGAAGAGTGTGTCTTTATGAACCAATGAGCTTCCAACTACGGTTTTAGCTGTCATTTTTTCATTGTGCAGAAAGAAGCTTGGTCTGTATTTAAAGAATCCTTCCATCTATGGAAGCAGATCATCAGTAACCAAAATGATAGATTCCTCTGCAGAAAAATTGCATCTTAAAAGATGCATGTTTTTTCACTTTCTAAATATAGTTGGACATTGTTTGAAATATATTTTGACCCATTAAGAAACACTATGGCTTCCATAAAATTGCAAGCCCGTAACTACTGTCATACAGGCCGCATGTCTGCGAGGCTAAAGCCTAAAATTGTAAACCATGAACCCGTATGTAGCAATTCAGGGCATGCCCATGATCACTTAGGCAAGCCCGTAAGTTACAATTTAGACAGAGCCAATAGCAAATGATGTCATTAAAACATGGAGTTTAAACTACAATCAATTAGTGTTTAGAAGTCCGATATGCGATCATACTCTTACTCTTAATCCAGCAAAGTCAATAAAAATGAATGAAGAAACTGTTCTAGTCCATGTGGGTGTCCTTGTTTTTATTAACTCCTTGATTCCTGGGATCATAATAACACGGAAATAAAACGTGAAAAAAATATTTTTTTACTGCAGATTTGTGAGCTTGAGACTGTTTATTAATTCTAATGGCTTTCATTGCTTTCCTAGTATTTTAAAGTACATCTATCTAGTACTCGTAGACATTTTTCATACATTTGCCATTTATAGGTTGGAAGGCAATTGCGGGCTTGTTGAATTGTTGCAATTAAATATGTATATTGCATCTTTAGCACTGGTAACATTTACGGGCTTGACACATCAAAGGAGGAGATAGGAAGGAGTTACGTTTTTGACAATCGCTGGGATTTTGAGCCTGTAACTCGCAAATGGATTGAGGGTAGCTAGAAGAGGCCAGTTGAATATCAATACATTTTCTTCAGTAATTACAACTTGGCCAATTGAATGGGTGCCTATATTTATTGTATACACATAAAAAATTTCATGCAAGAACTTCATATGTAAAAATATATATTTCTTACATATATTCTAATTCTTAAGCAATATAAATAGTTTCCATCTTATTTTTAGTATAACATATAAAGATAAGCAGGTGTTTTTTTGACACTGTTGTACAACACAATGTGCAGGTCACAGTGACCCTAATTTGACACTTGTTATTTCTGAAAGAACTTAACTTCAAAAAGTGCCTTCATCTCCAAAAGGTAGAGCAAGATTGCTTTCAGCGTGTACCTTAGGTGCCAACTATTATTAAAATATTCATCTCTTGAATTGTCTTGAGGGCTCTCTGTGCCCACTGCCGTTAGTAGACTTGGCAGATGTGAGAAGCAAACATGATCATGTTATGTGTTGTGGTTTCTCTGTAGGGGAGAAAGGTGTGACTGAGTGCAACTTACCAGCCACTTGATAAAAAAACAATCAGTCTGGCAGAGACATGCATAGAAGCCACAGCCACAACATTTTAATGGTTTTAGGCTTTTTTTGTGTGAAAGAGACAGAAGCTTTTGAAAGAGACAAGAGATTATGTAAATTGTACAGTGAATAGCACCCTGGCAGTGTACAGCTTCTTCTTGATACATACGATGCCATCTGCAATAACGGAAATCTACATTCTTACACAGGAAGACTTGTACAGCTGGGAGAGAAGAATACAAATATTCTTAAATAGATATGTATTTAGATTTTGATTTGCTAAATAATTTTATGTAGACATTCTGCCAACATTTTTAATATCCTGGAAAATATCACATATATAGTTCTCAGCATTGTGGGCTTACCAAAAGTTGTTGATAATGCAATGTTAAAGCTGTGGGCTCGCACAGCAAGCATGCCGCAACTGCGGCCCTTGCAAAGCAAGGGTCGTGATTGCGGCCAGGCAACGAGCTCCAAATGCGCTCATTGCGCTGGTGAAGATAAGCCATAGGCCATGGAGAGCCGCTGATGAAGGTAAGTGAGGGGAGAGTGGGGGAGGTTGTGGCTAAACAATAAGCGCTGGGGGAGGCCCCCAGCCTCCCATCACCCTCATTGTCTCCTCCCTCCTTCCCCTCATCCTCCTTCCCCTCATCCTCTCTCCCTCCCCTCATCCTCCTCCCTCCCCTCCTCCTCCTCCTCCCTCCCTCCAGGAGAAGTGGGGAAAAGACACAGGAGAGGGGGGGAGAGACACAGCAGAGGGGGAGAAGAGACACAGGAGAGGGGAGAAGAGACACAGGAGAGGGGGAGAAGAGACACAGGAGAGGGGGAAGAGACAAAGGAGAGGGGGAGCAGGGCAAACAGACACAGAGGGAGTAGAGGGGGAAAAGACACAGGAAAGGGAGAGGGAGGGAACAGGCGCAGGGGAGGGAGAGGGGGGAAACAGAAAAGGGGGAGGGGGTAAGAGACACAGGGGAGGAAGAGGGGGAAGATACACAGGGGAGGGAGGGGGGAGAGACACAGGGGAGGGAGAGCAGGGCAAACAGACACAGAGGGAGTTGAGGGGGGAAAGACAGGAGGGAGAGGAGGGAACAGACACAGGGGAGGGAGAAGCGAGAAAAGACACAAGGGAGGGAGAGGGGGGGGGAGCAGACGCAGGGGAGGGAGACGGGGGATAGACACAGGGAAGGTAGAGGGGGAACAGACACAGGGAAGGAAGAGGGGGGAACAGACACAAGGGATGGAGGGAAGAGACACAGGGGAGGGGGGGAAGAGACACAGGAGAGGGGGAGCAGGGCAAACAGTCACAGAGGGAGTAGAGGGGGAAAAGACACAGGGGCGGGAGAGGGAGGGAACAGACACAGGGGAGGGAGAGGGGGGAAAGAGACACAGGGGAGGGAGACGGGGAAGAGACATAGGGGAGGAAGACGGAGGGGAAGAGACACACAGGGGAGGGAGGGGGGAAAGAGGCACAGGGAAGGGGGGGAACACAAGGGAGGGAGGGAAGGGGAGGAGACACAGGGGAGGGAGAGGTGGGGAAGAGACACAGGGGAGGGAGAGGGGGCAAAGGAGACACAAGGGAGGGAGAGGAGGGGGAAAGGAGACACAAGGGAGGAAGTAGACAGGGGTAGAGGCTCGCGGTGAGCACCAAAGGTGCACACATTGGGTGGCAAACAGCATTGCCAGCATTACAATTTTATTGCCGTCATTTTTGACGGGCAAGTCGCTGGTAATTTACAAAAATTCTGAAGTCTCATAGGAATGCTAGGTAATGCACTAACAAATGTAATAGGCAATTCCTTCCCCATCAGCCAAAGTGTCTAAAAATAGATAAATTAAGGTCAACCAAAAAAAAGATATTAAAGGATCTGTAGGTTACTTACAATTTGACATTTGCTGATTATGTAAAAAACTAACCACACTGGCAGCTGTGTATTCCATGAACATATAACAATTTTGAGAGGAAATCTTAATTTTGAAGACTCTGTGTATAAACATGGTCCACCTTCTGAGGGTATGTACTTATATAATTGTAGAGAAGGAGACACAGGGGTGTAAAGAGGCATTAGGGGTTTATGCTAGGAGAGCACTGCACCCACTCCATACTCTGAGGCATCAAAGTCAGAGGCGCTCAATCTGAGAACCAAATCAGGTTAGTTCTATGGATTCTTTATTCTTACATTGAGCGCCTCTATTTTTGACCTAACTGTCATAGGTGATGCTCGAAGGTGAGAGGGTATCTGCTTTCTAGTTCTTAGATTCAGGACTTTTGACAATTACAAAATGGAAATGAGACAAAAGGAAAGACCACCTAGCCTGCCTGGAATTCAATTGTTCTGCAGTCTCCAAATAAGTTAGGTTTTTATGGTCAGTGAAGACTTGGAATTGATGTTTAGCTACCTCAAGTACGTGGATCCACTCTTCAAACAACATCCTTATGGACAATAATTCATGCTCTGCATATTTTAGTTTCTCTCTGCTGATGTAACCTTCTTAGAGAAGGAGACACATGGGTGTGAAGAGGCATTAGGGGGTTTATGCTAGGAGAGCACTGCACCCACTACATACTCTGAGGCATCAACTTCCACTATAAATGGAAGAGAAGGGTCTGGATGCTTCAACTCTGGAGCTGATGTAAAAAGTTTTCTGATGTTCCATTTGTTTGGGTTAGCTTCTTTCTTGGTCTAAACAGTTATAGATGGTAGGATAGAGGAGAACCCCTTGATATATTTCCTACAGAAGTTTACAATATCTATGAACCTCTGAGTTTCCTTCAGATCCTTGGGAACCAGCCATAACTTAACTGATTCTACCTTGGCTGGATCTATAGCGAGCCCTTCTGAAGTAATTATGAACCCAAGAAATAGCACATCCAAGACTTTAAAGAGTCACTTTCCAATATGGCATTGAGTTGATACTTCTTGAGATGTAGCTGGACTTGTATGACATGGTGACAATGGGTGGCTAAGTCAGCAAAGAAAATCAGAATGTTATCCAACTAAATGACCAAAAACTGGTACAGCAAGTCCTGAAAGATGTATTATTGGAATAAAGCTAGCTCATTACAGTGGCCAAAGGACATAACCTGATATTAATAGTGCCCATCTCAATTGTTATTGGCTGTCTTCCACTCATCATTTTGATGTGTATCAATGTGGTGCAGTTTACCAAAACTGTACCCACAATGTACCAATATGATGAGAAATGTATCCAGCTGTGATAAATCAAACAACACAAAAGTAATACCGATATGTTAATCACGCAACAGAATCAGCTCAGCAGAATAGCAGGAGATAGAGAGAGCCTCACTACCTGCAGAAATGGTTTCAAGGTTGGAGTCAAAGCAGCACAGCAAGGTCCCCATATTTATAGCACATCATAAACAGGAAGTTCTAGCGATGATTATTGCACATTTTTTGTTAAATAAACAAGCCTTTGGTTGCCATGACTGGGAGTTACCTGCTGCCAGACAAGTTTGATACATACATATATGATGTATCCAAATCAAATTATAATGTTAGTGCAAAGTTTAGACTTTAGTATGCTTTTTATTATATGAGAATTAGTTAAACATATGGATTTTATTGTAGATGGGGCAAATATCAACTAATAAAGGTAAATTATGCAGAAAAGATGCAGTTGCTGCCGCTATGATAACAGAAATGCTCTAAGTTACAAATATAATTATAGTATGGTATAGTCACACCAAAGTGGAAGTTTATATGGAGGATTCATTGCTATAACTCAATACTGCTCAGTCAGAGATTTCTTTTAATCTGTGATAGCCAACAAACATCATCCTTCCACCACTTGCTATGTGTGTGTGCTAATAATTTATGTGTAACTGGGCTGTTGTGTAATACGTAAATCAGCATTAAAATCTCTAATTTAAATGAAAGAGCTTTTACAAGCGCAATATCGATTCCAATGGGTGGGGAAAACTATTCAATATTTAGAAATTAAAATCACCTTGAAAATGTATATCTTATATAAAGAAAATTATCACCAACTTGAGTGCAGACTTGGTGAATTGTTCAAAATACCAAATATTCTGGTTGGGAAGGATAAATGCTTTCAAAATAAGTGTTCTACTGAAACTATTATATCTATTTAGGTCTCTTCCAATCCCTATAAATCGGACAGAAATGAAAGGCTACCAAAGAAAGGTAACCAAATTTATCTGGCTAAATAAACCGGCTAGAATTAACAAAATAGTTATGCACAAACATAAGTCAAAAGGGGGACTCTCATCTCCTGAAGTAAGGAAATACTATAGAGCGGCCCAGTTACTGTTTATCCCTATCATCCACTCACCGGTACATCAACCAGCCTGGGTGTTTATAGAAGATCATATTTTACAGCCCTATTCCTGGGTTACCCTGATTTGGTTGGATAAAATTCCAGAAACGATCCTGAAAATATCGACACCCTATCATTTAACATATTATACAATGCTGGAGGTAGGCGGGGAAACATACAAATCTTTTCTCAAACCCTTCATATCTGACCCCGGTAGGCATTAGTAGGGAATCATAACATTGGTGGAGGACAATGGGTTTAGATAGACTAGGAGCCTGGATAGAGGTCGACAAATCTATGAGCATTAAAACCATCAGTGGTAAATTCAACCTTCCAATGCAGATGTATGTTGTAAGACAGATACATTTGTTAACGCTATATCAGCGAGATAACGAGAGATGCCTCAATATGGATGTAATTACATTTCTGTCTAATAAAAAGTTAATGGATGAAACAAAAGCTCTAATTTACTCATACATGTACAGTGGATTTTCCTCTAAATTGTATAATTTAGATTGCAAGTAGCGAGTTTCCAATCTTGTAGGTTGCTTAGAAAAAAAAGCACTTTCTACAAAGATTCTAAACTCAAAACAGGACCCTCAATTTTCTGCAGTTGTTATTATTGTATTCTTCCTTGTTCTTATCCCCTGTACATGCGCTACAGAATATGTTGGTGCATTACAAATAAAAGTTAATAATAATTTAACATCTTGCTTTTTTACTGTGCACCCCTGTAAAAGATAAGGTTTCTGGTAAAAAGGAACCTCCATGCTTCCAGGATCATTGAGGGCCAATGCCATGGTAATTACAGTGAGGGTATCATGCCAGACAGGAATATGTTCCATTGCTCTTCACGTGGTTGGAAGGCTACATAGAAAATTAAAAAAGTCATAGATGACCTGTTCAAAACTGATGGTTCCCTTAACTATTCAGAAGCAGACAAAAACTATAGGTGGTAAACTTGAGTTATTCTTAATATAGACATTAATGCTAATCCACTGTTAATGTTATAAATACATTTTTGGAATAGAAAAGGAGGGCAATTCTAAAAACACACTGATCCGTACTAAAGGTATACCCAAATATAACTGGATATCTAAAATTTGCAAGGACCTTCCCCTCATGAAGGGTATAATAGGAGGCATTTATGATATATTTAACTCTACCCCTACAGAGATAAAAGATAAGTATATGATAGATTAGGAAATAGACCTCAATCTACATTGGTATTTATCTGATTGGGAGAAATTTTGGTCTAATACGTTCAGGGGTTCCCTCAACTATTCCATTCTAGAGACCTCCATTAAAGTTCTCCACCATGCCTACTTCACCCCTGTGAGACTAGCTAAATGAAGGAAATCAGAAAACATAAACTGTTTTAGAGGATGCCCAACAATAGGCTCTTTTGCCCATATTTGGTGGTACTGCCCAGAAGTGAAACAATTATTGAACAATATTAGTCAACTATCATCTGATTTGTTTCACTTGTCTATTAACTTAACAGCAGAAACATGTCTTTTGGGGATGCCTGTTATTACCCTTTTTTACCCCTTAAAATAAATGTATTAACTACTTAACCCATGCTACAGAAAAGCCACATTGCCAAGAACTGGAAATCGGATATGCTAGATTTCATTAGTATCAAAGACAAAATAAATTTGATAGCAGTTAATGAAAGGGTAACTCATTCTCTGGCAGATACAATACAAACATTTCTGGATATTTGGTGTCCCTGATTTGAATACAAAGGCCTATGTCATTTGATTATCTAGCAGTTTAATTTACTGGTAGAAACACACAAAGAAGACAAACTGAACCAGGGACAGTTAAGTAGCAATATAACCCCTATAAGTTTAGGACCATATGTTTATAATTGTTTTTTATTGTTTGATTTTATTTAATTATGATTTGGTATGTTTACTACCTCTCATTAAAGTGAGAAAATAGAACTTATTTTTGTTAAATCAGTAACGGTGCATACTATTTTCTTATACCCCGCTATAAATTCCAGTTTGGAATGTTTGTAATTTTTTTTAGATATTTAATGTAAAGCTGAGAGGTAAATACTAGAAAAATAATAAACAATACAAAAGACAGACCTCATAAGCTTTGTAAAACAAAGTACCGTATATACTCGAGTGTAAGCCGACCCGAGTATAATCTGAGGCACCTATTTTACCACAAAATTCTTGTAAAATGAGTGACTCGAGTATAAGTCGAGGGTGGGAAATGTGCTGCCCCCTGTGTCCCCCCTCTCTCTCCCGTGTCTCTTCTCCCCTCTCCCTTCCCTGTGTCTCTTCCCCCTCCCTTATCACCCTCCTCAACCCCCCTCTTCATTCTCAACCTCCCTCCTCAATCCCACTCCTCATCCTCAACCTCCCCCCTCATCCTCAACTCCCCATCCTCAACCCCCCCATCCTCAACCTCAACCCCCTCCTCATCCTCAACCTCCCTCCTCAACCTCCCTCCTCATCCTCAACCCCTCCTCATCCTCCCTCCTCAACCCCACCTCAACCTCACTCCTCAACCCCCCCATCCTCATCCTCCCCCCTCAACCCCACATCCTCATCCTCCCCCCTCAACCCCCATCCTCATCCTCAACCCCCATCTTCATCCTCAAACCCCTCCTCAACCCCCTCAACCTCAACCCCCATCCCCAACCCCCCAACCTCATCCTCAACCCCCCCATCCTCATCCCCCTCCTCACCCCCCTCAACCTCAACCCCCCTCCTCATCAACTCCCTTCTCACCCCCCTCCTCAACCCCCCATCCTCAACCCCCATCCTCATCCTCAACCCCCCATCCTCATCCCCCTCCTCACCCCCCTCCTCAAGCTCAACCTCCCTCCTCCTCATAAACCCCCTCTTCACCCCCCTCAACCTCAACCTCCCTCCTCCTCATCAAACCCCTCCTCAACCCCCATCCTCAACCCCCCAATCCTCATCCCCCTCCTCACCCCCCTCAACCTCAACCCCCCTCCTCAGCCTCAACTTCCCTCCTCCTCATCAACCCCCTCCTCACCCCCCCTCAACCTCAACTCCCCTCCTCAACCTCCCTCCTCCTCATCAACCCCATCCTCAACCCCCCATCCTCAACCCCCCATCCTCAACGCCCCTCCTCAACCCCCCCATCCTCAACCCCCCAATCCTCATCCTCAACCCCCCATCCTCATCCCCCTCCTCACCCCCCCAACCTCAACCCCCTCCTCAACCTCCCTCCTCCTCATCAACCCCCTCCTCTCCCCCCTCCTCAACCTCAACCTCCCTCCTCCTCATCATCCCCCTCCTCACCCCCCCATCAACCTCAACACCCCTCCTCAACTCAACCTCCCTCCTCCTCATCAACCCCCTCCTCAACCCCCCTCCTCAACCTCCCTCCTCCTCATCAACCCCCTCCTCAACCCCTCATCCTCAACCCCCCTCCTCAACCCCCCCATCCTCATCCTCAACCTCATCCTCAACCCCCCATCCTCATCCCCCGCCTCACCCCCCCAACCTCAACCCCCCTCCTCAACCTCCCTCCTCCTCCTCACTGACTCCCCTCTAAATACCTCCCCCTCACTTACCTGCTTCTTCTCCGGCCTCTGCTCCGTCTTGACCCCGGCGCGCATGTGACGTCACATGCACGCCGCGTCATTAGCACATACCGGGTTGAAAAACTCGGCTTATACTTGTGTATATACAGTAATTAATACAAAGTACATCATAACATGTATTAATTTTGTTGTTAATATATCTCAGGTTTGCTTTAAATGCTTTCACTTAATATTTACTTTTGATTTTACTAATGCACCTATGTTGTAATGTTACGAATTTTGCGGTTTGTCTTAATAAAAATAAAGTATTATATATATATAATTGCAAGCCTTTCCATTCCACTAATCTAGTTTATATTGTATTCTGTCCCAATACCTACATGTACTCTCAGGCTTTAACCTAAACAGAACCAAAATGCTAACCATAGTTTCTGTATCTGGCCTGCTACACTAGAGTTTGCAATTTATATCTGAGTAATAAGCATAAATAAGATAAGTTAATTTATAGGTAAAAACACAAATTTTAATGTATGTTTACTGTAACAAATTTGTGTTTTTTTTTCAAATAACTTTCAACTGATGAAACATTTGTTACTGCCTGTTGTTTTAAGATACACTGTATTTGGATTTTAAAGTAATCCTGTGGCTGCTTCACAGAACTTGATAAAAGGGCCTTGATGGCTAATTCAGTTGTATTTGATATTTTTACACAGTTCTAAGAGCAAAGTCTGTATGAAAGAAACACATTGATAGAACAACAGATAACGGTTCTTATCGGTGGGGGAGAATCAGGATTCACTACTCGTAACACTGCAATTCCAGGCATAACTCCCATTCACATCATTTATGATCCTTGATGAATCACCCCCAAAGTGATAGTGATTGCTGACCTTACATTGTGAGGCTGATTACACATGCTAGATACTCAGATAAGCTGTGGTAAGTACAGACTGACAAAACCTCTCCACAGCGCAGAATAACATAACAGCCTCACCTTGAAAAGGGACACTTAGAAGATATCATCGTCTTAGAATGATATACAGAAAAATTACTGGAGTAAGATGCTCTTCTAAAATGACTCATTGCATGGTCTTGTTGGCATTTCTAAAGTGAAATCCAATTTGGAAATCATACAGCAGTTGGGATGATCTGACCATATAGATGATTTGTTGGGGAATTATTAAGCCACTTTGTCATTCTGGTGTGTGGTTTGTAGTATTGTTTTGAAGCCATTCATTTTCCTTATCTAGATTGCACTTTTGAAAAGTGATGTTCATCCTTTGATTATAACATGTAAGTCTCTTGCCCCTGTCTAACAAAGGTCTGGATATTTTATAACAAATTAGTCTCCTAGATTTACTAAGCAGGGGCTGAGAAGTGCTATGCTGAGGCTGCATTGACCCTATGAAGCTTAGGAACTTAGTGAATCTTAGGAACGGGAAACCCCCCATTTAGCGCTTCACATGCATTCCTGCATGCAGGACCACAATGTGAAACAGAGCTAAAAGGGGCAGTCTATTGCCATAGTCCTCAGCCAGAGGTATGACAAATTGGAGAGTGCTAAGCGGGAATTTAAAGGGCTAAACTGGATTTGGCTCCACTACTTTACTATGTAAAGCTTATCATCTGCCACTACCCTAAACCCTAACACCTAAATCTAACACTCACACTAAGAAAACATTAAAGAAAACCTTGGAGAGCAACCATCATGCCACCGAGTGGCCACTGGCTACCACTGCTGGCAGTGAAATAACAGGAAAGACACAAAAAAGAAAATACATAAATGAAACCATGCATTTTTTTAAATTAAATAACATAAAAGAAATGAATTGTGCATTGTAACATTTTGACTGAAATCACCTTCAGAATCATGACACACAGGATTTCTACCTCCCCTATTTAAATGCAGGCAATTTAGTGAGGCCCTCATTCAATTGCTATTTTAGACAATTGAATAGGGGTCTAAATAAGCACATAACCTTTTTAAGTAAGTTTTTACTTAGTAAGCATCTATCTAAAAGCAATGTTTTCAATAACTAAAAACTTCTTTAAAAAATATATGTTATGTGCTTATTTAGAGCCCTATTCAATTGGCCAAATCGCAATTGAATGAGGGCCTGAGTCTTTGTCTCAGACTACTGCATTTGCTGCCATTCCCTCTCAGATCAGCTCCCTCCTTGCCCGCCTGTATATATCTTTTCTCGCCCTTCTCACATACTGGGAATACTCTATCTCCTGGCACGCGAGGGGACTGAGGTGAAAGCAGGAGCAGAGACTGTCCAAGCAGAAAACAAAAACATTTCTAAAGTGCTCTTGAGTGACACTTCAATTCAATGTCCTCTCCACCTCACAAGAATGCTTTCTTTACAGGCATCACAGTTTAAAGAAAACTTCCAGTTTCTTGGAGTGAGAGGGAAAGAAAAAGGGAGGGAAAGTGTCTTGTACAGGGAAAACAAAAGAGCAGCTGTCAATCACAGACAAGTTGTGGTGCCTGATAAGAGATGGATGCTGATCTATAGCAATGGAGCACAGTCTGCTCTCCTCCCATATCAAATCTTTCAATTATTATTAATACGCTGGGAAAGAATAATTTCTCATGTTTTTCTTACACATAACCTAAATGAACCAAGAAGTCTTTTTTTGGTTATTTCATATTCTATTTTATCGCTACAAGACATGCCATGTAATTAGGTTGGCTGGAGTCATGCTAGGGGCACATATAATGTTGTGTAGCAAAATATCTGAATTAGGAGATTGAGATAACCCTTTACCTAACACAGGATGATATAATAACATCTCAAGAAGGTGAGATGTGCATCTGTTTTTACTACGCACTGTTCCTTCATCTCAACCACCCAATGCTTAGTATACCCCCATAATTTACAAGTATTTACACAACAGGTTATTAGCAAGTATTTGCTGTTGTTTTCCAACCATATCTACATTTCGTACATGGCGTGCAAAATATTGCATAATTTTAAATATATCACAACAAAATTCCTACTACCAGATGAAGTGCCAGATTCGTATTGCTGTTATATATTCATACATTTAGTTAGTTTACTATTTTTGTGACTGCATTTTTTTTCTATTTACATGCGCTGTGTGTCAGCTTGAAGTAAGAATTAATTACTGTTGTTATTGATGGTAGCCACTGGTTAGGGTGTGGAATTTAGACAGGTTATAGATTAGCAAGAAATGAGAATTGTAGGCAATCAATGCAGTTTATTAAAAATAACTACCAAGTGCCTTTGCTAATAGTGCAGGCAATGCATACAAAATACCCTTTTATCAGAATATAACAGATATGTACGCTTACAAATATTAGTTTGTTAGATAGGCATTGGTAATACATTGTCATATTCTTTGATATAATTAAGTAGAATTAAACATGCACAGTAATTACATTGTTTATAGACAACTATTATGGTGTGGTTACCTTTATAGATTGGATTCTGAAATGATCCCATTGAGTGTCTGAAGTTATTGTTTTTAACTCTCTCTCACACATTTTCTATATACAGTATAGCCATTCCTATTTAAGTCTTTAATCAACGTTGAACCATATTAGCCATGAGAGAATTTATCACTGTCAATAAAGCTATTTTGTAATATATTAAACCCTTCTACTACTTTGTACACTGAATAATAAATACATTGACAATAGACGGTTTACAGTTACCAACTATTCAGAATTAAACACCACTGTCATACATTTGTATGCACTGGCCAGCTTCTGTTCATTTGAAATATATGGCAGTTTTTTATTTATTATTTTTTGGTGCGTAATATCGCCCTATATTTGTATAAATGGAGAAATAAACAGCTAGAGACCATAACTGACCCGCATACCAAGGGTACAACAATGTCTTTACCTTTTACCTGTCTGTTACCATTCAAGGCTGGGAGGTCATCCCATGACTCTTGTCTTGTCTCATGTCTTATGCAAACCAATTATGCTGTATAAATATAACAACTTATAATATACATAATATCTAATACAGCTAAGTAAATCTTTCTTAGAGATGCTCAGACAAAGTAAAGACACCTATGGAAAATGTAGCATCTATGGTGAATTGTAACATGGCAGACACTGGTATTGTGATGCCCAAGATTATTATTATTACTAGCGACTTGCCCGTCAAAAATTAAAGGCAATAAAATTGTAAGGCAGGGAATGCTGTTTGCCACATAATGTAAGGCTTTTAGTCCTCTGAGTACCTTTGACGCTAATTGCGAGCCTCGAGCTGAGCTCCTTTGGCGCTCGTTGCGTGGCACACAATGAGAACCTTTGGCGCTCATTGCAAGCCTCTTCCCTCATGTACTTTTGGTAGTCTGAGCATCTTCGGCACTAATTGCAAGCCCCAAGCTGAGCGCCTAAGGCGCTCATTGCAAGCCTCTCCCCTGATGTACTTTTGCTCCTCTGAGTCCCTCGTCGCTGATTGTGAGCCCCGCACTGAGCGTCTTCGGCGCTCATCACGTGTCTCGCAATAAGCGCCTTTGGCGCTCATTTCAAACCTCTCGATTAATATATCCAGCAATCAATATCCTGAAGAGCTAACAATCTATTTGTAATTTCCTGCAACATACAATGTACATTTGGAATGTTGCTGACCTGAGGAGAAAGTGTCAGCAATGTGGCAAGTGTGCAGTGTAAATAAGCTGCATGCGGGAGGCCAAACCGTTTGTTTTGAAACTGTGCAAATTGTGTTTGAATTGTCGTGCAACCTCACTCCCGGATGTCCTGGCTGTCCCCCCGTGCTCTGTGTGATGTTTATTTTATTTATTTATTTTTTTTCTTTGTTTTTTTGTTGATAGGGATGAGCACCTATGGCGCTTATCTCCACCAGAGCTAGGAGCACCGTTGGCGCTCCTTGCCAGCAACTGCGGCCCTAGCTTTGCGAGGGCCGCAGTTGCTGTGGGCTCACTGCGCAATCCCGCAAGTGTTTGCAACAACCCATATTGCTCACAACTATGTATGTGATCTTTTATTTCTAACACACCAACATATTCTGTAGCGCTGTACAGGGGTTAAGTACATGACGAAAACAAAATGAAAACATTGCAAAAAGTAGAGAGCCCTGTTTTAGAACTTAAAATGAAACGTGCATAGAGCTTGTTTCCAAAGCAATGACACAAGATTGAAAACTCACAAACTTACATCTAAAGGGTTTGGAGGTAATACAAGAAGGTGATAGGTCAAGATGGCTGTATCAAAGCAGTTGGTTCAATCAAGTGCAGATGTCTGTGTGTTGTACTGTAGATTGTGTGTGAGTGATATTATGCTGTGGAGTGTGCAGTTGTGCATATTAAGGCTGAAGGTGATTTTTTTTTAAACATGTGCATTTTCAGTGTTTTTTTTTAAGGTTTTGAGGCAGGAAGATAGTTTAGTGGAGCGAGGCAAGGAGTTCCAGATAGAAGGGACAGCATGAGAAAAGTCTTGAAGCCAGGAGTGAGAGGAGGTGATAAGAGAAGAGCAAAGAAGAAAGTCATTAGCAGAATGAAGAGGGCAGTTGGGAATGTATTTTGAAAAAAGACAAAATCTTAGTAGGAGAATTATATTGTAGGGAAACAGAACAAAAATAAATCCTTAGAAAACAAGCAGATAATGCCCATTATCATATAATATTTAACATTCAATGTACTGATGCGGTATGATCAACTTGTGGGTTGAGGTGAAGAAGATGAAAAAATCACAGTGATAGTGTTCTCTTACATTAACATATAAACTGCTTGTTAGCTACAGTACATCCACTGAGCATATACTGTAATGCAAAAATATTTAATGAGTGTTCTCCGGACTTTTCCTAATGGGGCATGCACATTTAAAAATCACATTCTTTGTCCACTTCATTGACCTCAAATTTTAATGAAGTCTATTATAGATGTTGGAGTTACTTCATTACAGCAAGCTTTACTGAAGAAGTTTGCTTCTGTATGTTCATATATAAAATTTCACGACTGAAAAATCTACAAATCCTATTGAATTAATGTTGTAGATGAGCAAAGAGGTTATTTGTGTGTGCCAACAACATTTCTTCCATTCCTGTAGGGATTTAGATTATTTGCTATTTTTTATGCATTACATTTTACTTTAAAAATATTTTAAGTCTAAATTGTCTCATTCAAATGTCCCTTTTAGTGTTAGAAGTGCTTGCAATGTCATTGTTCGGTATTGCATTGAATGTGTATTACTTTGTATTTCATTGGAAGTGAGTCATCCATCAACCCATTGATTGAAAGCTCTCAATGTGGTCTTATATATTGAAGTTCAAATTCTTTCATAGACCCCCTTTCACTGGTACCCCTCTCATTGTACTTCAAGCACCCACCGTAGTAGCCTTGAAAAACCTTTTAAAAGTCACTTGTTCAGACAAGCATTTCAGTAAATGACCACATAGTAATTCACAGTCTGATAAATGTACTGTCGCTCATTCCCCACTTCGCTAATTCGATTATAAAGTCTACAAAGCAGGAATTTGTTTTTTCTCCCTAATATTTTTATGTATTTACTTCTCTGTATTTCCATTTGTGTAAACTGTGTGCAAATAGGGGCAGGTGCTATTATCTTATTCTTCCAATCTCAAGATTTCTCTAATTAAAATATTCTTGTACTTTATCAATTGAATGTTGTGTTATTAAGCAAGCTTACATTGAAATTCAAAATTCTTAAATTATTATTTTAATACACTGGCTCTTTATTGTTCTCTTGCTCTGATGTTTGACTACAAAATATTGAAGACCATGTTATGAAAATGAATTGCATCCTTTGATGAATGAAGTTGATATATATCCTGGTAGCATTTACAACTTTCTAATCTAGTGAATTTTATTATAAATATATGAGATTTTTTTCTTTTCCTAGGAGCTACAGTTTATAAACTACAATCACACTTTCACACTGGACAAACACAATGGGCTAAAAGTGGGGAGAGTGAATGGCTGCTCAAGAGCTGAGCAAAAAGAAATCTACAAATAAATATAAATAATTTACATGCACAAATATATCATTAACACTTGTGAGGCTTGAGTTAATGGCAGTTTAATGGATGCCTCACTTTTGGGCACCATATTCAACCCCATTCAAGTCATTGCTAACATTTGCATATCTTTTCTATTCAGTTGCACATGCATTTAGTTTACAATGGCTTACATTCATAAGTGGCATCTTGTCCAGAAGACCTTGGTGAGGCTATTTTCTACTGCAGATATTATGTTTACAAGTAGCCGTAGATCACTATTAAAACTTCTTAAAATCAAATTGCAGTTTCTTTCAATTTATATGAATTTGAATTAATTATTTATTTAATTAATTAATTATTTAATGTCTCTAATATTATTAGAAGCATTTAACACAAACTATCAGCCTTATTAAATTGCGATTCAGCAAATTGAAAAGGGCTCTATTTAGGCACATAGCATATTTTTTTTACAGAAGTTTTTAGTTAGTGAACTTCTATCCAAAAGCAAAGTCTTCACTAACTACAAACTTCTGTAAAAAAAATATGCTATGTGCTTAAATAGAGCCCTTTTCAATTCGCTGAATCGCAATTTAATAAGGCTGTATATTTGGTATTTGCTGTATGTCAATTCCAAAATAATGTATGGCACAGTCCAAGCAGATTCACTGATTAAGTGATTAACATTTTGTTTGCATTGCTTGATGCAATTCTTAGATTTTTTGCTCTATTCCCATGATCTAGGAGTACTTAATGAAGCTCTTTATCAATGTATTTTATGATTACAGAAGCAATATTTTGAATATTTATATGCACCAGTCTACCTATTTTTCAACTGTTATTTATTAGTGAATTCTTTTTATCTCTACGTTTCTGCCATTCCAGCTATTTCCTGTTCTATTGCTGTCTATCACAGGTTGTTTCTTGTGATATTATTATCAAATATATAACAGAAAAGTATAAATAAGTGTCTTAGAGCTAAATGTTTAATCTTGTTATTTGTCAAGAATATTCTGTGCCTGTGTGTGGTGGTGTGTGTGTGTAGGGGGGGGGGGGTACGGGGGTACCACCAACATAGATACAAATTGCCATGAATATTTCTCTAGTGTAAGCCATTGAGATTTAGTAGAAGTCTCCTTCCATTAGACTGAACTTGTGACCTTGTTAGAATAGAGTGGAGAGGGAAGCAATGGAACCACTCAAGCAAAAATTAGACAAAAGTTGCAGTTACTGCAATTGGTATTGGGAGAATGTGTGTGTGCATGATGGTGGGTGGAAATGTGAGAAGAAGCCATTGAAATTCTTTACAACCAATTCTCTTAAATCATCATTGGAAACTCATTAGAAATCTGCTGGAAGAGCGGGCCACAGATTGTGAAGTGAGAGCACAGAGCCCCTTTTTCCTTTTCACAATACCTGTAATGAACTGGAAAGTATAGGGTGGAGCTGGAAAACAGATTTGCCACTATATCTAAAGAGTCTTTTAGTGCATCTTTGAAACAGTTTTGGGGTGTGATAAAATTTACATTCATATGTTGTTAACTCTTCTATGGACAATGAAACATTTTATCTGTCTGACCTCCACCTTGCCATATGGCAGTGCAAACTGTTCACACTTAAACAAGAGGAGTGGGAAGCTTGTTGGAAATAAAATACATTGGGACATTGCTTTGCAAATCATAAGAATTCAACATAGGGCTCACTGAGACCATAATAGGTCCATTAGAGAGCACCTTTTGTTCCATTATATGCTGAGCTTTAAATAAGCATAGCATCTGTTCGTATGAATGAAATGTAGTCACCGCTCTGAATTTAAACCGTGAATATTTAATTTTACGTTAGTACACTTGTATTATCCTCAGTAATCAAGTTTAGGCATTAGTAGCAGTAAAGGAGAGATTGTGATATCGATTTAACCACATTTTCACTGAAAACAAATATTATATAAGAACTGGGACAGCATATATAACTTATATATTGTTTGAAGCTTTACAACTGATGTATGTATGTCATATCAGATATTAGATATGTATAGCCACATATTGTATTTGTTTGAGGAAGGATTTCACCACTGCTGTAAAATCAAACCCAAAGCATGTTGGGTGTATGTAATATAATATAACACCAGGAAAAATATTTTTGGATACTAGACTGTAGTTGGCATACTGCACAGTGAACATATACTGTATGCACATATAGAAGACTGAACTCGATATAAGGTGGAGTAGACTGAGTTGATATTCACACCGTAATATTGTCAGAGAAAAATAACAACTGAATACAGATGACAAAGTGGGATTGTCCAAAGAAAATGTGAACATCTGGTCACCCTTTAGTAGATGGGTACACAAAAATCCTAGCCCATTGGTAAGTTTTGAACAATATCTGAACTTCATTAAAGTAGGGGATGGAAAATTGATAGTTTGCCTTCACATACTTTTAGTTGGGTTTTTAAATTAGTGCAGGGCTACCATCTTTGGTGCATGCGGCCTACAATACTACAGCATTCTTTTGCTTATGTGCTTCCTGTTCTAAGTGTATAACAGCACATACCAAAGTGCAGTGAGATACCAGATAGCACAATTGTGGTAGGCAAATGTGTATAGAGCTGTAAAAGGGGAAAGTAAAGGAGAGGTTGTTTAGAAATGGAACTATAATAAATGGGTATAAATATATGTTTCTCTTTTGTCTGCAATATTTTTTTGATCTCTTCTCAAACATGTTTTTGTTGATTCTATCAATGAATTGTTCCTTTTTGTCCGCCTTTTGCTTTGACAGTTTATATAATTTGAGTTTTTAAGTGTTATACTGCCCTAGGCTTATTCATAATTATACACCCCAATGCCAGATTTGTAATTCTCTCCTGTTTGTGTTTCTTTGTCCCCATCCCATAATTACATGTGTATGCAGAACTATATACGTGTATATAAGTGTTTTACTTTCTATTAGAAAGGTTATGTACACTTCCAGACACAGAAAGACACTGCAAATAAATGTATGTATATACACACATTATTAAATAGCACTACTCTGGCAACTTGATGCAGCCTGATGCCACCTGAAAATGTGCTACTCTAGATCAGAGCTATTTAATATTGAATAGTATTATTATATAGTAGGAGGGTACTAACTTTAAATGGTGCAGCATAGCAGCACATTTTGTGTTGGTAATAGTTGTTGATAAGTAAGTATGGCACAATGCTAATTGAGAGGTGTAATTTGTGGTATACCCGTAAATCGGCTACAGGAGTCTTTTCCCACATCCCAAAATCCTGCCTTATCCACAAGAGATTTCAGTGTAGGTAGTACCAAAACCAAGCTTAACTGATGATAAGTGACTCGTGATTATTATAATGAGTGAGAACAAGTGCCGTAACTGCGGCAAGGAACTATTATATACTAGGAAATTGCCCGTCAAAAGTGACAGGAATAAAATTTGAAAGCTGGCAATGCTGTTTGCCAGACAATGTTTGGCTCTTCCCCCTGTAACTTGCGAGCCTTGTGATGAGCGCCAAAGGCGCTCATCGCAAGCCCATCCCAGCGTCTACTTTATGGGCCTCGCGATGAGTGGCTTGGCCAACCCGCCACTTGTCACTTGTCTTGGCCAACCCGCCCTGTGTCTTTTCCCCACCTCTCCCTCCTCTGTGTCTCCTTTCCCATCCCCTGTATCTCCTTCCCCTCCACCTCTCTCCCCTGTGTCACCTTTCCCCCCTCTCCCTGCCTTGTGTCTCCGTTCCCCCTCCTCTCCCTCCCTTGTCTCCTTTCCCCCTCCTCTGTCTCGTACCTGGATGCATCTCTGCCAGCAGCACCGCACTCACCTCCTCTGTGGCTCCCGTCCTCTCACCGGAACTACTTTCTGGATCAACCCGCACATTTGCACGGCTTGATCCAGAAAGTAGTCCTGGACGGAGGACGGGAGACGCAGAGGAGAAGACGGAGTGTGGCGCTGCTGGCAGGGTTGTATCCATGTACGTACCTCAGCTACTGGCAGGAACCAGGTACTGGCTCATTGCAACCCCCGTCAGGTGTTGGTAACGCCCGGGCCACGCGATGAGCACCTGTGGCGCTCGTTTCGAGCCCTGCAATGAGCGCCTTTGGTGCTCATTGCAGGATAAATCCAGTGTGCTTCAACGGCTCAACTTGCTAGTGCGTTACCAACATCGTAAACGTCACCAACATCGCAAGATCCACAACTATATATGTGATGTATTTATATATATAATTTTTTTATTTAGTTATTATTAGACTTTTACACCAAAACTTTATGTCTATAAGACTTTACTGATCACTCTCAAAATAGGGCAGTGCCGTAACTACAAAAAACTCAAGAAAATATTGCGGGTACGAAAAACTACTCTCAAATGGTTTTAAAACTATTGCTGAGTGCTGCAGCAGCAGTT
This sequence comes from Discoglossus pictus, assembly GCA_027410445.1. Taxonomy (NCBI): domain Eukaryota; kingdom Metazoa; phylum Chordata; class Amphibia; order Anura; family Alytidae; genus Discoglossus; species Discoglossus pictus. The sequence goes on along the minus strand of CM050164.1, from coordinate 359,907,370 downwards.
AAAGAGACAGTATAGCACCAACAAATAATAGAAAATTATGAAATTCCAACATTAATTGACACTTAACAGTACAATATAAACATATGTGTAATTAAAAAATATGATATTGTATTATTATGTCTCTTTCATTATACAACATCAAGGGTAACGCGTAGCACAGTGCTCAAGGGGTTAATATATATCATGAAACCATGTTGCCCAGGAACAAATGCTCTAATGCATTGTCTATATGTATATAATATATATATATATATATATATATATATATATGAAGAGTGAGGTAGCCGTGAATGTCCAGTAATCCAGATGAATAATCAGAGTATTGCAGTATATAGTGATACCTTTTTTATTGGACCAACATATTCATAGGTTTCATGACGAGCTTTCGAGAGCATTCCTCTCTTTGTCGAGTCAGTATTGACTCTGACTCGACAAAGAGACGAACGCTCTCGAAAGCTCGTCATGAAACCTATGAATATGTTTGTCCAATAAAAAAGGTATCACTATATACTATATACTGCAATACTCTGATTATTCATCTATATATATATATATATATATATATATATATATATATATATATATATATACACAAAATAAACACATTTAGATATATTTAATCTATGAATACAATTATATATCACATATATACAGTAGTTCTCAGCAATACGGGTCATTGCTAACACTTGCGGACTCGCATAGCGAACCCGCCGCAACTGCAGCCCTCGCAAAGCCGCAGTTGCTGGCAAGGAGCGCCAAAGGCGCTACTTGCGCTGGTGGAGATGAGCTACGACCCTGTACGACTTTCGGACCGCAAATGCAGACCCTCACTAAGTGAGGGACCGCATTTGCGGAGGTGGAGGCTCCCACGTTGGCACAGCCCGCAAATGTGGACCCTCGCAAAGCGAGGGGCCGCATTTGCGGAGGTGGAGGCTCTGCAGCACCTCATAAGCGGTTACAAACGCCCACAGAAGCGGGACTTTGAAAAAAAACACGCAATGACTAAATACAGACTTGCACAAAAAAATCCGAACCGCGCCACTTAGAAAAATTAAATCGCGGACTTACACAAAAAAATCAATTACGTACTCGCAAAAATATGACCTTAACGGACAATCCGCGCACAGTGGAAAACATAAAAAAAACACAAAATGCACACAAAAATAAAAAAAAACTTTACCCACAGCAAGGAGGGACACCCAGGACATCTGGAAGACAGGTTACACCTCTATTTCAGTCCAATTTAAAAAGTTTAGACACTCGAAAATCCCCTAAGCTAGAGAAAAAATGGCCGCCGTAAAAAACGAAAATGAGGCTACACGACCCCTTAAGCTGCAATACGAGGTACAACATACACCGTTAGCAAGGACGCGAAATCATCCACACCCGCTTAACACATACACAATCGACTCCATTTTACAACACTAACTTACAGAATGCGTAAGTACACAGCTACATGCCTTCTGGTGCTTTTAAGTAAAGAATTGTGTGTTTAATAGCTGCTAGAGATAAAATAAGTGTTTGAAAAATAGCTTGCGAATCCTATTTAGTATTTGTAATATTTTTGACAGAAACTTGATAAGTTATCAGTTTGGAGTATGTTTAATTACTTAGAGCTCGTAATATTCAAGCTGTGCTAAAAACAATGGAGTTCTAAGGTCGGCTTTGCAGCTTTGGCTGGCCAGTAGTGATTGTGGGCGGGGAACTCGTAATGAGATTGCGAGTAGCTAATAGAATATGTGGCAATATTAAGAGTTATTTTATGTGTGTATAAATTTATGAATTGGGCAATAGAATAGTGCCCTATGTTGGTAAGTCAGTAGGTGGTGCACATTATACCCATTTAATCACCCCACCTATAGGCTGGCTGGAGATTTTATATTTTATACTTTTGTGCATCATTTTATTGTTGATTATTGTTAGTCCATTGGCTTAATCAACTTGCACAATGTAGTGAAACTTTGGTGCAGAGAGATTTGTGTAAGATGCAATGCTGTGTTCTGAAATTGTATTGGCTGGTGTTTTGTTTTCTTTTTGTCTGGCAGAGTTGTGGCGGTGTGTCTGACAATGTTGTGGTCTGGAATTGTGTATGACAGCATTATGTTTTTGTATTTTGTTTATATGAAGTTGAATGGTGGAAGATTTTTGGGGTAACATGCAAAATATCCCCTTTACAGAATTGATCCTAAATCAAATATATCAAAAGACACATAACTCATAATAAATTAAAAATTTTCGTTAGTAGAATTATCATAACTAAAAATTGGAAAACAGATAATACAGTAATAGACACACAACGTACAGGATGTTGGAAGTTATAGAAACATTTAAAAAATGGCTTGGCTGCTGGAACATTTAGATCCTAAAAACAGAAAAAAATAAAATACATTATTAACTAGAGAACCTAAATAACTCTGAAGAAAGAGATAGAATATTGTTTTTAATTAGGCCACTATTTCTCTTCGTCCCTTCACAATTGTTTTCTTTTTTTGATTTATCACTGATTAAATAAAAAAAATATTTCCTGAATCGCTACCTTGTTGAGGTGAAGGGGCTTGTGTACCTCAATGAAGCTGAGAAGGAACTGCCAACCCACTCCAGTATCTTTGCCATGAAAACCTTATAGATGAGCACAACCAGACACAAAATAACAACCTAACAACAAGAATATAAAAGAGCAAATAAATTCTGTATGTATGTATATCTACAACATAATTGTTAATTATTTATTTTTAGTTTTAATTACAATAAAATTATTTGAAAAGAAATAAGAAAAAATGGCAATAGATAACTGGAAAGCCTTCTGGTGGTAATGACCAACATCAAATCTGTGTTTCTTTGTGCTGAGATTGTACTTTTTTATGATTGTTTCTGATAGTCCTGCAAATGGGTCTGCCAACCTTGTATTCTCCTATTTGTATGTTAGTGTTGGGTTCTGTCATTGTGCCTGGCAATTGTGTGCCCTGCAATTCTGTCTGCCAGTGCTGTGTTCTAATTGTGGCACCAACCCACAAACAAAAGAGATCAAAAACACCATCACTACACTACAACATAGTAAAAAAACAAGATGGGTCCAGCACTTCATGTGGTGAAGGCTACTTCAACAATATTGGTGGGCCATGAGTGCAGTACTGAACTCTGCCTTTAGGAACCTTCTTATGTTGTTCCAGTAGGTGGCCTCAGTAACATTTTGGGACTATCAGATTAGTCTTCTTGATAATTACTGTCTTCATTTCACTTGTAGCCTCTCAGCTTCAATCATTGTAATAATTTATCATTGTAATAATTTGTAATAATTCTAATATTTTTTTATTATAATTTTTTTATAAGCATATCTCCAAAATTACCGTATTGTTATTTGCAGAGGTACAATAATTAGAACAAGAGAGCAAATTGTAATGTGTGCATTAATACAAGGACAATTCAAAACAGTAAGACCTTAAAATGTGTGGTTATTTGATCAGATTGTGTTAATATGTAACTAACATTGATCCTTTTCTATCTATTTATATACATTGCTGTAGTCAAACATGCAATATCAGTGTAGAAAAATTAACTTTCCAAACATAAGAGTGCCAGAAGAACCAAAACAGAACTGCATAAATGTGCTATGCTTTATGATTGGACCACAACACACCATGCTGACCCACTTGGTATTCATGGCAGAGTGGGTTGCTAGTTCCTTCTCCAGTGGGCCACAGCATTCAACTCCTGTTATTCCCCCATCCAAGTACTGACCAGGCCCAACCAAGGCTTAAGAATGGTTGGAACTTTTGGTTCCCTGACTGGAATGGTTGGAGCAGTGAAAGCACCAAACCTAACCACTGGACCACCAGGAAACCCTTCATAATTCAGAAGTACTGCATATTAAATATTTATTATTGTGAGAAGTAGAATATTATAAAATTATATAGAATCGTAAATCTAAAAATTACAGTCCATTCTTCAATGTCCCAACTTATTCCAAAAATCATGAAATAAAAAAAATATTGGCATGCGAAAACAATGTTTTGGTACATTCCTCATGCTGGAACTGTGAAATGGTCCCACATAGTACAGTTTAATGGATATGTATAAAAAATCATCACTTACACAAGATGTGACTACAGTGTTACGAAATTGCAGGCCTAGATAGCAGCAGTATTGTGCACTTGTTCATACAGATAAACTACAAAATATAAGAACACTTTCCGATGCATGCACCTAATTGAGTAGTTGGAAAAAGTATTTGATAAAATACTTGGAAAACTGCTTCAGATGTTGCACTCATGTCCTGTACTAGCGGAAAATGAAATATACACTTAATTGATTTTTAACTAAAGCAGCACTCACCCTTGGAAATCTATCAGTTAGGAGGAATGCATTCACACCATGTTGATACCTAACATTTCAATAAATGGCATTTATGTTCATTGTTAAATTATTTTTTTATTTTACAACAATGTGGTATTTGGGAGCATTTGAGCTTCTCGTGCTTTTACACAATTACACAGTGGAAATAATTGCATGGACGTATCTATAGGAAATGTTTTTAAGTTATTTTCATCAAAAACAGTTTAGCCAACAAAATTACAACTCTGTTGAAAGTCTAGTAAAATACTATCTCTATTTGGGTTATAGGAGTTAAAATAGCACTCTTATAAATGTGTTTAATAGAACATAAATCATTGCCAGTTTCATATATTCACCTAACATAAGTGTAAAATAAATATTTTATGAAATATACTATATTTTATAGATAATTAGTTGTAGACTGTTGGTTTATTTAGCACTTGTCATTCAGCTGAGGATTTACTAAAAAACAAAACAAAATAAAACAAATCCATTGTAGAAAATAGACAGTGTTGCTAGGGCCATCTTGTCAACATGTTAAGACAATGAATAAAACTTGGATCTTTCGTTTTATGAGGAAGCCATATCACTCTCAGCACTGTGAACGCACCTGAAGGCTGCCCCACAGCACCACCTAGTGTCAGGAATGCGCTACTGTGCTGTAGCTGAAGGCTGCACCAGAGCACCACCTTGTGTCAGGAATGTGCTACTCTGGTGTATCTGAAGGCTGCCCCACAGCACCACCTAGTCTCAGGAATGCGCTACTGTGCTGTCTTTGAAGGCTGCACCACAGCACCACCTAGTGTCAGGAATGCGCTACTGTGCTGTCTCTGAAGGCTGCCCCACAGCACCACCTAGTGTCAGGAATGCGCTACTGTGCTGTCTCTGAAGGCTGCCCCACAGCACCACCTAGTGTCAGGAATGCGCTACTGCATGCGCAACTCCATGTAGTACCACATAGTGAGTGGTAGGTGGTGCTGCATTATGGCTCGGCACCCTTTTAACAGGAATGGACCTAAAACTCAAGGGAAATAAAAAAGCAAAGTTACGTAACTCTTTCCTTTGAAAACCTTAAACATGCTGTTTTATTATTAATCTTTTTGCTAAAGAAAAACAAATAACTGATCTTCTGACTAATTAATAAACATATACTCCCTATAGTACTGAGATCATCCATCCCACTATATATTAGAAACCATTGGTGTGTCTTATTTCTTTGATACTGTGAAAATACTCTACACATTTAGCAATAAATGTAACTCAATGTCTTTGTTTATTAAACTGCTTAAAAATAAAAATAAAAACGTAAAAAATACAGCATGAGTGAAAATGTAAGAATCTCAGATACCATTGGATATGTACCTGTGCAATCTATCCCTAAATTATATTTTGCTATATTTTTGTATCTGTACCCACTGGAAAATCTTTATATATATATATATATATATATATATATATATATATATATATATATAGCGCTACAGAATATGTTGGTGTGTTACAAATAAAGGATAATAATGTATGTAAAATACTAGGGGCCTCATTCAAATGTGATTTGGCGCTATATAAGCACACAGCATATTTTTTTACAGAAGTTTTTAGTTAGTGAACTTCTATCCAAAAGCAAAGTCTTTACTAACTAAAAACTTCTGTAAAAAATATGCTCTGTGCTTATATAGAGCCTTATTCCATTGGCTAAATCACATTTGAATGAGGCCCTAGTTATTGCTACATCTTCCACATCTGTACACAAGGAGTTAATTGTGATAAAAAATTATTCCACAAATGTCTAATTTTGTAAAGGATTTTGGTGGTTGGATTTAGGAAATCTAAACATTAGTTTCATATGTTATGTTTAAAAATAACAGTGGAAGAATGTTCCGTATGCAGCGGTATGCTAATCTACAAGTCTTGCTGAAACCTGACATTTTCTTACAATTTTTTTCTGGGTCAATAAACGTCACAATGTCTGAGCTAGCTCATGCTGGGGTTATCAGCATAACAGATCTCTGTCAAATATAAATAGCCTGAATGACAAGTGTCTTGCAGAACATGCACATGATTTACAGGACATGCTTTTGCAGTCTGTTTATGTCACTAAAACAGTGGGCTTGATTCATCATCCTTGTAATTTTACTTTAGTCTGACTATTTGTAAGTAGTAAAAATGAATAAATATTGTACCATCACTGCATTTGTTATGACTTAGAAACTATTCTATGACTTGTAAGATGGAGGAGTATTTTCCATCACAAAGTCAGATGTAGATAAACTCACTTAAATATTTCAAAACATCCAGAATAGCACATGTGAATCTCAAGTATACCACACCACTCTATTAAGAATGCAGCACAGAATATCTTTGGTTAGTATAGTCCAGGACCACACAGAACCTTCATCTGAGTGTGGAAAATAAAAGCCAACCTCCTTTTACTATTTGTCAATGGGCTATATTCTCTAAGAATAGCAGAAGCTGAAAGTATGGCAAATAGCCCCAAAAAAGGTACAGAATACATTCTATGGTCTCTTGCTAATCTACTAAGCTACGTTTGCCCTTATCATAGGGAATTTACTAATCATCTCATGGACAACCCTTGAAGTACTATGTACTGTGGAGAAAAACTGAGATCCCAGGCCTTCTCACCTCATCTCAGGTGGGGCAATGTTTAGTTAACTCTCCCAATCATCATAATCCACTGCAAACCTTCATTGTGTACACTGAGTTGGTGCATTTATGGTTACCCACCCCTTGTTTGTTGCCATTTGTGTTATGTGCAATTAATCTATTCTTTTGCATTGTGTTAAAATTGTTATTATTGACTTGACCTGGCCCCTGTAGAGCTCTAGCATCAAGTCTATTTCGACACCGCATCGCGTCAGAACACTGGGGTGTGCGGCCGCGTCAAAGCACCACCTAGTGTGCAAACAATTTACTGTAGGCAAATAACTATTCCATCCTCTGACGTGGCGCAACTTGAACATCGCTTAGTCGACAGTGAGGTCATCCATATGTTCGGCGCGGGTACTCGCCCCCCTCCAGGGCCTGGGGCGCACCTCTTATAGCTCAAGGCCTCTTTTGTCAGCGCAGCTTATGAGCTAGGGGGGATGGAATAGTTCTTTGCCTGCAGTAAATTCTTTACACCACCACGTGGTGCTGTGGCGCAGCCGCACACACCCCAGTGTTCTGACGGGATGCGGTGTTGAAATAGAAAAGGACCAAGCTCTATGTAATATGTTGGCATATAATAAGGATTAATCTATGTTGTTGTTAGAAACATATGCACGTTGTGAGCTATACAAAGCATTGTGACTCTCTTCAGACAAAGGGCACATATGTCCAGGTGTAGCCTTGGGTTTGTGGGACGGCCCCCCTCCTACCTTTCATAAGCACGTCCGGCCCACCCGTCCTGGCACACCTCAGTTTATTTTTGATTCTGTGCTTTGAGGTTGCTAGTGTCTTTTGACTTTCACCAAGCCCTTCATTTACACATTGCAGGCTCCTGCCCTCTAAGTAGTGCCTTCTCTGGATCACCTAAGCCCTTAAAACAGGCTACAAAGGGGCCAAGTAGCATATGCCAATCGACAGCTACCGATTTAGAGAAGGATTCACCTAGCATTTTCTGCTTCCTTTTAGCCTATATCTAATGTCTGTGAGGGCTTTCACATTGCTGGAGAGCCATGATTCCACCCTTTGCTGCATGGATTTTACACCAGGTAACACATTTTTAGCTTTTAGCTAGCCCTATGTTATAATTTTGGCCCATATCTACTAAACAGCATTCAAGGACACCCCTTTTTTCATCAGCACATGGCTATCCACAAGCTTGCAATGCATATTTTATCAATAGACTCTAAGCAATGAGCCTCCATATTTACTAAGCAGCATCCAAAAACACATCTTTTTTCATCCCCACAACGCTTTCCATAAGCCTTTCACACATCTTTGGTCCATAGCCACTAAGCAACAAGCCCTCCTTAACAGATTGTGGCCCATATCCACTAAACAGCATCCTTCCCTATGTCCAAGGTCAATCTTTTAACATCACCATGTAGCTTTTCATAATTCCACCCATCAACTACCACATGAGGGGGACCAAACCACAATTAAGTTTTATGCTGCCTTAGGCCCTTTCAGAGTTTGGCACTCCCATGACTCTAGTTTAACCTCCCTGGTGGTCTGGCTGTGTCAGTACCCCCGAGTGTTTAAGCGGTACACTAGGGGATGCTGACATGGCCAGACAGCCTTTTTCCGCCCCCTGCCCCTACATTTACATTTTTTTTGTAGTGTAGTGGCCCCTGCCCCTGTAGCACACCATTCCCCCTCTCTTCCCCTTACCCCTCATCCTTCTCCTTCCCTTGACCCTCTCTTTTCTCCTTCCTTTCCCCCTCTCCCTTCTCCTCCGCTTTGCACTCTTCCTTCTCCTTCCACCCCTTCCCCCATCCTCTTACTATGTTACCCTTTCATCCTTCCCCTGCAGGATGTCTTCTGGCTGTGGTCGGGAATCGCTATTGACGTGACGTGACATCACTCGGGACTCCCTGGCACTGCCAGAAGACATGTTGCAGGGGAAGGATGAGAGGCTTTACGCAGTAAGAGGATGGGGGAAGGGGGAGGAAGGAGGAAGTGTGTAATCCTGAGCGTGGCTCGGGGTTGCCGCTTTAGGAACTGAAAATTAACCCAGAGCGTGGCAGGGTTAATTTTCAGTTCCTAAAGCGGCAACATCAAGGGCTGTTAACACACCTACTTTCCCTTTGATATATTCCACCATACATCAATATATAAATCATAAGTGTATGTTTATGTATATATACATTGTGTTAGAAAGTGTCAGGTACACTTACAGAAAGAAATGTCACTGGATATAGAGATTTTTCTGTATATGGACTCAATATTATTTGACCCCCACATAGGTTTTTTCAGGCAGCCTGTTGACATCTGAAAATGTGCTGCCCTAGGCCTGGGCCTTGTGAGCGAAACGCACTAATGATTCAGACCTAATTATGATTTGGCAGCCACAGTGAATACTATGAAGGTCACTGTCACAATCAATTGCAAACATTTATTTGCAACAACAATGCTTAGCCCTGTTCTGCACTACAGTTCTAAGAGATCACATCTGCTTTATTTTATATTCGGATGCATTTTAGTTTCTGAATGAAGCATCCACTTCTATTCAAGGTACATTGAAAGATATTAGGATGCATCAAAATATATTGCCAACATTACTTTTTATTTCTTGATATAATGTGGAGTATTTATAACTGCATTATGTTACTGCCGTGCTGTTTTAAAATACATAACAAAGCATTGTTTGTATTCAGATACATTTCGTAGACATAAAATACTATTTACGTTTTACTAAATTACTTGAGCGTTATAATAATTTTGTGGGTGAAAATTTTATGATATCATTTTGTTAAAAATATAGTTTCTTAAGGCCATTAGGCACTTATTTATTTGGAATGAAGCTTTAAAATGTGCATAGAATTGATCAAATTAGTTTGCATAAACTTTTTATAAGAACTACAGATATTGAGGAAAGGGGCTTTAAATATTAGAAAACATTTCAAACTCAGTTTATCTTTAGATAAAAAAAGACATATGTTTGAAAACTTTGAGCCTGATTAAGAGCATAATTGGGCACGGGAAAAGTAATAGAACTAGATTTTAATTTGAAATTAGTTTTTTGTGCCTCAGATAAATTATGGAGGCAAACATGATACTTTGTTAAATGCTGTGTATGTGATAGGAGTGTATTTCTAGGGAGGGCTGCTCGCATTTATTGATGCAAGCTGCCTGTTTCTGTGCATGTGCATATGAACAAGATGCAATTATTTATCAAATCTACCTCCCTATGCCCTTCTCCCGCACCCATCCATCCAGTTATAGCGAAAGCTAAACATGCACCTTGGGCTTCAAGCTGTCAGGAAGTGTTTAAACTAGACAAGATGAAATCCTCTAAAAATGTTATTATGTTCATAGTTTACAAGATGCTAATGTTAGTTTGCAACATACTTCAAAAGCATACAGTTTTTCCTGACATCAATCCACATGGCCAAAATGTCAGATATGATTTTAGTGTATAATAAGACAGAAATTAATTAATATTTTTTATAAAAATACTAGTGACTTGCCCGTCACAAAATTACGGCAATAAAATTGTAAGGCAGGTAATGCTGTTTGGCACATAATGTAAAGCTTTAAGTCCTCTGAGTACCTTCGGTGCTCATTGCGAGCCTCGCGCTGAGAGCCTTTGTATTTGTTTTGTGTACTTTTGCTCCTTTGTGCACCCTCTGCGCTCATTGTGAGTCCTGCGCTGAGCGCCTTTGCTAATTGCAAGCCTCTCCCCTCATTTATTTTTGGCACTCATTGTAAGCCTTGCAATGATCGCCAAAGGCCTCTCCCCTCATGTACTTTTGGTCGTCTGAGCACCTTCAGCGCTAATTGCAAGCCCCACGCTGAGAGCATTTGTATTTGTTTTGTGTACTTTTGCTCCTCTGTGCACCCTATGCGCTCATTGTGAGTCCTGAGCTGAGCGCCTTTGCTAATTGCAAGCCTCTTCCCTCATTTATTTTTGGCACTCATTGTAAGCCTTCGTATTTGTTTTTTTTAAGTCCCGCTTTGCACTCCTATGTGCCTGGCAGTGTTTTGTGTGGTTAGGGGTGTGTTTAAATTGTCGTGCAACCTCACTCCCAGACGTACTGGCTGGCCCCCCGTTCTTTGAGTTTTGTTGTTTTTGTATGTGTGCGGTTCGGCAGTTTCGTATTTATTTTTTTCTAAGTCTCACTTTCCTTTTTGCAAAGTGTTACGGGCCGTAATTTTATTTTATTTTTTCAAACTGCTATGGGTCTTGCATTGTGCGTGATGTAATTGAGATTTCTGTTGATCTGTAGTTCTGCGGGTCGTAGGAATGAGCGCCTATGGCGCTCATCTCAACCAACGCAAGGAGCGCCTTCGGTGCTCCTTGCCAGCAACTGCAGACCTCGCTACGTGAGGGCCGCAGTTTCTGCATACTCGCTGTGCGAGCCCGTAAACGTTAGCAGCAACCCGTATTGCTCCCAACTATATATGTGATTTTATGCAAAATTAAATTCTTGTCCATGCTACCTACAGTAGTTTAATATAGTATTTTAGGTGTTTATGAAATTATTGGTTAACAGGATGAAATCCAAAACAGATTGGAAGAAAAAAATAAATCTTAATAAAGCCCCAGTTCCTGATGGAATACATCCAAGGGAACTGGGTTTGGTAATAGCCAAACCATTATATCTAATTTTTCAAGATTCACTCAACACTGGGTCACTACCAGATGACTGGAGAAAAGCACCTCCTTCCCTCCTCCCTTCCCCCCTCCTCCTCCCTTCCCCCCTTATCATCCTCCTCCTCCTTCCCCCTTATCATTCTCCTCCTTCCCCCAGAATGTCCTCCTCACTTCCCTCCTTATGCTCCTCCTCTTTTTCTCCTTATCCTCCCTTTCCCCCTTCTCCTCCTCCCTCCTTCTCCCTTTATCATCCTTCCTTGCCCCCCCTCATCATCCTCCCTTGCCCCCTATCATCCTCCCTTGCCCCCCTTATCATCCTCCTCTTCCTCCTCCTTCCTCCCTGATCTTTCTTTTCCTTCCCCCTAACCTACTCCTCACTTCCCTCTCCAGTCCCTATCTCCCTTTCTCCTTACTTTTTAACTGGATCCAATGAGCTGCCTGCTCATCTCTCCCCCGCAACGTGTCTTCGGCAGTGAACTGCCCGGTATATGCTAATAACATGACGCGCTGATGTCAGCTCATCATGTTATTAGCATATACCGGGCAGTGATCAGGATGAATCTGATCGCCAGTATCTGGGGTCAGGAAGGAATTTTTTTTTTCTTTTTGAGACAATTGGCAAAGTTTCACTGTTTTTTTTTTTTTGTTTGCCTTAATCTGGATCAATTAACAATTAATCCTCATATTGCAGATCAGAGGAGATCTATAAAGGTTGAACTTGATGGAGCAAACTTCTTTTTTCCACCTCAATTACTATGTAACAACTATTAGTACACATAAATTGCAATATAAGATGGTTTAAGAAGACCACTTGCTTTTAAAGAAAATGTTGCTATATATTTAGACAATGAGAACATAGAAAAGGAAGTAATTAAAAAAACAAAAAACACACACATTCAGTATATGCAATATGCAAATACCAATAAGGAAACTTAGATTTCAGTGCAGCAGCTAGGTGGAAACATATTGTGTAGCATCACAAACATTAATGTGAAAAGGAGGCATTTATAATATTTACATTTAAATTCTTGTAAATATCCCAACTGAAAATATTTTTTTTATCCACAAAATAATAAAATGTATGTATTTGCGCTGCGGAATATGTTGGCGCGTTATAAATAAAGGATAATAATAATATATAAAATAATAGCAAAAAAAAAATGCAGAGACATTTTTAAACTCAGTTCGCATGTTTGCTTTTTATTATGCAAATATCAGTATTTATTAGGCACTTTGGACAAGATTCAGTTGAAGTCATTATACAGTGCCTTGCAAAAGTATTCACCCCCCTTGACTTTTTACCTATTTTGTTGCATTACGATGTTCAATGTTTTGTTTATCTGAATGTTTTGTGATGGATCAGAACACAATAGTCTAAGTTGGTGAAGTGAAATGATAAAATTATATACATAAAACTATTTTTTAGAAATAGAAAACAGAAAATTGGCATGTGCCTATGTATTCACACCCTTTGTTATGAAGCACATAAAAAGCTCTGGTGAAACCAATTACCTTCAGAAGTCACATACCTAGGGAAATTATGTCCACCTGTGTGCAATCTGTCACATGTCATGTCATTACATATACGCACCTTTTTTGAAAGGCCCCAGAGGCTGCAACTCCTAAGCAAGAGGCACCACTAAACAAACACTGCCACAAAGACCAAGGAACTCTCCAAACAAGTAAGAGACAATGTTGTTGAGAAGTACAAGTCAGGGTTAGGTTATAAAAAAAATATCCAAATCTTTGATGATCCCCAGGAGCCCCATCAAATCTATCATAACCAAATGGAAAGAGCATGGCACAACAGCAAACTTGCCAAGAGACGGCTGCCCACCAAAACTCACGGACCAGGCAAGGAAGGCATTAATCAGAGAGGCAGCACAGAGACCTAAGGTAACCCTGGAGGAGCGGCAGAGTTCCACAGCAGAGACTGGAGAATCTGTACATAGAGTTGGGCTTTATGGCAGAGTGGCCAGAAGAAAGCTATTACTTTCAGTAAAAAACAAAATGGCACGTTTTGAGTTTGCAAAAAGGAATATGGTAGACTCCCAAAATGTATGGAGGAAGGTGCTCTGGTCTCATGAGACTAAAATTGAACTTTTCGGCCATCAAAGAAAACGCTATGTCTGGCGCAAACCCAACACATCACATCACCCAAAGAACACCATCCCCACAGTGAAACATGGGGGTGGCAACATCATGATGTGGGGATGTTTTTCAGCAGCCGTGACTGGGAAACTGGTCAGAGTTGAGGGAAAGATGGAAGGTGCTAAATACAGGGATATTCTTGAGCAAAGCCTTTACCACTCTGTGCATGATTTGAGGCTCGGAAGGAGGTTCACCTTCCAGCCGGACAATGACCTCAAACGCACGGCTAAAGCAACACTTGAGTGGTTTAAGGGGAAACATGTAAATGTGTTGGAATAGCCTAGTCAAAGCTCAGACCTCAATTCAATAGAAAATCCGTGGTGAGACTTAAACATTGCTTTTCTTAAGCTCAAACCATACAACTTGAAGGAGCTGGAGCAGTTTTGCAAGGAGGAATGGGCAAAAATCCCAGTGGTAAGATGTGGCAAGCTCATAGAGACTTATCCAAAGCGACTTGGAGCTGTGATTGCCGCCAAAAGTGGCTCTACAAAGTATTGACTTTAGGGGGGTGAACAGTTATGCACATTGACTTTTTCTGTAATTTTGTCCTATTTGTTGTTTGCTTCACAATAAAAAAAAACATCTTCAAAGTTGTGGGCATGTTCTGTAAATTAAATTATGCAAATCCTCAAATAATCCATGTAAATTCCAGGTTGTGAGGCCACAAAACACGAAAAATGCCAAGGGGGTGAATACTTTTGCAAGGCACTGTAAGTGGTGCCAGTGGAGGGAGCTCGGGATCCTATGATGACCTCAGTTCTACTATGCAAATCAATCAAGATGTTAGTTTTAGAGCTTTGTTGATGCCAGAAACATTGAATAATATTCACTCGATATTATATATGGCCTCATCTATCCATCTCTGTCTCTGCCATTGACTTCTTCATGTGCCTTCAATCTGTCTTCTCATCCCATGGCCAAAATATTTAAACTAGCCTCATGATCAAACCTTCCAGTGAACAGTTGGGCTTGGTTTCCTGCAGTATTGATTTATTGGATCTTCTTGGAATACAAGGAACTCTAAGTAGATTTCTCCAACACCACAACTCAAAACCATCAATTCTACAGTGCTCTGCATTCTTTTTGGTCATGCAGAACTTTGTTAATATTGGTTTAGCTTTATTTTATAATAGATTGTCCAGAATTGCCATAGCTTTCCTCCCCAGAAGCAAACATATTTTAATTTTGTGGCTGCAGTCACCATCTGAAGAAATTTAGAGCCCATGAAAAGCAAAACTGCCTCCACTTCTTCCCTATTTGTCTGGAACTGAGATTGCCACTTGCCATAATCTTCATCTTTTTAACACTGAGCAGCAGGCCAACTTGTGCACTCTCTTCTTTTACCCTCATCAATAGGCCCTTTAGTTCCACCTCACTTTCAGCCATCATAATAGTATCATCTGCCTATCTGAGGTTGTTGATATTTCTCCCAGCAGTATTAATTCCGCTTTATACCTTCTAATGAGACATTAATATGATGAAATGTTTGGACAGACGGATGCTATTCATATAATCATTAATCTACCTATATTTCTGATAATCCATTATTTCTAGCAGTGTAGCCATTTTTTTGTACCTGCTTCCCTGCCTAGCAAATGATTACCTGACTTTTTAGTCTTCTGTGTATCTGTCTGCCTATTTGAGTATCTCTGTCTATCCATCTGTGTTATTTTAACCACGTCTGTCCATTAATTGTGATATTGCAGTCAAACCGTCTTCCCATCTATGTCTGTCTGTATCTATACATATTGTCAGTTTGTGTCTGTCTAGTTGCTAGTTTGTCTTGGTGTGCATGTTTCTCTATTTGTTTCTGCTGTCTCTCTGTTTATAAAGTTGAATCCCTTTGTATCTATCTATCTATCTATCTATCTATCTACCTATCTATCTATCTATCTATCTTGTGTGACATATATTTAATGTCATATTTTCATTAAATACATATCCCAAATTCTTACTGCCTACTTACATGCATACATGCTGTGACATTAGCAGAGGCTAGAATGCACTTCTTCACTTGAATGGCTAATTTCAATGGCATCAGTTTTCTTAGTTTAGCCTTGATAATTGACTGAAATTATCACTTTTCAGTGATCTGATTTCTTGATGGCAGGCCTTCATACTGAGAGATAATAGGTCAGTGAAGCTAGAATATGACTGTTATACTGATATATAGCAGACATGATACATATAGTCACTTCAACTGAAGCATTTAAAATAGCACACTTATTAGTAGTGGTAAAACTACAGCTTTCACAGCTTTGAATAAGCCATAAAAGTAGTAAAAAATATATTTGTACAAATGGCCATCTGTAGTAATCACTAGTGATTCTATACTGTGTCTACTTTGATGTTATAACACAGTAACATATACTCTGATCTAACTATACTGGTTAAACTATATAAAGAAAAAACAGCCAATGGTCAGAGGAGAATCTGTACTTTAAGAACCACTGTACTATAAAAATAATGGCTGCTAAAATGAAAGTAAATGCATAAGTCTACTTGATTTATAATGTGTAAAGTTTGTAATGATGGTAGTTTTACTTTAAAGCTCTTACTTTTATAGGTTTCTGCCCAATGTGCTGGGATACTTAGCTCTGCTCCATGTGCATAATTATGGACAGGTGAGCTGGTTTAGATAGGACCTCAGATGTACACCAGAGAGACACCAGAACACACAGCGGGAAGTCTGCTACAGTTGCCAAACCCCAAATCATGCAAAAGGAGTTTGGCAAAGAGGCATAGCACGTTGGGCAGAAACCTATAGGAGTAAGAGGTTTACAGTAAAACTACTAGCACTAGTATAACAGCTGTTATATATATATATATATATATATATATATATATATATATATATATATATATATATTTGGCCATTTAATGTGAAATTTTTCTTTAACCACTAGTGTTTTTTGGTTATTAGAAGTTTGCCACTCATATTGTGTAAACTTTTAGATCTGAGATCTGTTCTACACCAGCTGTCCCATCCATTATGCAAAAGGAGTAATGCCCTAGCACGTCGGGCAGAAACCTATAAACGTAAGAGCTTTAAAGTATGACTGCTAGCATTACAAAGTTTAAACACTGTAAATCAACTAAAGATATGCATTTTTCTTTAGTACAGTGGTCATTTAATGTGAAATTCTACTGTAACCACTAGTGTTTGTTTTGGTTATTAAAAGTAAAAAGCCTTTTAGAACAAGAAGAACTGAATAGATTGTTAGTGTGGAAAATCAATGAGATTACAATAAAGCATTCATGAATAAATAACTACAATATTTTCTGCTTCTCTATTCTAGAAAAATATCATTTTATAACTGTTACCTAGAGAATGCTTATATATTAAGGGTCCCCATTATAGTAGAAATTTAAATGTTACATATAAAAAATGGTATTTGCATAATCTGCAACTGATTTTTATTAATAAAAATCTAAATGTAATGATGTACAGTCAAGGCTATGCCAGCATTTTATGGTCATTGTTATTCATGGGGCATGTAATATTAATAAAATAAATAATAAAATCTTTGTTTGAATAAGAAAAAAAAAATTCCTTATTATTAGGCAGACATTACTTTTGAAATTCCTCCCATAAAACTGCCTTTTATCTTGGGGCAGAGATTATGATTCAACCAACTATACATTAACCCCTACTGTAAGTGTTAATCAAGGCTCCAAGATAAGAGACGTGGGGTAATATTGCAAAAATGCATAAAATCAGCAACATTCAAGGTCAATTGCACATTTCCTTATTTATGTGAAAACTTTTAATTGCTGTCATAATTTAATAAAACAAGTTAACTTATAATATTTTCAGTGAACTGCATATTACATGTAAGATTAGCCACATACTGTATCTGAAAATATTTGAATATTTGGAGTTAAATGAGGTCTGGAATGTTAAATGAAATCTTCTCTGTAATGTGTGCTATCATTATGGGGACTAAAGCACTGGAGGCATGTTATCGTGTAATGCATATAACCTTTGTTTGCTCTTGCCTTTATTTTTATTAAAGTTTTATTCAACAATATTCCGGGGGGCGATTTCTTACAGACATTTTATTATTTGTTTTTTTGTATTAAATATTTTTTATTCTGTTGTATATTCTTTTGAATCTTCCTATATTATGTTGTTCTATGACTAGTAGGTAAGTAGGTTCTCCAGTTACAATAGGGTTTATATATGTTAATACAATGCTGGAATGTTCTTTACAAGTATCAAGTTTATTGTGTAATTTAAATACTGGGAAATGTAATAATATATTTATGAAATGTAAGTGCTTTTCAATATAATAGTATGGAATGATGCTGGAAAAAAAAGTACTTTACTGTGATTGCAAATGGGAAGAATTCAAAGGAAATTTTTTTTTTTTTAATAAGAATTATGAGAAAAATAAATGTACATCTGGAATTTGGAACTCGCTAGCCCAGTGGGTAGTCTCACATTAATTG
Organism: Discoglossus pictus; assembly: GCA_027410445.1. NCBI lineage: Eukaryota > Metazoa > Chordata > Amphibia > Anura > Alytidae > Discoglossus > Discoglossus pictus. The sequence goes on along the minus strand of CM050164.1, from coordinate 359,889,174 downwards.
ATGTTAGCCATGGTCTTTCACCCTTTGCCTGGGTGTGTTCCCCAAGAGATACTCTATATAATTAAAAGGTTATTATTAATCTAATTTCCTCTTGTGTTCATTTAATAGATGACAAATACCTATTACCGAAATGAATAGCTGGTCCCTTATGTATTATCTTAGATAGTAGACGTGTGGCATTAAAATCACAAGGTAATTTAGATTAATAGCCTTGTGGCAGAGCAGAGGTTTGGCTGCTCTTTGACTCTTATTGCACTTAACTATATATAAAATATATTAATAGCTGTGATATAAACATACTGAGGGGCCGCAGCTGCATGGAGAATTGGCGTAAATAACCTGAAGAGGTTGCTGTCAGCAGTAAAGTGGCATGAATTACCAGCAGGTGAAGTCTACAGCCACCAATTTAATGAGGCTGAATAAAACAGGGGGTGATGGTGAGGTATATTTCAGACTAAAGCAAGAATGCAAAATGTCCCAGTTCTTACAATCAGGTTTCTAGATGCTAGCAAGACCGTTATAGGTTTCAGTTAGTCGTCTTGAGCAAAAGGGATAAATAGTTTACAGGATCTATCCTGTTATGGTGTCGGGACAGGTCTGCCGCTGCAGTTCGGTCTCCAACCACTATATGGCGCTGCCGATATTTTGCAGCTCTGCCGATATGTGAGAGAAGTTCTAAGCTTATAATGTTAGCCTAACCCTTGAACTAACTCTAACACCAACCCCCAAGCCTTAACTCTATGGTATGGCACCAGAATATCGTCAGCGCCATCTAGCGGATGCTCACCACCACTGCTGCTGCCTTGTGCTGCACTACCACAATAGGATAGGAGGATAGGAGCGTTTATATAGTAATTTCTAAAAGGCTAAACAATAAATAGGCTGTGGTCTTGATGTGGATGTGGTCTATAAGCCTATTTACTACCCATTATTATTTACATTAATCTTCCTTTCGCTGCACAAATATAATTCAGTTCTCCCTACCTTGCAGACCATGAAATATGCCCTTGTACCGTTTTTCTCCACTCCATTAGAATCCAGGAATACTTTTAGAACCCAGGACTAATTATGTAAAATTGCTGTTCTCTGGCACTGGTGACAACATACCGAGATACTACATGTTTACGTGAAAGACTTGATCATCAAAGCAAAATGGGTTAATTTTCAATTCATAGAAAATAAATAATTGTGAATTGTAATGTGGAACTGTTTATTTATTTTAAGTTAAAGTACCAATGTAAGTCCTGAAAAAGTCTGAATACATTTTTGTGCTGAGACCTTCATTTAAATAAAGAAAACACACTGTGACACATTATCAAATACCTTCTTTCTGATGGAACAAAGGCAAAAAAATATTTCCATCTCCCTTTACCTTTTGTCTGCAATTATCTTGACTTATATCTAAAATGGTAGAAATGATATACAAGAAGTTCAAATTGGTCAGTATCCTACAGGACACCAAGAATATTTTAGTCTTAATAGCACCCCGGAGTTCTGACTTTTTATAATAACTTAGACCAAGAGTTTATTTTTGTCATTAAATGACTTTCACCAATTAAAAAATATGCTGATTGCAATTAAAAAGCTGAACTACATAAAGTGATGAATTCATTAGTCTAAGAAGCCATTAAATATGCATTAAATGCTTATTTTTCCATTTATTTGTAGGTTTTTAGTGAGCATGTGTAGGATATATCTATGACTTTTGAGTATTATTATTTTTATACAGTTATAGGGACTTGGTAGAACATGAGATTTTCATTTCTGAACTGGTTGCTCTGGTTTGAAAAAAAACAGTTGTGATTTGCCTAGATTTCTCTAAAATGTGCCTTTGGTCTGTGTCTGAGGGACAGCTTTTGTTGTTTACACAATACTAAGGCTTACATGGGTTCACTGGTGGTGAGGAGGCAGGTGCTTTCACCACAGCATCCTGGGTTTGAAACCAGCCAGGGAACTAAGAGGTCACACTGCTCATTACTTGGATGGGAGACCACCTGGGAATACCAGGAGCTGTATGCTGTGGCCCACTGGAGAAGGAACTAGCAACCCACTCCAGTACCTCTGCCATGAAAACCAAGTGCATCAGCATGGTGTGTTGTCCATGAGGTCATAGAGAGTTGGACACAACTGAGCAACACCATTTACATTTAAGGCTTACACTAGAATGAAGAACAAACAGAAGGCTCTAAGGTGGGTGTCTGGGGATTATGGGCTTGAAGTGAATTAAAACTGCCCCCAAAACAGATGAAACACAAACACTTTGATTTTATTGAATAGGTAGCCTAAGCCATATACATTAATGCTGGATCTATTTTGTTGTTGTTGTTCAGTCCTTCAGTTGTGTCTGACTCTCAGTGACCATATGGATGCAACATGCCAGGTGTATCTGTCTGTGTTTCTGGTCGTGCTTATCCATAAGGTTTTCTTGGCAAAGATTTGTGCGATTTGTTTCTCCAGGGGGCCACAATTTCTCTAAACTATGCTATGACCCTATGTGGTATAGCTCACAGCTTCATTAAAACATGCACAGGCTCGCCTAGCTAAGTCCCGCGTGCCTTAACTGCTCCTCTCACCTTTGGCGCTCATTGCAACCTATGTCCCGCTTGCCTCAACTGCTCGCCTCGCTTCACGCGTGCTGGACGGCTCATCAGCTTGGCAGTTAAATGCCGATATTGTCACCAGTGCCCTTTTTGAAGTTACAGATAAGACTGCAAAATAAATATTTTTTAATTACAATAATCACTGCCCTGGTGGAGATAAGCGCCATAGTCGCTCATCCGTAGGACCTTCGGGACTACAGATCAACAGAAATCTCAATTACACAATTCACAATGCAAAATCTGTAGCAATCCAGTGGAAAAATTACGGCCTGTAACGCTTCGCAAAAAAGAAAGCGTAACTTAGAGAAAAAAATACGACCCGCAGCACTTAGAATTTTTTTTTTTTTAAACGAGGCTACACGACCCCTAAACACGCAAAACACCACCAGGCACATAAGACTTTTACCCAGAAACGTACAAGGTACAAAATACACTATTAGGGAATACTGAAAATGCTCCAGACCCGCGTAACACATAGACAACTTAGACTAACATAGACTAACTTGCAACTAGTAACATTACCATTCTAAAATGGCACTTTACACAACTAAAACGGTTTGCCTTCGCCCACGAAGCCTATTTACACTGCACAATTGCCACATTGCTGACACTTACACCTCAGGTCAGCAACAACAAATGTACATTATATGCTGCAGGAAAATCAAAACAGATTGTTAGCTCATCAGGATATATAGGCTCGCAATGAGTGCTGAAGGTACTCAGAGGACCAAAAGCCTTACATTGTGTGGCATACAGCATTACCTGCCTTCCAATTTTATGACCGTCATTTTTTGACAGGCAATTCGCTAGTTTTAATATATTTTGCAGTTAACTTTATTGGATCATCTCAAGTAAATAGGGAAGTATTCCTCTGAGTTAATAGCTTGTTTTTGTTTTCCAACAGTATGAAGGTAATCAAGTAAAGTTTACCTCACACATAGACTATTTTCCTTTTAAAATATTTATGTGTAATAATCGTTCATTGTATGCTTCAAATGGGAGGGTAATTTACTTATGCTTCTTAAATTCCAGTGCATACTGAATGACTACTCATACAGCTAGTTCATTTAAGAAATAATTTAACATTCTGAAGAATGTTTTAATATTTAAAAAAATGGTGTAAATGTACATAAACGAAAAATATTTTGATTATGAAGCTCTTCACTGCACTAAATTCATATTGCAGAACCATTAGTTATAATGAATCCATTCTGAAAAGATTCTCTGGGATTAAAATTTCATTCTTAAGTAAAGTAGACTCGCATAGATTTCTGACAATAGCTTTCCTTATCTAAAATTATACTGCTGACTCCTGCATTGGCTCACTTTAATATTATATTATCATTTAAATTCAACTCTTTCAGCTTAAAACCGAAAAAAATACCCTGCTTTGTTAAATTACAATGGTGTATCTTGTTACGATATTGGGGTTTTAAAAATTACATGTAATCTATCTTTCACAATATTCAGGCAAGCTTTAATATGTTATGCAGATTATTCCAAGTCAATGTACTAGTGAGAGATACCACTGGGAATATGCAGATTTTAGGTCAAAGAGGTACAAAAGATAAAATACTTCAAACATCAAATAATAGGAAATCTAAAAATGTTAGAGAATCAAAATAAAGTGTGTAAGATAAATCAATTCAAACAAATATGTCAAGACATGATTATGTTTGTTTAAGATGCTTTCAGATTCCATCTTTCTTTGAATACATTATTTTGCTGAATACCATGGGGAATACACATCACTCAGGAAACCCATATTTGCCACACAGCACAGTGAAGACACAACTTACTGGCCAATATAAAAATCATAACAGATATTGTATTTATTTCATTGTTGTTAGTTACAAATAATATTACAAGTAAGTTTACTTAGCCTTTCACCTGCCACCTTAATATGCACACTGCATTTCTCACCCTCCTACACCACACCCAAACCCTTTAGATTGTAAGTTTACAAGTTTTCAATCTTGCAATGTGATTTGGGAAAGTACTATGGACACTGGATTCTAAGGTCAAAGACAGGGCCTCCATCTTTGTAATGTGTTAATCTTGTTTTGCCTTGAACACAATCCATGTATAGCGCTACGGAATATGTTGGCGCGTTACAAATAAACCATAATAATTGTACTATTGGAAATACTTTGCTCAGAATGATTATAATGGCACATATTTGTTTAGACATAAATCTGTATACTCTAAGTCACAGGAGTTCTTTAAATTGGTTTATTGTGATGAAAGCTGCATTGCTATTTTGGTATTGCAAATAAGACCCTGATATATGTAGCAATTGCAACAACAAAACATTCCTGATGGTCTTATCCTATTAAATACGTTTGAACAAGACATGGGTACCGGATTTCTACAGACTGAGATTGTGCAACTGGGAATGCTACACCTATTACTTTAAGTGATCACTGTGACAGTGCATGGTTAACCATGCAACTTCCTCCATGGCCAATGAGATGCCTAACAAAAACTTCATGAAATCATTTGCTTCATATAACATAATAAAAAACAATAAGATATGTCCTAATTCTAAGCCCTAAAACCTGTCATCATATTTCTCCATATCTTAGTAACCTTCCTATGTGTTCTCATAATACAGTAGACTCTCAGTTAACCAGAACTCAATAGTGTACATTAAATAAAAATTACATTTTACAGGGCTCAACAAATGCCAGGAGCCAGGTTGTCATGCCACAAATGCTTACATTAGATTTCATCCACTGTACGTCTCTGCAGTTCAATGTTACCTGGAAGCAGACAGGCATTAGGGACTGAGCCAGGGCAGTGTTGGGGTTACATTCCCGGCTTCAGCACCGCACACTCCAGCCGGATATACCTGTGTGTAAATGAGGAATGAAAACTGCTGCTGCTCGAACAGCCCTCACTCACAAATTCACTTAGCAGAGCATCATATCTGCAGCTCAGCTAGGCCTCTTGTAATATTGACTTTCAAGCAACCAGAAACTACATTTATCCGGCATCTACCAATCCCAGTGGGTGCCGGATAACTGAGTGTTTATTGTATAACTATTTGTATTAATTTATCTAAACTGTATTACTCAATTTGAAACTTATGTATCTACTTTCACATTTTCCTTTGCTAAGATATCCACAATTTTAGTGCTTTATTGAATAAGAAATCACAGTTTTGCTAATTTTGAATGTGGTCTTGGAAATTATTAATATGGTTGCCTTTCTGTGAACACTGTTTTGTATAACAATGCCCTTTTTATGTCCTTAAGTCCCTAAAATTGTATTTCAAATTTAAATGCCAAATCGCCTCATTCTCCCCTAGATTAACTAAGCTTCACTGTTATTTGTTTGAATTGGTAAATCATTTTAGATTGCCTTTGAAGTTTTGTAACTATAAAATGAAAATATTTTTTTTAAATATTCTATTAATATGGGAAAATGTTATCTATTTTTGTACTGGATAACATTTTATGGTCTTCAATGTGCTTATTATACCCATAGAGCTATGGAATATTTTGTCTGTCTACAAATAAAAAATAATAATATTAATGCAATAATTACAATATTATATAAAATTATATATGGTAGTCCTTTGTATCACACAGCACTATCAGCAATTTTGTTGTTGTCACCCAGACCTCACCTGGTCACAAAGGGTTTTTAAGGATTCATAAAGCTCCTGATTAACATGTTCTGGAGATGCAACTCATGGTTATTACATTTAGTTTTTTCATTATAAAAGATTGCTGTGCAAGATGCTGTATGTATTTTTCATGAATACAATGATGAGTATTGTGTTTTGTTATACAGAATAACCATTAGTCTATGACGTTATTTCTTCAATATATGTTATTGATATTGACCTACTGGAAAAAGTTCTGTACCATTAGACTTTCTATTTAAATATATAAATGCATGAGTATTCTTATACAACTAGCGACTTGCCTGTCAAAAATGACGGGGCAATAAAACTGTTAGGCAGGTAATGCTGTTTGCCACAGACAGTAAGTGTTTTGGTGGTCTGAGATCCTTCGGCGCTCATTGCGAGCCTCGTGCTGAGGCCCTTTGGAGCTCATTGCGAGCCTCTTGGTTGGTGTATATTTTGGCGCTCCTTGTGAGGCGTGAAGGCCTTTGCCGTCTATTGTGATAGTGTGTTTTAAAAAGAATAAATTGTGTATATGTAGTTTTTCATGATAATTAATTAATTAATGAAATCATAAATTAATATACTTTACCGATTTGTGATTAATATATGCAGCAAGCAATGTGCTGAAGAGCTAACAATCTGTTTTGATGTTCCTGCAGCATACAATGTAGGTTTGCACTGTTGTGGAGCTGAGGTGTAAGTGTCAGCAATGTGTGCAGTGTGTAGTATAAATAGGCTGCGTGCGCTAGGGGAAGCAGTTAGTGTAGCCGTGCACTTCCGCATTGTGTAAATTAGTGTTGTAAAATGGCGGTGATGTGGTACGTGGGTGTGGATGATTTAGTGTCCTTGGTAATATTGTATCTTGTACCTCTTTATAAAAGTCGTATGTGCTTGGTGGGGTTTGTCGGCTTTAGGGGTCGTGTAGCCTCGTTTTCGTTTTTTCGGTGGCCATTTATTTCTCTTGCTTAGGGGATTTTCGAGTGTCTAAATTGAACTTAAATTGAGATGTAACCTCACTTCCAGATGTTGTGGGTGTCCCCCCTTGCTGTGGGTAAGATTTTTATTTCATTTTTGTGTGTATTTAGTCTTTTTTTTATGTTTTCCGCTGTGCATGGTTCGGCAGTTAAGGTCGTATTTTTGCGAGTTCGTAATATTAAGGTCGTATTTTTGCGAGTTCGGCCGTGAAGGTTGTATTTTTGCGAGTTCGTCCTGCAGCTCGTATTTTTCTTGTGTAAGTCCGTAAAAAAAAATTCTAAGTCCCGCGGCTAGTATTTTTTTGTGTAAGTCCGTATTTAGTCATTGCGTGTTAGAGTTTTTTTTTCAAAGTCCCACTTCTGTGGGGGTTTGTAACAGCTTGTGAGGCGCCGTAGAGCCTCCACCTTCGCAAATGCGGCCTGCAGTGAGCCTTTGGCTCATTGCAGCCAACGTTGGAGCCTCCACCTTCCGCAAATGCGGCCCCTCGCTTCTTGCGAGCTCGCAAAGCGTGACAAAGTTTCGTAGTTTGACAACTAGTATACTGTATGTGATAGATTTGGTATTTCAAAGTGAAATGATGCTGAGAGTTGAATCTCAAGTTTACACATAAAATGTGCAATAGTTAGGATTTCAGCAGTCAAATACACAAATAAATGAAATAAATAAAATTAAATATTAATAGCTATTAACAAACTTTTCCGTCTTGGTTGTTTCTTTGACAGTAGCAACTGGACTGATTACTTTCCATCTATCTCTCCCTTTTCCACAATTCACATTCATTGTAGCAAGCAGACGCCAATCTCATTAAAAACCCACACTTAAATGAAAAGTGAGGCTTAATGCCTGCAATAGACTATATTCTCCTTTGATGTGGAGTACAAGTGGGAGTTGTCCTCTGCATGTCTCCGTGGTACAAAGGATCACTAAGAGATGTCTTCCATATCCAAGGACAGATGTGCTGTTACAACATGGACATCTATCTGTTTTGCTGGCCTTATCTTGAAACAGAAATATAAATGTATTCATGAGATATACATGTATATACATATTTCTGGCATAATGAGAGTTTGGACACAAGAAAGTCAGCTCTGTTCAATAACTTTATTAGTCACAACATCCAAAATATTATATCACATAGTAATGTGATACTATGTTCCCTGTCATAATTATGCTGCATGCAATAAAAAAAAATATCATACAATAAAATAATTCTAAACATATCTAAGTATAATAAATTGCTTATTTTTGAGTTGCTTATATTTGAGTTGAAATATATTCTTCTTGGATGTGGTTCTTCCTTCATGTTCCTGCTTCTGTCTGCCTTCCATAACACTTCCATAACAACTCCACCATCACCTCCTAACTTTAGCTGTGCTAGCCTCTCCTGATGTATTTTCTTAACAGTATTGATCCAGAGAGAAGTCCAGCCGCCAGTGTCTGACATCAGGAGGGAATTGATTTATTTTTTTATATACAACTAATTAATTAATAGTTAATCCGCATGTTGCAGATCAGAGGAGATCTTAAACGTTGGACTTGATGGACTGAAGCTCTTTTTTCAACCTTAAATACTCTGGGCCTCATTCTATTATCGGCCGTAAAACGGCCGCAAAGCAGCGATTCCTTGCGACCGTCTTACGGCCCCATGTAGAGCTACCTTTACCTTGAAATTCAAATAGACGGCGCCGCAAGGATATCCCCCTTACGGCCGGCCGCATATCATGCAACCGGCCGCAAGGTCTGAAAACTTTAAATGCAAAAATAATTTCAAGATGGCACTGTAAAGCTCTGTAAATGCTAGGGATCATAATGGGGGACATGAGGATTAATAGCAACCCCCTCTCAAGCTTGCACATCAGCCCAAATCCGATATTTCATTAAAGGTTTATTTTCCCGCAGCCTGGGCTGGTCTGAGGTGCTCTAAGCCCTCGGGACTTTGTCCACGGATATTTGACATGAATTAAAATAAAAATTATTTGCGGATTTGAGTGTAGGGGAATGTTGTGCTGTGAATGCTAACACCCCCAATCACTTTATCGTCTCATAAGAGTGCAGGATGGCTTTATTATGTGCCTAATTGTGTGCTTGCGGGACCTTTTTGGTGCAAGTATGCTGCGGCTCGGTTTTAGCCTTGCCGAGAGGTTTCCCGGAGCAATTGAATAGCAACCGGGCTTTTCTTGCGTCGAAACTCTTGTGGCCGTTTAAGATCAAAGGCTTTCCTGCGGTGCGTGCGGCCGCAAGGTATAACAAGGCGCCGGCCGCAAGCCTGCCGGAGCCCCCGGCCGGAAGGGAATAGAATAGGCAAATAGCCTGCGGCCGGTCCTTGCGGCCCCGCATCTCCTACGGCCGATAATAGAATGAGGCCCTATGTAACTATGTAACTATGGTATGTATGTAATCTACAGAACAGGAGTGTTTAATACACTGATCAGTTTCTAAGCTAAACATGTGTGGTTATCTATGATTGGATGTTTCAGTTTTGGGAAGTATTTCGTAATGGCTGGACACTCACCTGGAGAACCAATTTTTTTATTTCAAGAATAAAAAACGATATTACCAAGGATGCCTCAAACTGCTGTATGAAAGATATTTCTGACTATGGCCCCAGATTTATCAAATGGCGAATGCACTTTGGAGCACTGATTCCTCTCAAATCACCTCAATATCCCCCTAGTGTTAAGCATTGCAAATTTATCAAATGCCATATGTGAATTCATCAGTAGTAAACATATTTGTATTTAAGTTGTGTATTTCCTGTTGGATGGCGTATGTTGTTTGCAATACATTGAGTATCTAGTAATGGTTTTCAATGGGAGGTGCACTACATCATAGAAAAGGACCATTTTTTTTATATATGTACAAGTGTATTTAATTTTACATATAGGTATGTTTAGTAATTGAATCGTCATAAAAAGTTAATAATAATAATAATATTAATGCTAATAAATAATAATAACACTATTTTAATACTAGTATGACAACAATATAATAATTATATATTATATATAGTATTATATATAGTATTATTATATTGTTATCTTATTATATTATTAAATTATATTATATATGTTATTACCACATTATTATTAATGTGTATTATTATTAATGTACTAAATTATTATTAATAATAATATTACTACTATATGTTACTATTATTAAATGTATTAATGTGATAATTACTATTATTATTGTTATCATTAAAAATATTTACATTTTTTTACATTATTATTATTTTTTTCCCCATTATTTTCCCATTATTTCATATATACATATATATATATATATATATATATATATATATATATATATATATATATTATTGTGGTTGCTCAGTCCTTCTGTTGTGTGTGACTCTCGTTAACCATATTGACGCTACATGCCATGCACATCTGTCTGTGTTTCTGGTCGTTCTTATCCTTAAGGTTAAGATACTGGGGTGGGTTGCCAGTTTCTTCTCCAGTGGACTGCGATTTGTTTCTCTGCTATGAAATACCCATCTTGGGTGACCATAAATGGTATAGCTTACAGCTTCATTGAGGCGCACAAGCCTCTTCACCACAATATATATATATATATATATATATATATATATATATATATATATATATATATATATTCAGGTGAATACCTGAAATTGTGGGATGGTCCCTCTCCCCACACCATCATATATAAATTCTACTCACGTGGTATCAATCAACCCACCCACCTCTCCCCTCTTCTTATCAATCACTACTCACTCCTAGACCCTTCTCAGGCCAAGGTTACGTAGCTTTGGCCACACCCCAGCTACCAGGGGAGAGGGTCCCAACTACAAATATATGTATAAATATATATATATATATATATATATAAAAATATATATATATATATATATATATATATATTTAAATATTTACATTTAATTACAGCAGCTTATGAAAATAAATATTGCACATGTATTCAAGAATATAATTGCTGATGTATTAATAGGCATTTTTAAGCTTTTTGACACCCCTTGTATGCACGTCATTCAAATTGAATGGTGTAGAGGAGCATTTGCTATTTGATAAATATTGTAATCCATACAGGGTGATATATTGGCCAGTGTAATATATTTCATATTCCAATACTCTGCTTGTTAAATCTGGGTCTGTATGTTTACTGGGGCAAAAGTGTGAGAATTCTCAACTGGGACACAAGAGAACATTTTATGACCATTTATAATCATCATACCTTCTCATGTGTCGTTTTTTTTAATATATATTATTTTATAAGATCCAATAACATATATCTGTATACTGCAAAACACAAGCATATAATTATACCTATTAACCTATTAATACTGGGACATCCGAATAGGTGTTTTTTCAATCCCAAGTTTATTAAACATTAAATGCATGTATATTGTTAGGTCCTACAGGGGGTGTTTATGGCATTATTTTCAGGTATATTGTGAGGAACTTTGGAAAACTCATTTTGTTAGGATGTGGTTGGTACAGTTTAATAGTTCAATCCCTATATGCCTTCTATATAAAACTTTTCAGATACATATATGTATATATTGGAAATTTGGTAATAATTTCCACAGGAAAAGAAGGGTGATCAAATTGACAACCAGTAAATCACTGTACATTATCAGGAAAAAGTGAGCGGGAGAGGGCCTCATTTTACCAACTTCACAAATAATGAAAACAATAAGAAATACAATTTTGGAAAGAGGTGTACCCACTTTTTATTTGTATATAAAGATGACAATCACATGCTCATATTTTTATTTACTCTGGAGTGGGCCTATCTAACTTCAAGAACTGTCTAAAAGAAGGGTCTGATAAGTAAATAATGGTCAAATGGTTGGTATATAAATGTGATCACTAAGCGAGACCCGCTTCATATAAAGAAGGATGAAGTATGGAGAAAAAAATAACCACAACTAGCCAAAATTAGACACCTTTTATTTGAAGGTGAGACCTCTCTTTCCAATTAGGAGGCCCATGGTCTCCAGCTAGCAAGTGGTTGCAAAGGCAATAGCTGCCTCTGACAGCATTTGCATTATTTGGGAATTGGGGTCTTTTGGAGGTGACCCAAATGACTTCTACCAATTAGACACTTACATGAGACTACTCCTTTGATCCTCTTTAAAATAAAAAGGATCACATGCTTTTGGTTGTGAGACAAGCACCATATAAGTAACAATGAACCAAACAAAAAAAAAAGTGCAGTGATATATCATTTAAGAGAGGTTCTTAAAAGGCTACACTATTTATTACCATGCACTTTCTGAAGAAAATGTCCTTTTTGTGCATTCTGATTAATTGCTGTTTCCATTTCCTTGGACTGGCATATACATTTGGTATGATTTAAATCTCCATGGTCTCCTGATGAAAAAAAAAATACTTGTATGACTAACAGAGAAGGAAAAATACTGAAATGCCTAATAATAGAAATATGAATAGCACAAAGGTGTATCAAAGGACTTTCTAATTAGGGTGTTTTGAATGAATACTTTTAATGTATATGTTTTGTAAACAGCCACCGACTAATATTTGTAATCTATTTTACTGAAATTTCCTAATTTTTTTCACTTTTTTTCTATTTTAAGCAGAGATTTTTTTACATCATTTATACCCACAAGCAAGAGACACTATTTGAAAATTCAATGTCTGACGAAAAACAAACATATTATTTGCCTGGTTATCTTGCAGAAGAATCTCTAAAATTGATGTGTATAAATGTGCAAAGGACTATGTGCCAAAATATGGGAATCTGGCATCAAAAAAAGGCTCAATAGTGAAAGGTTTAAGGTCCAATATACAGTTGTGCAGAAGATTTTGCTTTTTTGTGTATTTTTCCACACTGGATCTGCTCAAAGACAAGATAGTAGGCAGTGAGCCAAAGATCCCCACTCTCCGCATCTTTCAATACACGTGGATTATAGTGTATAAAATAAAAAGGAGCAGCAGTTTGAGCAGAGCTGAAACAGAGTCATTTTTAACAAGCTACAATAAGTATCAACAATGTGTTTTAGCAAAATAATAATTCAGTTATATTTGTTTTTGCTTGGTAGTTGCCATTAAAGCGTTAGCTTAATAGCTTTAACTATTAAACATAGAACAAATGGTTTAAGAATTAAGATTAATGTGGAATTGTGTGGCTATCTTATTATGAAAAATGCTTTACAAAACCCATGTATATCGGCTGACCACAAGTGATGCATTCTAGGAGAATTCTTAAATTGGCATAAAGCTGTTAATTTAAGTACCTTTACAGGAAGCTCTGAATAATGTTATTTAAAAGGGTTTGGCCTTGTGACCCTCTTGTTCTGGAATATTCATATAAATAACCGTTCCAATCATTCTTTCCAATAATTGTACAAGTGTAGACATTATAAATTATTTTTAACTTCAGAACTGTGATCATGCAAAACATTGTTTCAACTAATGTATCTGTTACTGAAAAAGGTCAGATTCCCAGAAATATTCAATACATAAATCAATAAAGCTTACATATCGACATGTTAAAGGAAAAATCCTTCTGATGTAGTAGACCAGTATGCTAGACAATTGACTGAATATCAGTGTTATGTTTTTTGTTTAATTGAGTAGATGCCTTCTAGATATTTTAAAATTCCTATATAGTTAGAACACAGTGGATCTTGGAAAACTATATACATCTGGATGATTCTATGTAGAGGTAACAGCTGCATTGGGGAACAAAACTATAATTGTTAGGTACAGTAGTGTATTTAAGGTTTATGCTATCCTAGGGCCATTTATAGTTACTACTACTACTACTACCCTTCTCTTGGTATGTCACCAACCTAAGATTATCTTACACTTATAAATATTATTATTATTTATGACAATCCTTTATTTATGAAGTGTCAACATATTCCATAGCACCAAGGGCCTTACTGAAATCCAAATTTGCTGTGGTTACAGCGCGATTAAATTAGAAAAGACTGCAAGGACATGGCCGAAATCCAAATCTGTAAACCATGCTTTGGCACGTAGCATTTCCGGGCGTGAACATGATAAATTATTCAAACCCGTAGTTAGGGGTTTAGACGGAGCCAATATTAAAAGAGACCGTAATCTTTACGTCAGTAAAACAAGGAGGTTTCATTTCCATCACTTACGGTTTTGAAGTCTGAGTTTCAATTGGACCCGCACTCCAGAAATAATGTGATACAAAAAAAATCAATAAATATAATATTCTAGTACATGCAAGTTCTATTATACTGTATGTATTAACACGTTGATTGCCAGGATCGATATAACACGGAAATGAAACATAAAAAAAAAATTGCAGATTTGAAAGCTTGATGTTGTTCTATTAATTTTAATACCTTTCATTGCTTTCCCTTAATTTAAAATACAGTAGTGTGTTTATATTTGCTTTTACAGTACTATGGACTGGAGTTTAACCCTCTTCCGGGTCCCCTCTATTACCCATAGGATTTTTGGCTACATTTGCCATTTACGGGTATGAAACCAATTGCGGGCTTGAGGACTTGTAGCAATTTAATAACAATTTACAATAGTAACATTTATGGGATTGAAAGATCAAATGCTTAGCTGGGTCGGAGTTCAGATTTTGACAGCCTGTAGGCATTTTCAGCCTGTAACCCGCAGATCGTTTGCGGGTAGCTAAAAGAAACCAATTTAATAGCCGGATACACTGAATACAAAAGACAAGTATGACAAAAGTTACATACTAGTATAGAAGGTGTACAGGGCCCTGCTCTGCCCTCTCATAGCCTCCACACACAAACCATGTACATGTAAGTAGGATTTCAGGGGAAGTGATATATGATCTGACAATATTTAAGCAAGCCAGTCATTTACTTCTTAGACACAGCCAATAGTAAATGAGACCGTCATCATGACGTCAGTGAAACACAGAGTTTATAATTAAACTTCACTCAGAGATTACAAATCAATTAGTGTTCAGAAGTAAATTTAGCGATCAGACTCACAATCCAGCAATGTAGAAATGAATAAAATTCATTAAAGCATCCATGCGGGTTCCATCATAAGTATTAACCCCATTAAGTCCCAGGAACCATTTTACACAAAAAAAACATAAAACAATTATATTTTTATTGCATATTTGTGGGTTTTCAGATTGTTCAACATTTGTGAGAGAAACTTGATACATTTTATCACACATAGGGCCATATTGAATTGAGGTTTCTGGTGATCCGGTAGCCCGCAAGTGAGGTTGTAATTTAATTTGCTATTCAATTAGCGTCTTTTTGCAGGCTCCAAACAGGTTACGCGTTACGTCCTTGAAAATATTGCGATGGTTAAACCCGTAACTTACAGCTTCCAGAAGCCTTTGATCTTTCACTTTCGCAAGAGCTACGATGGCTAAAATCGCAAATCACTATTCAATTGTTTAATGTCCCCAAGCCCGCAAATGTTTTCACACCATTAAATGGCAAAAGAAGGAGAAAATCCTACGAGTGCTAGAGAGGACCCGCAAGGGGGTTAAACACCTATTTGTGGCACTGCAAATAAAAAAAACAATATCACACTGTATATAACGGGGAAAGCGATGAAAGACA
This sequence comes from Discoglossus pictus, assembly GCA_027410445.1. NCBI lineage: Eukaryota > Metazoa > Chordata > Amphibia > Anura > Alytidae > Discoglossus > Discoglossus pictus. Next base: position 359,873,420 of record CM050164.1, on the reverse strand, counting down.
TTAAAATTAATTGCACAACAGTCTCAAGCTCGCAAATCGTCAGGAATTTTAATTTATTTTTATGTTTCATTTTGGGGTTAAATCTATCTTGGGTATCAAAGAGTTAATAGATGTCAGGCTAACCATATGGACTAGAACAGTATTGGCATTCATTTTCATAATTCTTTATTATGAGCATTTGTGAGTCTGATCACATATCGGACCCCCGTGCCCAATTGATTGACATGTAACCTCCATGTTTTACTGGCGTAATAATGACAGTCTCATTTTCTATTGGGTGATTCAAAATTAGAGTTTAAAGGCATGTTTAATTGATCATGTTCCCGCCCTGAACTGCTACGAACCAGTGCATGGTTTACAGTTTCAGCTTTGGGACAGTAACTTGCGGGCTTGAGCAATTGAATAGCATCGTAATCGGAGACAAACGGGAGCCCAGTGCACTCAGCCTTCTGGGATCAAGTTGAGGCCTTGAATTGAATGCGGCTCTTAATTTATGAGCTTGAGCTACAAGTCTAATAGAATATTGATTTTGTCTAACTTTAATTATTTAGCACTTGTAAATCTTGAGCTGTGCTAAAACCAATGGAGATCTAAGATCAGTTTTGAGGGGTTTGGCTGGCCCACAGTGATTGTGGGCTGGTAAATCACAATTGGAATGCGAGTAGCAAAATTTAGCCAATTAAATATCTACAACATTTACGAGCTACATTGCGGTTCAAGTAAATGCAATTTGGCCAATTGAATGGGGCCCTAAGTGGTTTATTAGACACAACAAGAAAGATAGTAGCATAAGTTCTTAAATATCAGGTTCACAAAGACCTGCGGAAACATTCTACATTGATCCTAGATGGAGAAGAATAACCTTGAGGCCTCTGGCTCCACTCCCCATCTCCCACCCACTCATACCGACCCCCAAATCCCCCTTTTTTCTTGTTTGTTGTGGTTTTGAATTTTTAGAAAATACTAACTTTTCTGATTAATTTAGAAATTACTTACGGAAATTTATAAAACAAAAAATGAAGGAAAGAAAAATGAAGTTTTAACCCACATAATGCTAATTGCTTCTATATTGTGTCAAATTTGCAGTGTATATTTGGACTTGGCGTAACCTTTTTTTCTTCCAATAAAAATGATTTAAACAAATATCAGGTTCACTTACCAAGAGAAATACCATTTCATATAGATACTGATGTGCCGATGCTCACTAATCTAAGTTCAGTTTGCTGGCATTGGAAAGAATCTGCATTATGCTTGAATATTGCTCTCCTAAGCAGAAATACACCATCCTCTTAAATTTAGGAAAAGGTTTTCAAAAGTTTAGAGATAAGCATTAACGTTAAAACCTGATAACAAATTAACAGTGGTCAATAAAGCTGCAATAAATGCATTTTTCTTTTGTCAATACATCTAGTCCTTAACAATGTTAACACTACACAACTATAGATGTGTTACTTTTTGGTCAACACCCACACTGATGGAAGTCGTTACTTTGGATAGCTTAAAACCAATCCTTATTTCTACAAATAATAAAATAATACAACCAAAAACAATATGGGAATATGAGATATGTAAAAATCCTTATGAAGTGCAAATGTGAGTGGCCGCATTTGCGGAGGTGGAGGCTCTACGGCGCCTCACAAACGGTTACAAACGACCACACAAACGACACTGAAAAAAACACATAAACACGCAATTACTAACTACGGATTTACACAAAAATATACGAGCCGCAAAAATACGACCTTAATGGACAAACGGCCCACACCGGCAAACATAAAAAAAAAAAAAAATACACACAAAAATAACATAAAAACCTTACCCACACCAAGGCGGGACACCCAGGACCGCTGCAACACAGCTTAAACATCGAATTCTGTCAAATTTACAAAGTTTAGCCATTCGAAAATCTCCTAAGTGAGAGAAAAAATGGCAGCCGAAAAAAACGAAAACGAGGCTCCACAACCCCGGATCGCCCAGCCACGTACAACACCCAAGAAGGGATAAGCTCGGAAACCAGCATTAACCCCACGGGATCCGAGATGCAATGAAAATTCTAAATTCCTGCCTTACGGGTCCTTAAAGGACCTGTGATTAAAAAAAATTAACCCTATCACTCATGGGGCTCTATACAGAGCCCCATCAACCCCTAAAAAACCCTGTCACTCATGGGGGTCAATCCAGACCCCCATAAACCCTTAATTAACCCTGTCAGTCATGGGGGTCAATAAAGACCTCCATAAGCCCTTCATTAACCCTGTCACTCATGGGGTCAATACAGACCCCCATAAACACTTAATTAACCCCCTCACTCATGGGGGTCAATACAGACACCCATAAACCCCTAATTAACCCAGTCACTCATGGGGGTCAATGCAGACCCCCATAAACCCTTAATTAACCCCATCACTCATGGGGGTCAATAAGACACCCATAAACCCCTAATTAACCCTGTCACTCATCGGGGTCAATACAGACCCCCTTAAGCTCTTAATTTACCCGTTACTCATGGGGGTCAATCCAGACCCCCATAAACCCTTAATTAACTCTGTCATGCATGTTGGTCAATACAGACCCCATAAGCACTTAATTAACCCCATCACTCATGGGGGTCAATACAGACCCTCATAAACACTTAATTAACCCCCTCACTCATGGGGGTCAATCCAGACACCCATAAACCCCTAATTAACCCTTTCACTCATGGGGGTCAATAGAGACCCCCATAAGCTCTTAATTAACCCAGTCACTCATGGAGGTCAATCCAGACCCCCATAAACCCTTAATTAACCCTGTCATTCATGGGGGCCAATACAGACCCCATAAGCACTTAATTAACCCCGTCACTCATGGGGGTCAATAGAGACCCCCATAAGCACTTAATTAACCCTGTCACGCATGGGGGTCAATACAGACCCCATAAGCACTTAATTAACCCCGTCACTCATGGGGGTCAATAGAGACCCCCATAAGCACTTAATTAACCCCGTCACTCATGGGGGTCAATAGAGACCCCCATAATACATTAATTAACTCTGTCACTCATGGGGGTCAATACAGACCCCCATAAACCCTTAATTAACCCTGTCATTTGTGGGGGTCAATACAGACCCCCATAACCATTTAATTAACCCCGTCACTCATGAGGGTCAATACAGACCCCCATAAACCCATAATTAACCCTGTCACTCATGGGGTCAATACAGACCCTCATACGCCTCTACTTAACCCCATAAGTCTCATAAGGGTATATTATGATCTTCAACCAGGCAGTCGGCCGTAGGCAACTCATTAACTCCCCCCTTGCTGCAGGGGTCAGGATCAGGACCCCTGCAGTGTCCCTTCATTAACCCCTTGCTGCAGGGTCCCTATTGGGGACCATGCAGCACTTGTCAATTTTAAATTCCCCGCCGTGGGTCAGTAATGAGCCCGCGGCACAAAAATAGTTACCCCAAGCCGCAGTGGTACTTTAAGTACCCCCGTGGCACCTACAATTAACACCCCCCCCAATGCTGGGGGCCCCATCAGGACCCCGCAGTGTCCCTACATTAATCCTTGCAGTGGGGATCACGATAGAGACCGATCGTGACCCCCACTACATTTAAACTTTTGAATTTCCCGCCTACCCTTAAAGGGCCCGTTGCAGACAAATGGTTACATCCGCGGGGGTACTGTTATAATACCCGGCGGCACCTAACATTATTCTCCCAATGCTGGGGGTCCCTAATTGGGACCCCTGCAGTATCTACACATTAACCCTTTAATGCAGGAGTCCCAAACAGGGACCCATGCAGTGTCCCTATATTAACCCCTTGCTACAGGCTCCCAATCGAGACCCTGCAGCACTTCAAATATTTAAATTCCCAACTTCTATGTAACCCATCACTTATGGGGGTCTATACAGACCACCATAATCCTCTATGTAACCCCATCACTTATGGGGGTCAATATAGACCCCCATAAGACTTTATTTAACCCCATCACTTATGGGGGTCTATACAGACCCCCGTCAGCCTCTATGTAACCCCATCACATCGCGACCCCTGCAGTGTCCCCACATTAACCCCTTGCTGTAAGGGTCCAGATCGGGTCTTTGCAGCACTTTAAACATTTAAATTCCCCGCCACAGGTCCTAAAAGGGCCCGCAGCACACAAATGGTTAGCCCAAGCTGGGAGGGTACTGTAAGTAGCCCTGCGGCACCTAACATTAACCCTAATATGCTAGGGGGGCCCATTGTGACCCACACAGTGTCCCTACATTAACCCTTGCAGCATGGGTCCTGATCAAGACCAATCTGGACCCCCGCTGCATTTAAAATGTAAAATTTCCCACCGCGGGTCCTGAAAGGACCTTAAAAGTCCTTAAAGGGCTCTCAGTCTCGCGCACTCAGACTGCAGGTTGCGCGGCCACAGGTCCGGGCCCTTCAGGGGAATTTGTACCTAACGTAGCGGAAGCTGGTGAGCGGCTGGCACGGAGCGAAATTCCAAGAAAAATGGACTCTGACCAAGACGTTGGAATTTGCAGCCGAGATCCCCTCACCAAATGTCTTCAAGCAAGGAAGGAACTGGAAACAGCCATTTCAGCGATCCTGAGAGCCGAGCAACAAGTGAAAGACAACGTGAGGGAGGTGAAGGCTCAGATGAACTTGTGTATTAGCCGCCATCTAGAGTGTCTGTGCAGCCGCGAGGTTTGGCTGCTGGAGCAAGCCGACCTCATCCAGCAACTCAAAGAGGAATCTCTGCAGCAGCAGGCACAGCAACTGTACTGGTTGCTGGGACAGTTCAATTGTCTAATTCATCAGCTTGAAACTCCTCACAATAATGATCTTGCCAATCAGATCTCTGTTTGTCTGGAAAAGCTAGGCAGTCTTGCTCTTAAACCAGAAGAGCCCTCCACCCTAAATTTTGAAGTGGACGCCCATTCTCTCCGCCATGCTATACCCACGTTTGGTTCCATTATAGCATCTAATTCAGAACATGAAAATGTGACTCATCATACCCCCGTGCCCTGTAACTTTGTGACTCAGAACCCCTGGCTCCTGCACAAATGTTATGTGCCCTCACTTGAACAGAGGCCAGTCCCCGCCACCTTGAAGACTCCACTCTTCTGGAAAACAGAGTCGCCAACTTGTCTCAATGTTCAACTCCTTACATTACAAGCTCTTTTTCTCAGGATTGGCTCCTGAAAAGAGAACTTCCTGATGCTACCCAGGAAATAAACACTCCCAAAGACTACTTATTTAGTGTGGAGAAGGTATGGGGTCAACACGGAGAATTGCACAATTGGTTGTTGAAAAACCCAACAAAAAGAAGATTCTGCAGAGAAAATGGGTCATGTGCGCACACCTTCCGTCTCATGCTCCACCTTCTCGATTGAAAAAATTGAAGAGGCTGATCTGGACCTCCAAGAACCAGAGGATATGGACATGTCTGAGTGGCTGATCTCCCCTGCTGAATATGAAGAGTCAACAGACACAATGGATGACAAATAGAGGCTTGTGTTTAAGCCATTCGGAGACGACTACAACATTAGCGACTGGCTACCCAAAGTGGAGTTGTGTAGTAATTGCTGTGGTGGCCAGACTCCAGCGTTGGAGATTGAGAACCTTGGCAAGTTGAAATGCCTCAATGAGCAAGTGGGAGCAAAGAAGTCTTCAAATCCTAGCAATGATATGTGGCTCTTAAAGTACCCTCAACCAGTTTTTAGGGTGGAAGATGTCTGTAAGGCCAATGAGCCATGCTCTACATTCTCAGAATGTTTTTGTGATAAAGGTTGTGAAAAAGATGCTCTTCGGAAATGGCTCTTGAAGAAGGAAGGAAAAGATAAGAATGGAATTCCACTCAACCAAGAACCAAAGCCCAAAAACCATGAGTCAACAGTATTTGGCTCCATCCTTGTAGAAGCGACACCTCTGACCAGAGCAAGAAGATTGAGTGTGACCCCATCCTTAGGCACTTTAAAGCTTTGCTTGACACTCCATTGACCACCTGGGTTGCCAAGCCTAGCAAAACAGAAGAAAAGGCAAGCATGGAAATCCCAGAAAGTAAATGGAAGCTCCCCACTCCCGAAACACTCTCCCCATTTAATTTGCCTTTGAAGGCCGACAGCTGGGTGTTCTCATCAAAGAACACAGATAACGTAGAAAAGACAGAACAGCCTGCTGTGGAGGATAAGTGGTTACTACGTAAAAAAGCACATGAATACTATGGTCTCCCCAGCGTCTGTGACCTGTTTGCTTGTATGAAACTAGCAGCCGATAAAGAGAAGTGGTTATACCGGACCCCTCTGATGTGAAGCACTTTATAATCTCAGACCCACCTGGCATCTTCTTCGCTGCCTGTGCACATCCAATATTAATCGCACAGAATCTTTGTCCCGTTTTGCTGTTTTCATCCAGATTATTTTTCTGATGCTTTATTACTGAAATGTCAAGTTTTAAGGTGGAACCAATCCCTCCGCAGCCCCTCTCAATAATATTATAGAAAAACCTATATTATAAAGCTAGGGGCGGGGGAGGTGAATTCACCGGACGTATTCGCACCCCTCACGTGGCATATTCCAAATATTTTCTTTTTCTTTTTTTAACATTTGTGATCTTTCTCCTCCTTAAATAATCTAACACATAATAATGTTTTAACCCATCACCGCCTGGACATATTGGTCTTGGCTTGGTGTATATATATATAATTAAAATAATTTACGTTGTTATGGTGCTTATTTTCTAATGTTGTTACATCCATTCATAAAATCTAAGCAGCCGTATTTAACCTCGATGTGTAATTAACAAACTAATTATATTAATTTGGTCACTGGAGTACAAAGGCTACCAATTATACCTATTAAATTCTGCAACACCAGGCCAATTCAATTCTGTTTGTGGTCACCTATATTTTTTATGCCAAATTGTTATATTTTTTACCCTAAGAATGGGGTTAATTCAGAAGAAAATTTGCTGTTGAGTAATGAAACAAAGTATAACTTTTTTTTTTTTTTTTGTCTTTTACTGTTTTCAGGAAAATATTTGTTACTGATTTTTTGTTTTATGTTTTAAAACTAGAATAATATCGTTATTTTATCATTATATTATTGGAAAGCGTTTAGGATCAAATCTGCACCGTAAACCTCCATTTCTTTAACATAATATTTCTGGAAGATTTCTAATATCCCACGAGTAATTTGCACAAAATGGGGGGAAAATAGCAACTAAAAGTGTTTAGAATTATATTCTAAAAACAAAATTCACCTTAGTTTCTGGAAATATAAAATATTTAAGCATACACGATTAATCCTTTTTATATGTTTTTATTGATTTCTTTCTCTTTAACCTAAAGTATTTTCTTTTTATTTGGATTAACCCTTTCTGTGTCACAAGACACGCAGTATTTTCTGATACGCCGACTAACGACGAATAAATAATTAAATTGAGTTGTAAATCTGTCTCTTCCTGTTTAGTGTCTGAATGTGCCACAATGTTGTTCATCTACATTATAGTGAAAAACTTTTTATTTTAAAACATATGCAAATGTACACGTCTCAATGGATGTGTGGTTTCCATTAAGATTACATTTTTCATTAAACAATTACAGCAATAAAAAAAAAAAAAAGTCCTTAAAGGACCCGCGATAAATAAAACAATTAAATCCTTCCGCAGGTACCTAAAATTAACCCCATCACTCCTGGGGCTCTATACAGAGCCCCTTGAGCCCCTAATCTACCCTATCACTTATGGGGGATTATACAGACCCCCATAAGCCTCTTTATAACCCCATCGCATTGGAACCCCCGCAGTGTCCCCACATTAACCCCTTACTGTAAGGGTCCTGGTCAGGACCCTGCAGCACTTCAAACATTTAAATTCCCTGCCCCAGGTCCTTAAAGGGCCCGCGGCACACAAATGGTTACCCCATGCCACGTGGTATGGTAAGTACCGCCTGCGGCATCTAACATTAATCCCCCCCAATGCTGTGGGGCCCCATTGGAACCCCCGCAGTGTCCCTACATTAACCCTTGAAACGGAGGTCCAGATTGAGACCAGTCGGGACCCCCGCTGCATTTAAAATTTCAAATTTCCTGCCGTAGGTCCTGAAATGACCTTAAATGTCTTTAAAGGACCCACAATAAATGAAACAATTAACCCCTGCCGCGGGGGTACTATAAGTACCCCCCAGGCACCTAAAATTAACCCCATCATTCATGGGGCGCTATACAAAGGCCCATGAGCCCCTAATTAACCCCATTACTTATATAGACCCCCATAAGCCTCTATGTAACCCCATCACTTACGGGGGTCAAAAGAGACCCCCCCATAAGCCTCTATGTAATCCCATCACTTATGGGGGTCTATACAGACCCCCATACGCTACTATGTAACCCCTTTACTTATGGGGGTCAATATAGACCCCCCCATAAGCCTCTATGTAACCCCATCACTTATGGGGGTCTATACAGACCCCACATAAGCCTCTATGTAACCCCATCACTTATGGGGGTCAATATAGATCCCCATAAGCCTCTATGTAACCCCATCCCTTATGGGGGTCAATATATACTCCATGAGACTAAAATTAACCCCCTCAGTCAATAGGGTTCTACATATACCCATATAGGAAACTATTAACCCCTAGGTTAACCTTACAAGTGCCATCGGGGTCCTCATGACACAAAGTCTAAGCACTACACAATTAACTTTAACCATAACCCATTAACCCTAACTAAACCCTATCAACCCCAACTGGCCTGCTTTAACCCTAACTGTATCTTTGTAACCCCATCTAGCCCTATTTAACCCCATCTTAGCCGATCTAAGCCCATCAAGCCTATCTAATCCCATATAGGCCTATTTAACCCCATCTAGGCCTATTTAACCCCATCACTTATGGGGGACCATACAGACCCCCGTAAGCATTAATTTAACCCAATAAGTCCCATAAGAGTCTATAAAGACCCTTTGTAGGACAAGAAGAACCATATTATTAACCCCTTAAGTGCCATGAGGGTCCTCCCATCCCTTGTGATCTTTGTGCAAACATTTCATATAAACCTATATTTCACTGGGTCTGTACATTTGCTTGTATTGCTCTATTTATGTGCATTTTATGAAATATTTTCCACTATGAATCTTTACAAATGTATTGAACCAGTTTATTATATATTTGTCAATATATGTTGCAATTGCTCTGTAGTTGTAAGATTCATTACATTGCATTGCAGTTTAAATTGGCATTTTTGCCTACTTGTAGTACTGTGATTGTGAGGAGAAAAAGGGAAAATTTGTTAACCTATCTTTTTTTGATTGAATACAACAGCAATGTGTAGAATATTGACAGCCTGTGCTAATCAATAATTTAAATTATATATATTTGTGTGTGTATTTATGAATGACAAGCATACAAAAGGTGAGATAATATGAACTAGTGGCACAAAATTTAGGAAATACTTAAATAGCAAAATCACATTAATTACAAGGGTAGGGTAGCTAAGAAACAACACTCACTAACTGATTTTTTTCATTATTGTAGTTTCAGATATGTGTATAAAACTCACTTTGCAAGACAGCCATGAAAAAATTTAGTGAGCAATAACCAACACTGGAATATTTATTTAGAGATTTACTACGATAGCTCAATCACTGAAAAACTGTTAGCATTTAGCAAAACCCATTAAATCGAAGGAAATAGACAAAGGCCCCCATTCAATTGGCCAAATTGTAATTACTGGAGCCTATAATGTAGCCCGTAAAAGTTACTGACATTTAATTGGCCTCTTCTAGCACCTGCAATGGTTTAAGATTGGAAAAAGGAGTGCAACAAGGTTGAATATTGTCATCTTATTTATTCACCTTATATGCAGAATACATCATGCGTAAGGCTGGACTGGATGAATCCAAAGCCGGAATCAACAATATTGCTGGAAGGAATATCAACAACCTCAGATACGCTGATGATACTACTCTGATGGCTAAGAGTGAGGAGGAACTAAAGGACTTATTGATGAGGATAAAAGAAGAGAGTGCAAAAGTTGGCCTGCTGCTCAACGTTAAAAAGACGAAGACGGCAATCTCACTTTCTGGCAAATAGACAGAGTGGATTCAGTGACATATTTTATTTTCTTTGGATCCAAGATCTCTGCAGATGGTTACTGTAGTCATAAAATTAAAATTAATTTGCTTCTGAGGAGGAAAGCTATGGCAAGCTTGGACAAGCTAGTAAAAAGTAAAGATATTAAACTATCAACAAAGGTCCACATAGTTCGAACTATGGTATTTCCATTAGTAACATATAGATGTGAGAGCTGGACCATAAAGAAGTCTGAGCGCAGTAGAATTGATGCCTTGGAATTGTCGTGTTGGAGAAGACTGCTTAGAGGAAATCAAGACAAACTGTTCACTAGAAGGTATGATCATGAGGCTGAAGCTCAAATATTTTGGCCATATCACGAGACGCTAGGACTCCCTAGAAAAGACTCTGATGCTGGGAAAGATTGAAGGCACAAGAAGAAGGGGACGACAGAGGCGGAGATGAGGTCACTGAACCAATGAACATAAACTTGATGGAGCTCAAAGGGGCAAAGACTGAGAGATGCACCTGGTGTGCTTGTGATCATCAGAGTCACGGAGAGTCAGATGCGACTGAACGATGAAACAACAAGCACCCGCAATCAATTTGTGAGTTACAGGCTCAAAATCCCTGCGATTGTCAAAAAGGTAACTCCGTCCTATCTCCCTCTTTGATGATTCAAGCCTGCCATTGTTACCAGTGCTAAAAACGCAAAATCTAAATTCAATTGCAACAATTCAAAAAGGCCGCAATTACCTTTAAACCCATAAATGCCAAAAGTAACAGACATGTCTATGAGTACTAGATAGGACCTCGCAAGTGGGTTAAACACCTGTTTGTAACACTGTAAAAGCAAATATAAAAACCCTACTGTACTTTAAAATACTTGGAAACTAATGAAAGTCAATAGAATTAATTGCACAATAGTATCAAGATTGCAAGTCTGCAATACAAAATCATTTTTTAATGTTTAATTTCTGTGGTATACTGATCCAAGGAATCAAGGAGTTAATACATATCAGAACACACAGATGGACTAGAACAGTTTATTTATTGATTTTTATTGATTTCTATATTTCTGGATTGTGAGTCTGATTAATTGTAGACTAAACACCATGTTTTACTGACGTTATGATGATGGTCTCATTTACTATAGGCTCTATCTAAATTGTAACTTACAGGTTTTATCATGACCAGGCCCTGAAATGTTACGTACGGGTTCATGGTTTACGGTTTTAGCATTTGGTCCTGTAATTGCAAGCTTGTTTAATTAAATACATACGGGTTGTGTGAAGGTAATTACAGGCTTGGAATTGAATGGGGGCCAAAGATTGTAATAAAACATCACACATGCAGTAACAATAAAAAAAATAGTCATATTTGTTTTAAGCTACAAGGGCGTTTACCTTAGCAGAAAGTATCCCTGCAAATCATAGAGAGCAGTCCCCATTATTGACACTTACACATACAGTGCCTTGCAAATAAATTCAACCCCCTTGACCTTTTACCTAATTTGTTACATTACAACCTTACATTCAGTGTTTTGTTCATCTGAATTTTATGTGATGGATCAGAAAACAAAAATTGGTGAAGTAAAATGAGAAAATATATAAATAAAACATTTTTTAGAAATAGAAAACAAAAAAAATTGGCATGTGCGTATGTTTTCACCCCCTTTGTTATGAAGCTCCTAAAAAGCTCTGGTGCAACCAATTACCTTCAGAAGTCATATAATTAGTGAAATGATGTCCACCTGTGTGCTATCTAAGTGTCACATCATCTGTCATTACATATGGACATCTTTTATTAAAGGCCCCAGAGGCTGCAACACCTAAGCAAGAGCCACCACTAAACAAACACTGCCATGAAGACCAAGGAACTCTCCAAACAAGTAAGCGACAATGTTGTTGAGAAGTACAAGTCAGGTTTAGGTTATAAAAAAATATCCAAATCTTTGATGATCCCCAGGAGCACCATCAAATCTATCATAACCAAATGAAAATAACATGGCACAACAGCAAACCTGCCAAGAGACGGCCGCCCACCAAAACTCACGGACCGGGCAAGGAGGGCATTAATCAGAGAGGCAGCACACAGACCTAAGGTAACCCTGGAGGAGTTGCAGAGTTTCACAGCAGAAACTGGAGTATCTGTACATAGGACGACAATAAGCCGTACGCTCCATGGAGTTGGTCTTTATGGCAGAGTGCTATGTGCTTATTTAGAGCCCTATTCAATTGGCCAAATCGCAACTGAATGAGGGCCTATGTCTGGCGCAAACCCAACTCATCACATCACCCAAAGAACACCATCCCCACAGTGAAACATGGTGGTGACAGCATCATGCTGTGGGGATGTTTTTCAGCAGCCAGGACTGGGAAACTGGTCAGAGTTGAGGGAAAGATGGATGAGGCTAAATACAGGGATATTCTTGAGCAAAACTTGTACCACTCTGTACGTGATTTGAGGCTAGGATGGAGGTTCACCTTCCAGCAGGACAATGACCCCAAACACACTGCTAAAACAACACTTGAGTGGTTTAAGGGGAAACATGTAAAAGTGTTGGTATGGCCTAGTCAAAGCCCAAACCTCAATCCAATTGAAAATCTGTGGTCAGACTTAAAGTTTGCTGTTCACAAGATCAAACCATTTAACCTGAAGGAGCTGGAGCAGTTTTGCAAGGAGGAATGGGCAAAAATCCCAGTGGTAAGATGTGGCAAGCTCATAGAGACTTATCCAAAGCGTCTTGGAGCTGTGATTGCTGCAAAAGGTGGCTCTACAAAGTATTGACTTTAGGTGGGTGAGTTGTTATGCACATTGACTTTTTCTGTTCTATTTGTTGTTTGCTTCACAATAAAAAAAAAAATAACATCTTCAAAGTTGTGGGCATGTTCTGTAAATTAAATAATGCAAATCCTCAAACAATCCATGTTAATTCCAGGTTGTAAAGCAACAAAGCACGAAAAATGCCAAGGGGGGTGAATACTTTTGCAAGGCACTGTATTCCGAAGAAAAACAACCTTACACTTTCTGAGGCCAGACAGCTGCAAAGCCTGCTAGCCACTCCTGGTAATGCATATCATGGCTGCCAATCAATTTATATGCTTTGACAATTAACCATATTAATTTAATCACCAACCCAACATGTTCACACTATTAAGAATATCATATCAAATTCATAAATACCAACAATGTCTAAACATGCTCATAAGTACACAAAGAGCTAACAAACATCATCAATTATACAAGAAGCCACATACACTCTACTACTCTACCGAAATAGCCCTCACAAGCTCAAAGCTTTAATCGTTGTCAATATTAATACATACTCATTATTTGCAATATATGAGAATGCTTGTTTATGAGTGTGCTACTATAAACTTGTTATTAATTAAAATTTATTCCTGTAATTTAATAATTCTCTTGTTTCTCCCCCTTTCCCAAGTCATACTACCATTTTCTTATACAGATAGCCCTCATTTTAAAATGATGCACAATAACAATGCTTTTGAAACCAGAAAATATAAAATAATTACAAAAAATGTGAACCATACATACTGTATATGATATAAAGAAAGAGCTCAGCCAATCAGAGATGAAAGCTATCCCCATCTACCATTTAAGCCAATTAGGTATGAGGTGGCTGGAGATAAGTGGAAGGGGGCATTACGTTCGCTTCATGGTATACTATTTTTAGACCACTATTCTACAGTGACAATTTGTGATTTGTAATTAAAAATGTTGATTAATAAAATAAGAGCCACTATGGCCTCCATTTAATTGCATCAGTTATAGAGCGATTCAATTGAACAAGCCTGAAGTAGCATTTCAGAGCATGATCATGAACAATTAAGCAAGGCCGTAGCTACCAATTTAGAAACAGCCAATAGTAAATCAGACTGTCATTATGACATCAGTAAAACATGGAAGTTAAACCACAATCAATTAGCGTTTAGAAGTCCAATATGCGATCAGACTCGCAATCCGGCATTGAACAAAATAATAAAAATGAATGACTATTCTAGTCCATGTGAGGGGAGGCCGAGAGAGAAGGAGGATGAGGCAGACAGGGAGAGATAGCAGGCAGAGAGGGATGGAAAGAGAGAATGAGAGAGGGAAAGGGGATGAGAGAGAGAGAACAAGAGAGAGAGAGGGGGAGAGAGGAGGCAGAGAGTGGGAGGGAGAAAGAGAAAGTGAAGATGAGAGAGGGAGGGGGAGGGAAATAGAGAGCACTCAGAGCTCAGAGAGAGAGAGACATAACAGAGAGACAGAGAGTGCACAGAGTATGAGTGGGCTCACAGAGAGTATGAGTGGGTGCACAGAGAGAGACAAAACAGACAACTGAACATAACATATGATACTGTCATTTACAACGAGCACGTTACTAGTATGATATAATTTTGATAAAACTTAAATCAGGGAAATTAATATAGGTATTGATCACTCACAAAGGTTTATGCATTAGTTTTTGTTCTTAAATGTAAAAACCCAGTAAGGGCCATGTTAGATCTAATTCAGCCATTAAGTACATTTTGTGTTTTAACATTATTGACATAACCGTAGAAGCCCAAATGACTTCTGTAGCATAATATAATCAATCTCTAGTACAATAAAATGGTGCCTCCTAAGTCTAAATTCAAGACACTCTCAAGTACACCACAAGACCGGCCACATAATGAAATATCTTGTGCAACCATTGTTGCATACAGTGAAATCCCAGAGTTTATGAAACACAAACTGAGAAATAATGGTTTGTATATATCGCTTATTTCCTATATATAGAAGTATTTTTATTAAAAGGCCTGTTTTAGTAGCAGTACTTTTGAGCCATATTTAGGATATAATAGTTGGAAATATTGTGATTTCCTTAAGAATAGCATCTATGAGTATTTTTTTTTGTATTTATAGTTTTCTTTATATATCTCAAACAGCATTTTACAAATTGGACAAGGCCATTTATATAAGAAGAACAGGCAGAGCAATAATTATTAAAAAACACTGCATTTTAGATGCCTGCTTGGTAATCTCACACAGAGAGCTAAGGAAAGATGATTAGCAGCAATGTTCACAACAAATGGCAAGGGCTATTGTTGAGCTGGTTTTCTTATCATAAAGCTTGATTTAAGCAAACTTGAGTGAGAAGGCACTTAATTTAGTCTGAATAGGGCAAACATTCAGTATGTGAGGCAAATGTCTAAAATATCAAATGACATGTGGATTGCAAAGAAAAGGGACACTTATTCCTCCTTATTCTCCTTTCTACATCTCTACTGCCACTGACTCATTCAGCCTTCCCTTATCCTCCAAACCTCACTCTTTTGGCATCTCTGAGATGGCTTTGTTGCAAATCAAATATTAGCGAGTCTATCACCCTCCTAAAATGATTTAAAGAAAAATCTGTTGGTTGAAATCTATTTTTATGATGAACCTGCAATGCACAAATGATTTACATGACAGGTGCAAAATTACACTAATTGCCAGTTGTCATGAACCCCAGGACTCTTGTCCTGATGGACACCAACTACGACGTGGATCAAAGGGCTATTAACATGACCACCTTTTGAAAGACTTGTTGACTTGTCATGTGTACAATGTTTTCCCCAAGGCCTCGTTGCTTGCCCTGGACCTCTAAGACCCCTTTCCACCAGGTCTATTGCATTGGGCCAATAAATATATTTTGGGAGTAGTCACTTCCAGTATCCAACTGCGATACTCAGTTCGCTTAAGTCCCAGGGCCAGGCTGGGCTCAAACTCTAGGCTAGCAGTAAAATAGGTTCCATAGACTTCTATGGGAAATCCACTGGACTGATTGAGCCATCAAGTATACAGGGAGTGCAGAATTATTAGGCAAGTTGTATTTTTGAGGATTAATTTTATTATTGAACAACAACCATGTTCTCAATGAACCCAAAAAACTCATTAATATCAAAGCTGAATATTTTTGGAAGTAGTTTTTAGTTTGTTTTTAGTTTTAGCTATTTTAGAGGGATATCTGTGTGTGCAGGTGACTATTACTGTGCATAATTATTAGGCAACTTAACAAAAAACAAATATATACCCATTTCAATTATTTATTTTTACCAGTGAAACCAATATAACATCTCAACATTCACAAATATACATTTCTGACATTCAAAAACAAAACAAAAACAAATCAGTGACCAATATAGCCACCTTTCTTTGCAAGGACACTCAAAAGCCTGCCATCCATGGATTCTGTCAGTGTTTTGATCTGTTCACCATCAACATTGCGTGCAGCAGCAACCACAGCCTCCCAGACACTGTTCAGAGAGGTGTACTGTTTTCCCTCCTTGTAAATCTCACATTTGATGATGGACCACAGGTTCTCAATGGGGTTCAGATTAGGTGAACAAGGAGGCCATGTCATTAGGTTTTCTTCTTTTATACCCTTTCTTGCCAGCCACGCTGTGGAGTACTTGGACGCGTGTGATGGAGCATTCTCCTGCATGAAAATCATGTTTTTCTTGAAGGATGCAGACTTCTTCCTGTACCACTGCTTGAAGAAGGTGTCTTCCAGGACAGTAGGACTGGGAGTTGAGCTTGACTCCATCCTCAACCCGAAAAGGCCCCACAAGCTCATCTTTGATGATACCAGCCCAAACCAGTACTCCACCTCCACCTTGTTGGCGCCTGAGTCGGACTGGAGCTCTCTGCACTTTACCAATCCAGCCACGGGCCCATCCATCTGGCCCATCAAGACTCACTCTCATTTCATCAGTCCATAAAACCTTAGAAAAATCAGTCTTGAGATATTTCTTGGCCCAGTCTTGACGTTTCAGCTTGTGTGTCTAGTTCAGTGGTGGTCGTCTTTCAGCCTTTCTTACCTTGGCCATGTCTCTGAGTATTGCACACCTTGTGCTTTTGGGCACTCCAGTGATGTTGCAGCTCTGAAATATGGCCAAACTGGTGGCAAGTTGCATCGTGGCAGCTGCACGCTTGACTTTTCTCAGTTCATGGGCAGTTATTTTGCGCCTTGGTTTTTCCACACGCTTCTTGCGACCCTGTTGACTATTTTGAATGAAACACTTGATTGTTCGGAGATCACGCTTCAGAAGCTTTGCAATTTTAAGAGTGCTGCATCCCTCTGCAAGATATCTCACTATTTTTGACTTTTCTGAGCCTGTCAAGTCCTTCTTTTGACCCATTTTGCCAAAGGAAAGGAAGTTGCCTAATAATTATGCACACCTGATATAGGGTGTTGATGTCATTACACCACACCCCTTCTCATTACAGAGATGCACATCACCTAATATGCTTAATTGGTAGTAGGCTTTCGAGCCTATACGGCTTGGAGTAAGACAACATGCATAAAGAGGATGATGTGGTCAAAATACCCATTTGCCTAATAATTCTGCACTCCCTGTAGTCAATAGACCAACGTCAAGTGATGTCAAGTGCTTTTGAAGAGATACCCCTTTGATCCTTTGTATAGCGGTTAACTGCAAATTCGGAAGTACTCGACCTCAACCATTGTTCCTAACCCCCATTCAATCTAATAGGGAGGCTGAATTGATAAACATTATGTGGAAGTCCCGGCTGGCCAGTAAAAGAACCCTTCAGCCCCTAAGCTGACTCTCCTTAGGTCGTCTAGGGAGCAGGTTTAGGTAACTGAAAGCCCCCCTAAACCAGTCGAGCTCTAAGAAAACCCCATCCTGGGCCGGGTAGCGAGTCTACCACCCTCCTCTAGGGTTCTCTGCTTAGTGGGGAATCCTCTCCCTGAGACCCCTAAGTCTGTCTACACTGCATTCATGTTTCCCAGAATTCTGGCTCCAGGATTCACAGTATCATACTAGCCCCTGCTGTACCCAAATCCTAATGAGAGATAGCTGACAGCTGGGGTTGCATACTCCTTCATACCTAGTTAGGGAAACAGACAGGCTGGCACCGGGTCTTTGGAGATAGTCCTAGTCCATGTGGGGGTAATTCAAAGAGGCAAAAGCTGTCAAAGTTATTTTATCCAGGAAAGTGGCCACTACTGATTGAGGGGAAAACTATATAAAAAGGTGTTTATGCTATATATGGTACACATGCATGGAATGTTTCATTTAGAGGGAAAGTGTTTATTATTTTTTAAACCAGAAATACATTTCTGCAACCAGCCTGAGAATCTGCAACTTGTCCTAGAATCTAGTTAAGCTGTACTGTGTGCAGGGATACAGAACCTGGTCAACCTGTAGATAGGATTAGTCTCCGTAGCCATTTCAAGCCCAATGAAGAGCAGGTCGTGACACCACATAATTGTAACTTGCAGTCTAGGTTCCCTAAATCCCATGTGATCAAACTTCTATTTTGTTTGATAGCAGAGACTATGAGCCTGATTCAATTGAGCTTTTGCATGTTACTGAAGCCCGTAAGTGTGGTAGCAAGTTAATTTGCTATTCAATTGGTGTCTTTTTGTGGTCTCCAAACACGTTACAAGTTATGGCCTTGAAAACTTTGCGATGGTTAAACCCGTAACTTACAGCCTCCAGAAGACTTTGATCTTTCACTTTTGCAAAACGCTATTCAATTGCTCCAATTCACCAAGCCCGGAAAAATGTTCACCCCCGTAAATGGCAAATGAAGGAGAAAATCCTACAAGTGTTAGAGAGGACTAGAAAGGGGGTTAAGCACCAGTTTGTAGCACTGTCAATGCAAATAAATAAAAATACTGCACTGTAAATAATGGGGAAAGTGATGAAAGACATTAGAATTAATTGCACAACAGTCTCAAGCTCACAAATCGGCAGTATATAAGATTTATTTGTATGTGTCATTTCGGGGTTAAATTGATCTCGGGTATCAATGAGTTAATACATATCAAGCCACCCACATGTACAAGCACAGTATTGCTTTGATTTTCATAATTCTGTATTTTGAGGTTTTGCGAGTCTGAACGCATATCGGACCTCCAATCGCTAATTGATTGACATGTAACCTCAATGTTTTACTGCCGTACAAATGACAGTCTCATTTTCTATTGGCTGATTCAAAATGGGAGGTTACGGTCTTGCTTAATTGATCATTTTCCCGCTCTGAACTGAGTGAGTGATGTTAATATTCTTATTAATTAAAGAAATGTTTACTTGATCTATGTGCTTACTCCACCTACTACTCTATTTTCTACTTGCTTTAAAACTACTGGTAAAGGCTCTTCTACAAGACCATTTCCTCTTTCGTTATATCCACCTCTAACACCACACCTATCATTCCACAAAGTGTTACAAATGTCTAAAATAACAAATGACCTGTGGATTGCAAAGAAAAGGGACACTTATTTCTCCTAATTCTCCATCCTACCTCTGTACTGCCACTGACTCATTCAGCCATCCCTTTTCCTCCAAACTCTACTCTTTTGGCATCTCTGAGACGGCTTTGTTGTGGGTGATATTCAAATTTCTGAGACCTGTTTTTGGAAGCAAAACAGTTTTTTACGAGTTTGGACTTTGGCTCAATCTATTAAATATTAATCAGGATTAATGTCCTTTATTTTCTATTATTATTTTTAAATGAGAGCCTGTCTCTGGAAGGATGTAATTAGTACATTAAATTTGAAATTGGAAAAAGAAAAGACACCCTTTTTTCCATAAATAACTGCACTATTAATTATGTAGAATAAAGAAAAGAGATAATTAAAAAATATACTTTTTATTTATATATGTATATTAAAGACGATTAAGACATATTTAAAAACGAGGTAGACACATGATAAGCTTCTTCCTGAGTTTTTTGTAATAAATCTAAATGTGCTCTTTGGTAAAAAAAAAAAACATTATTATTATTATTATTTTTGTAACCTTGAAAAATGTCCAAACTGTTAGTTGATATATACTGGTATTAAATATCTCTATATATATTCCTTCAGGGGAAAAAAAACACAGTCCAGGTTTGTAATAGTAAAGTGCCTGTGCAATTGCAAATCGTGAAAATAGTGCTGTGCGATAAATACTAAAAAAAAAATAATATATAAAGAAATTGATATATAAAGAAAGGGGATGATCCCTGACTAGCTTTTATGGTGGAGCTGGGGGCCTGCCACTTACCCCCTGCTAAAAAGTGCTGCTAACTATACTGTTATAGTGAATTGAATACCATCTATGTGGTAGCGGTGGGGGCCCACCATTTACCCCTTAATCCTATAAATAGCAAACTAACTATTCTGAACTAGCCTGAATTTCACCCCCAAATACACTAAATCTATTAAATATCAAGATGATAAGGACATATAAATGACTGTTAATATAAACAGGCTACCATCACAATTGTCATGAGTTATATGTTGACAACACCGTTCAAACATGATTTCTGGACAAAATATGATTTTTTTTAAAATAATAGCATCTTTTAACAATGTATATATAATAATCTTATCTTAGTTAAAAGCCCACAAGGTTCGGATGGCAGTGGATTGAGTAACGCTGGGTCCGGCTGTTCAGCGTCTCTCTGCCATGAAAATGAGCATCAGGAAGTGCAAACTGTGTCTACGGTGGCCGATGCGCGCATGTCGCTACTGCTTCGTCAAGGACTATAATTCGATCATGGTGAAGGTAGGTCTTTAAATAGTTGAAAAAGGAGGGATCATCATTTTTAACTCTTTGTTATTTTTTACAGATGATTCAAATCCGAACAATCTTGATAATGTCCATAAATTGCTGTTATGAGGAAAAGAAGAATAAGATACCGTATATACTCGAGTATAAGCAAAATATAGGCAAAAAAGGGACCCCCTGGCCTTTTACTCGAGTCACTCTCCCCCCGTGTCTCTCAAACCCCCCTTGTGTCTCTAACCCCCGTGTGTCTCTAACCCCCCCCGTGTGTCTCTAACCCCCGTGTGTCTCTCTACCACCTGTGTGTCTCTCTACCCCGTGTCTCTTTCCCTCCCCCTCCTCAACCTAAGCCCTCCTCAACCACCCTCCTTTACCTAAACCCCCCTAAGTACCTCCCCCCTCTCCACTCACTTACCTGCTTGTGCTCCTGCCTCTGCTCCTTGACGCGGCGCCGGCGCGCATGTGACGTCACATGCGCGCTGAGTTAAGGAGCAGAGGCTGGAGCACAAGAAGGTAAGTGAGGGGAGAGGGGGGAGGTATTTAGGGGGGTATAGGTGGTGGAGGGGGGTTGAGGGGGAATTAGGTTGAGGAGGGGGGTTGAGGAGGGGGGTTGGGGTTGAGGAGGATTGAGGGGGGAGGTTGAGGGGGGTTGAGGTTGAGGAGGTGGGTTGGGGTTGAGGGGGGTTGAGGTTGAGGAGGGGGGTTGAGGGGGGTTGAGTTTGAGGAGGGAGGTTGAGGATGGGGGGTTGAGGATGAGGATGGGGGTTGAGGAGGGGGTTGAGGATGGGGGGGTTGCAGAGGGAGGTTGAGGATGAGGAGGGAGGTTGAGTATGAGGAGGGAGGTTGAGGATGAGGAGGAGGGGTTGAGGAGGGGGTTGAGGAGAGAGGATGAGGATTGGGGGGTTGAGGATGGGGGGTTGAGGAGGGAGGTTGAGGAGGGGGGTTGGGATTGAGGGGGGGTTGAGGT
This sequence comes from Discoglossus pictus, assembly GCA_027410445.1. NCBI lineage: Eukaryota > Metazoa > Chordata > Amphibia > Anura > Alytidae > Discoglossus > Discoglossus pictus. The sequence goes on along the minus strand of CM050164.1, from coordinate 359,851,853 downwards.
TGAGGAGGGTTGAGGTTGAGGAGTGGGTTGAGGATGAGGATGGGGTGGTTGAGGAGTGAGGATGAGGAAGGGGAGCTTGAGGAGGGGGAGGTTGAGGAAGGGGTTGAGGATGGGGGGGTTGAGGAGGGAGGTTGAGGATGAGGAGGGAGGTTGAGGAGGAGGAGGAGGGGTTGAGGAGGGGGGTTGAGGTTGAGGAGGGGGGTTCAGGATGGGGGGTTGAGGATGGGGGGTTGAGGAGAGAGGATGAGGATGGGGGGTTGAGGAGGGGGGTTGATGATGGGGGGTTTGAGGAGGGAGGATGAGGAGGGAGGTTGAGGAGGGAAGATGAGGAGGGAAGTTGAGGAGGGGATTGAGGATGAGGAGGGAGGTTGAGGATGATGAGGGAGGTTGAGGAGGGAGGTTGAGGATGAGGAGGGAAGTTGGGGAGGAGGAGGGAGGTTGAGGATGGGAGGTTGAGGATGAGGAGGGAGGTTGAGGAGGGAGGTTGAGGATGAGGAGGGAGGTTGAGGAGGGAGGTTGAGGATGAGGAGGGAGGTTGAGGAGGGAGGTTGAGGAGTTGAGGAGGGAGGTTGAGGATGAGGAGGGAGGTTGAGGAGGGAGGTGGAGGATGAGGAGGGAGGTTGAGGATGAGGAAGGAGGTTAAGGATAAGGATGGAGTTTGAGGATGAGGAGGGAGGTTGAGGAGTGGGGTTGAGGAGGGTGATAAGGGAGGGGGGAAGAGACACAGGGAAGGGAGAGGTTGGAAGAGACACAGGGAAGGGAGAGGGGAGAAGAGACACAGGGAAGGGAGAGGGGAGAAGTGACACGGAGAGAGAGGGGGACACAGAGGGCACAAGAGGGACACAGGGGGCAGCACATTTCCCACGCTCGGCTTATACTCGAGTCACTCATTTTACCCAGTATTTTGTGGTAAAATGCGTGCCTCGGCTTATACTCGGGTTGGCTTATACTCGAGTATATACGGTGCATAAATAAAGGATAACTGTATACATATACTTTCTTCAAGGCAAAAAGGACACCTAATTTTTAAATAGATATATATATGTCATATTATCATTTTCATGGTCTAGGCAATCGTGTAACGGACTATAATCTATTTCTATTAATAACTAATTATTGTACTAAAAATAATCTAATACCTGCTCTTCATATATAGGAGAGTTTGCTGCTTAACATTTAGATGACAAAGCTATTAAGTATATATTTGGGACTATGTTTGATCTTAAGGATATTTTTTTGTGAATAGTGTCTCACATTTTATTATAGTACTACTATTTATTTCAAGTGACTTTCAATTTGTTGATTAATCAGATTTTTGATCTAATTTGATTATTGTAAATATGTATTCTGGTTATCATGATTTTTTGATATAATTTGTATATTATTAATACACTATAGATTTAATTCAGTGTTTTATTCTTAAAATGACACATCTACTATAATTTGTATTTATAGTCCAAAACTGTAATTTATGCCGATTGTAGTTATCCCCTATTTTAGGTTATGATTATTAATTTCTATTTTAGTTCAAGTTCTAAATATGAACAGCTTTCTTGAAGACAGAAGGGGATAGCCCATATTTACAGTCTTATGATTCTGAGTGTATCCCTGATTCAGAAACTATCTTATACTTAAGATTGCTTAAGTTTAAATATATAACGTAAAGTTAGCATTCTTTTTCAGTTTAAGATAATTATATTAAACTAGCGACTTGCCCGTCAAAAAATGACGGCAATGTGATGTATATGTTTGTGAAGTTGTTTAGTTATTTAAATATATTTTTGACCCTTGTAAGTATTGTGATATGAACATGTATTTTTTTTAAACGTTGATGTAATGGTTTTTTAAAATGAAATTTGTATCTGAAGAATTGTTCAGTTTAATATACATAGAATTCAGAGAAAAGTAAAAAGTAAAAAGAGTTTTTTAAACGTGGCGAATTTTAACATGAAGTTTAAAATATATGTAAGCAATAACTTTGAAAGTATATATTTTTAAAATTGAACTTTATTTTTTATGTAACTTTGTAATTTTTGCAAAACATTTGTCTAATTTTGAACATTATAAACAGGAACATAGTAAAAACATTTTGTAACATAATTTTCAATTAAAAGTATTAACATTTGAATGTAAAAACAGTTTAACTTTAAATTAATCAGTATTAACATGCAATTTATATCAGAATAATTGTTTAATATACATTGAATGTAGAGGAAGGCATACAGTAAAAACTCTCCTTAAACCGTACGTAATTAAAGTAATTTATTACAGAGCACATAAACTGTCGATAAACATTAATGTAGGTAGTAATCTTAAGATAACATAGAATATTTACATTGTGACTTAAAAGGTGCTTGAGCTCTTAACATGAACTTTGTAATATGTTGAATGAAATAACTTGAAAATATTGTTTTTAAACTTGTAACATTAGAAACATTAACATAGTGACTTAACATTTTAACATAATTTTTCATAGAAATGCAAGGCAAGTATTTTGTGAGGCGAATTATCCATAAACATGACTTCCATTAATTATGACTGAATTAAACAACCAATTGTTTTGTATTTTTGAATGTTTTTCCAAAATGTTTGCATGGCTTTAGTTTGTATCCTGCAAAGTTATAGTACTTCATAGTAGACTATGTTTTTAGTAAAAATACGTCCATCTTCTAATAAATCACCTTGACTTTCATTGTTTTCAATGTAAACTTTAATAGCCTGTGGATTTTTGCAGCGTGACAACGCAACGTACAATTGACCATGTGCAAAAAGTGGTTCTTCCAAGTAAATACCCACAGATTTGAAAGTTTGACCTTGTGATTTATTAATGGTCATGGCAAATGCCATAATAATGGGAAATTGTCTTCTTTGAAGTATAAAAGGGAGACTACTTTCACTTGGTGCTAAATCTATTCTTGGTATGAAAACTCTCTCTCCTTTATGGGTCCCAGTTAAAATTTCAGCATCTATAAAATGGTCCTTTAATTGTTGAACAATTAATCTTGTGCCATTGCATAGGCCTTTTTTGGGGTTCATATTTCGCAGTAACATGATAATTGCACCTTTCTTTAGCTGCAAAATATGTGGTGGCATTCCAGAAGGAGTTAAAGAGTTAATGAATTCAGTTGAAAAGTTTGCCTGACTTTCATTGTCATCAGCAAGTACAGAATCAGCACTGTGATAATTTCTTTGTGGTGCATTAATTTTTTTTAAGATTTCATTATTGAGTATTAATGCATCTTTATTTTTACACGTCAGTATAACTTGGTTGGCAAGCTCGGAATATTCTTCGTTATTTATGCTCCCTTCAAATATAGCCGATATAATATCTTGTTGACAAATCATATGAGGTGGGATCTCTACAGTGTCGTCAGGTAAATGTAGTATTTTTTCTGTTCTGCCTTCTCCAATTTTAATAAGCCAATCATTGAAATCAGTTTGGCCTTCTGATCTCATATTTTGTTGCAGTTGAAGATGGGTAAAATGTTTCCATACTGTACTTGACTTTATACATGTTTCATGTCTGTTCGATTTCCATGTACAACGACAGGTAATGTTTGTCTAAAATCGCCACCCAACAACATTACCTTAACACCAAATGGAAAAATATTATCCATGACTTCACGAAGCAAATGGTCAATACATTGGAGGGCATAGCATGACATCATTGTGGCCTCATCTATTATAATTAATTTACATTTCTTCAATTTCTTTGCTTGTAAGGATGTCATGCGAATATCTGACACAGAATTTTCCAAAATAGGCACTGGCAGTTTAAATCCACTATGAACAGTTCTTCCACCTTCTAATAAAAGTGAAGCAATTCCAGTAGTGGCAAACGCCATTGCTATTTTTCCTTGTGCTCGTACTGAACTCATTAATAAATTGTACAAATATGTTTTCCCTGATCCGCCAGGTCCATCAAGATAGAAATAACGCTCTGTCACCATGTCATCATCTATAGCATTTTTAATGGCATGAAATGCTTGCAATTGTAGTGTATTTAAAGTTGATTGTCTTTCTTCTGTTCTTTCTGCTTGTAGTTGAATGTCATAGTCTTCAAAGTTAATGTCATCTATTAGACCTGGATCAGGCAAATTAAAACTTGCACAACTTAATCCATGAGTTAAAAAGACTTCTTGAATTTCCATTAAGGCTTTTAAGTGTGCAATGGGTTCATTGTATCGTCGCATAAAGTCTTCAGCCATATTACTTTTAAAAGTCTCCCACAAAGCTAATGCATTTGGAGCATTTGAGAAGATACAAATAAAAGCAAATTGTTCTCTCATCTGTCGTGGCATTTGACATTGTGCTGCTTCTTCTAAACATCTTTCCCACTCTGTATCAACAGCGAGTAAGTTTCTATGTCTTGCAGCTAAATGGAAGGATTCATATACAATGTCATTAACAGTTCTTAATTGTTCAAAACTTTGTGCTCCTGGAACATTTAAAAGTAATATCCGTAAGCAAAAACGTTCAACATCTCTTGGACTGACTGTGTAAATTCGTGGAATTATTTTATTGCCTCTGGTTTTTCTTGCTCTCCATAATCCATTCACAAAAACATAGTGATATGGAATTTCAATATATAAGTATTGTGTTGCTTGAGCATCAGTGGAATTTAATGCAATCCATGCAGTTAGTGTAGTGTGACGATCTTCACTTTGGTCCAATGCATTCATTTCATTTCCAGCATGGAAATAGACTAAATGTCGTTGTGGCAAATGTACTGCTAACCTATATACTGCATGTGATCTATCATGCATTTCAAATTTTAAAAGCCGCCACATAGCTTCTGGCGCACTGACATAGCGAGCATCTACATGAGATGCAAGTTCATCATGTACTAACTCACTACTTTCAGGGTTATCTGCACTTTTGACGACTACAGTAGCTGCATCGTAACCTTTGTAAATATATTTGTAGACATATTTAATGGATTTGATGGAAGTGCAGGCTTCTACGTTGATGTGGGCGTTGTACTTCATGAGTAAATGTGGATTGTAGGGTACTACATATCTATTGTCCACTTTTTTTCCGCGAATAATGGCACTATCTCCTTCTCTTCTTTTATAAAGTGGATATCCATCACAATTTGCATATGTTTTGTCTCTATAATCTTTTGGAAAATCTTTTGAACATTGATTATTTTCCATACATGGTGATTGTGGATTAAGGTCTCCACAGGGTCCATGAATCATGCGATGAGTAACAATCTCATATAGTCTACCATATAGTTCTGGATCTGGTAGTTCAGCAACTATGACTGCATCCACTTTGTCCGAAGTATCTAATTTATCTTTCTCTTGAAGTATTATGAGAAGATGTGCATGTGGAAGGCCTCTTTTTTGAAATTCAATGGTATATACATAAGCAAGACATTTGCCAAATAACTGATTTATAGTGAAGTCACGTATTAATTCATTTAATTTGATCTTAAAAACTCTGGCTACTAAATCTGGTCGATCTGAAGCACTTTGTCCAAGAAGTAGATTTTGATTAATTTCTGGCCATTGTGGATTACATGTAAATGTCACAAATAAATCTGGTTTTCCAAATTTTGTCACAATAGCCATAGCATCATTGCATCTTTCTCTCATATTTCGAGGAGCTCCTTGAAAGGAAGATGGTAAAATGATGGCTTTGCCAGCTGTCATGTCTCTGCTTGTAGCCACGTCAGCAACATAGTCCATGAGTCCACAATATTGTTCTACACGTAGTTTATCTTGTTGATATTTTATAAAGTTTAAATTATTTGCCTCAACTTGCAAATATGAATCAATAATCCATTGTTGTGTTAGTTTCCCACCACATAAAATTGGATTAAATTCATCTCTAATGGCAATTTGAGCAACTTTAAATTCAAGCATAGAAACATTATTTCAGATTCTGGCTTTAGCATTTGGGTAACTGGGAAGGGTTAATTTTGGTTGCCAACCTGCTTCTCCGTGTGGGAAAAAGATGGGATATGTCATTGGATCTAAATTTGGACTTAAGATATTAATATTAAAAAATGGTTGGTCCTCATTTCTGGGATATACTCTAATGTCTCTTTGAAATGGTGGTTCTCCTTCATCATTCTGAAAGACCATTGCAACCTCATTTGATGTTGGCAAGTTATAACGACGTTTATCAGTATGTCTGTCTCTTTTAAGCACCATATTAACCTTTGGCATGGGTAATTGATGTCTTTGTGCATGAAGTAGTTGTTCATTTTCTACTTCTGCCAATTTTTTGTAAGCTTTACTGTAGGGATTGTTGTCCATAATGTTATTTAGCTCTATAAAAACACTGGGTAAGCATTTTTTATTTTCTTCCATCTGCATATGTTGGTCAACAGCTTCCATTGTATCTAGGACATATAGTTGAGCGAATTTTCTTTGCTCTCCTTCCTCTGGATGTAAATGTGAAGTCCGATGATAAATTTGTCCTTGGACTTTAAAACAGTAAGGACCATGTCCTGGTACATTAGCAGCCAATGTTGCCCCCATAGATGCAAATGATATGGCACTATTGTAGGATCTTATGTTTGTCTTAAAATTTTTGTAATTTGGAAAAGTAGGTTCAGTCATAATATTTTGTAAATAGGTTGGAAATTGTTTCCTTTCTGGAAGTTTGAACTTTCCTTTTTGACAACAACTAATAAATTGTCCATCTCTGGGTCTCTCCTGTTTAAAATAATAAGCCTCACAAAATTGACATTGAGTAGTCATGTCCCCACAACTATGAACCTCTACTGCTAAAGACTTCAGTAAAGGACAATTTGCAAAGCATATCGGATGTTGCCTTTCATATTCATCAGATGAAAAGTCATGAAATGTTTCAACAACAGGTTCTAAATGTTTAGTTTTTTTCGTGGATTTTCTTGGTATATGTTGTACTTGTTTGGTTGAAATGTCCTGTAAGTTTTTAGTAAGAGTTTGTAAATGCTTTGTTTTTGTAGTTGCTTTTTTTGGTCTGTCTTGACTGGTATCTTGTAAAATGTCATCTGATGTTTTAGGAACAGTTTGTAAATGCTTTATTATCTTTTTATTTTTTTTGGTTGTATCTTTCATTTTTGCAGCTGATATTCTTTTATTTGCAAGTCTTTTGCGTTCTTTTTCTCGTCGAATTTCTTTCTCCTCCGGTGTCTGCTGGGCGGCCCATCTCTCTTGTCTTTCTCTAGTTTGACGTCTTTTCTTCTCTTCTTTGGTCTCGTTATCAGCCATATTAATCTGTAAAGGAAAAAAAATAAATGTAATTGTGTATATTTAAATTTGTAATTCCTGTTAAAGATTCTTGTGCACAATTGGTGAAATAAAAGGCAAATCATTAATGTATCATTTATATTTAGAATGTATCATTTATATTTAGTTAAATTTATAATTCCTGTCCTCACTGGCTAAGAATTTGGCCAATGGAATACTGCTGTAAATAAGCATGTAACATATTTTTTTAAAATAATGGTTTTATTTATTAAAAACGTTGTTTGTGGATAGATATTTACCACTGCAAAACTTCTTTCCTAAAAAAAAAAGTGATGTGGTTATTGAGCTATGTATTGCATAGTAACAATTTAAATAAAATAAGGGAGATAGTAAATTAATTATTTTATTTTTCTGTTGACACAGATGCAACTGAAAGCAGTTTCTTTAGTTTTATACTTTAGTACTTATTATACTTTACCTTGGTTGAAGTGTGATTTAAATCCGAATGTTTGTTGGTCCTCGGTTCAAAATCGTTGTCCAATGGTGTGGTCCTCTGTTGGAAGTCCTCGTCCGATGGTGTGGTCCTGTGGCGATAGCCCTCGTCCGATGTTGTGCTCCTGTGGCGATAGCCCTCGTCCGATGTTGTGGTCCTTTGGTGAAAGTCCTCGTCCGATGGTCTGGTCCTGTGTTGAAATTCCTCGTCTGCTGGTCTGGTCCTGTGTTGAAATTCCTCGTCTGCTGGTCTGGTCCGAGTCCTCGTCCGATGGTCCGGTCCTGTGGAGAAAGTCCTCGTCCGATTGTCTTCACGCAGTATCTGTTGTAATATAAAATAGAAAATGTTGTTTGAGTGAAATGTCTTTTAAATAATTTAAAAAATTATGAATTTGGCTGTATTGTATCAGTTATGGTTATTTTTTTCTATCTTTTTTTTTTTTTACTTTCTGTACAATCCCACGACTTTTGTTATTCTTATTTAAGGTTCTTAGTAAGGCTTGTGGGTTGTCATATATTAAATAAGAATATAAATTTATTTTGCTATGTGTTTATGTTATTTTTTGTACAATCCTGTTTTGTGCGCACCACTTGTGCAAAAGTTATTTATTCTTGATTGTACTGGTTAAAGGTTGTTAAACATTAAAGAAGAATGTTAATGTAGTTTCCTATGAGTTTGTGTGATTTTTTGTACAATGCTATTAGGTGCGCAACACTTTTGTTATTCTTATTTTTGCTTCTTTGTAAGGCTTATAGGTTGTTAAACATTGAATAAGAAATTCTGTTTTGTGTGTAGCAGTTTGTGTCTCATTCAATTGCGATTTGGCTAATTGAATCGTGCCCTAAATAAGCACATAGCATATTTTTTTAAAGAAGTTTTTAGTCATTTATAAACTTTATTTTGGATATATTTTTAGTAACTAAAAAGTTATTTTAAAAAAATTGTTATGTTGTTATTTAGAGCCCTATTCAATTGGGCAAATTGCAATTGAATGAGGGCCTTTGTGTGTACCATATGTTGCATAGTTTGCCCCTCATTCAATTGCATTTTTTACAATGTAATAGTACTCTAAGGCCGTCATTGAATTGCAATGTTGAAAATTGAATAGGGTTGTAAATAAGCACATCACATATATTTGTTAAAATAGAATAAGGGCCTAAAAGTGCTTATTTATAGCCATATTTAATTGTCCAAAATAGCAATTGAATGAGGGCCTTTGGTTACTGCATTTGTTATATTGTGAGCTCCTCATTCAATTGTGTTTTGGCCAATGGAATAGAGCTCAATATCAGCACAGAGCATATTTTTTTACTGAATTTTGTATTTAGTGAACTTGTATCCAAAAGCAACGTGTTCACAAAATAAAAAGTTCCTTTAAAAAATATGCTCTGTGCTTATATAGAGCCCTATTGAAATGGGCAAATCACATTTGAGTGAGGCCCTTGGCCATTAAAGCTATATAGGTCCTCATTGACTGGCAATTTTGCCAATTGAAGAGGGCTCTATATAATCACATAACATATTTATTGAGCAAAGTTTTTAGTTATTGAAAACCTTGATTGTGGTTAGAAATTCAGTAACTAAAAAGTTCTGTATAAAAAATATGTTATGTGCTTATATAGAGCCCTATTCAATTGAAGAAGTCGCAATTGAATAAGGCTCATGGTTCTTTCTTGTTTATACTTAATACTTTACCTTGATTGAAGTTTTGAATGACAGACGGTCCCCTCCTGCCAATCTTAATGCGCCGGTCTTCTTGTAGTGTCTGTTTGAAAAAGAAAGTGAAATAGTTATTTGTATATGTATAATTTTTCATCTAGTAAAGCATGGCCTTTTGAGCATGTAATGTCTTGTTGTATCTTACCTCTTCTTCTTTGTTGGTGTTCTTTAAAAGGGATTGTGCTTCACAGTGCACGGTGCAAATTGTTGAGAGACGCTATTGATGCAGAGTCTGTTTGAATATTCAAAGAAATAAAAGACAATATACTACATTTGCACTTGTACAGTTAAAACATCCATTGATTTTGCTGATGTTACCTAATCTGTCTTTAATTTGATCTCCTTTGATCATGTATTTGCAAAAGTGACAGTGTCCACAGCTATGTGTTCCTTTGGCAAATGAACCTTTGGTTCTGATATTTTTCCAAAAATGGCTATTCGTAAGTTGATCTTTCAACATTCTTGATCTTCTCCATCCAATTTCTATTTTTGGTCCAATAATAGTGTTTAATATTTCATCTTGTTTAAGAATATTATTATGTTTATGTATATTTTTTTAAATTTCAATCCATTGTTGATTAAAAGTGCCAATAAATTTTGGCCCTTGCGTGATAATTTTTTTATTTTTGGGAGGTATCTCTGTCCGTATGTAATGCTTTATGATAAGTCTTTTTAAGAATGAGGTGACTATATCCTCTTTGCAATAAACGTTTTGTAAGTTCCTTGGATCTTAATTTAAATACTTCTAAATCTGAACAATTCCTATGAGTAATGTAAGATATTATTTGTTGCCGTTGTTTTGCGGTAAATATCTGTACAGAGAGTTCATTGTGCTGTTCTTTGTATATTCAAATCCCAAAAAATTATGGATGAAGTTTCAATTTGATATGTAAGTTTTAAATTTAAATTGTTCTTATTCAGGATTAAGAAAAAATCCTCAAGGCTTTTTCTATTACCTTCCCAGATAATGAACAGATCATCAAATCCATAGTATGACCTTCTCTGTATATTCAGTGTTTTCCTCAGAAAAGACATGCTCACGCTCCCACCAACCCAAATAAATATCGGCGTAGGTGGGAGCGCAGGCAGTCCCCATAGCTGTGCCTTGTATTTGGAGAAAATATCTCCCATTGAAGACAAAAAAGTTATGTTCTAGGATAAATCTCAACAGTTGCAATAGAAATAGATTCTTCTCCCTGTTGTTATTCGTTTCCATACTTAAGAAATATTTGACTGCTGCACATCCTTCATGGTGTCTTATGGATGTGTATAAGGATTGCACATCTGCCGTGGCCAAAAGAGTGTTGGTACTTAATATTATTCCTTCGATTCTCCTCAGTGCATCCATAGTGTCCCTGATATACGAGGGCAATGACATCACTATGGATCTCAGATTCATGTTTATGAATTTGCTTGCATTTTCTCCTAGGCTCTCATTACCTGACACAATTGGTCGGCCTAGAGGATTATCTTTAGTTTTATGAATTATAGGTATAATATATAGGGAGGCTATCTTTGGTTTACTAACCTTTAGAAATGCCTGTTCCCTGGCTGTTATCAATTGTTTCGTTTTAGCATCTTCAATGATTTTATTATACTATAATATTTAACTTCTCCGTCTCTGATAACTCTTTTCCCCCACTGTTGTGGTACCTCAAGGTTCAGATATAGGCCTACACTTGTCACCCTAATAAACATTATTAAAGTTCATTATCATCTGTTCAGAGTTGATATCTTCAAAACTTTATTTAAAATGTCGGTCTATTTGTAGCATGTCAACAACTGTCTATGTTTCTGGATGTTCTCAAGATCTACATGAGCAATGTAACTACTGTCCTCCCTCCAACTTGAGCTTTTTCACCTCAACTCTCCCTCCCTTTTAACCAATTTGGTCAGATATAAAATAGGAAAAGAATAACAAAGCACATATATGTACCTATATATACTCCAAATGCCAACTTATAAAAATACATTGGTAATATCAAAAATAAAAACCCCAAGAGAATCAGGTATTGGAACATACAATATGCTTCCAGGTTTTTGCTCCTTGTATTTTTGCTTAAGCCACATTGATCTCCATTCCATATCTGTCAATGCACACTGACAACAACAGAACCACAACAAAGACATGGCTACTTAATGAATTAGAGATGTCAATTTCTTTTAGCTCATTCTACACTTAAACTATAAAGAAATGAACTTGAGAATAAATGGTGAACATGAAGCTTTATTTATAGACAAAAGTCCCAAGGTCCTTTGGATCTCGCCAGTCATTTTGAGTAGGTCATGTAATATATTGACTATTTTGTATTGTTTTTTTCTTTTGCAGAGCACCTGTTTTTATTGATTGTTAGCTGCCATTACATGATTTTTTTTCCATTTCTTTTGTTGATTTCCAACATGTTTGCCCTACTTACTGAAACAGAAAATGGTTTGTCCTTGAAATGTAAAATATTGATTTATTAATATGCCTCATGTTTTAAACTTTTTACTCAAACTAAAGATCTTTTTTAATAGTACTTGACATTCAAAATTAAATCTATACAAGGGTTAAATATTTGTTTATTTTTTTATTTTGTAATTTACAGTATGTTCAACGTTTACAACAGCAGTTCTGATTCCTCTGAGTGATTCATCACTGCGTTAAAATTTGTTCTTTTTAATAACAGGATTTTCTGTCTCAGCAATAATAAGATTTATGATTTGAAATGCACATTTTTAAACAAGTCTCAGTCCTTTAGCTTTTGCATCACAAATGTGAATAGAAAAGCTTTTTGCCCTTCAATAATTTCCGTGAATCTTAGAATTATATGCTCATATTTTTCAGTATGTACAAGTGCTTTCTGACCCGAAAATATACATTAGCTTAGATATACACATATCTCATGGATAATGTCAGAAATTGTATATTATTGACAGTATGTCCTGTTGAATGGATAATATCTCATATTTGTGACATTATCCAGTTCTAAGCATAATGTGCATTATATAAAAGCTTTGAAAAGGAGTCCATGTTATGCTTATTTAAAATTAATCTAGCACAGTGACGAAGGGCCTCATTTATGACTTCCAAGTCCTTAAATCAGTCTCACAGTGCTTTAAATATTTTTATTTTAGCCAATCACTGTAGGAAAATCATTGTAGGAAAGGAATGAATTAGTAGTAGAGGTATAGATAATGAGCAGTATTTGGGTGTACAATTGAATGTTATTTGATAGATTTAGAGAGATACAATGGTCTGTGTATGGTGTAAGTGGAGCATGCTCTCCCATTTCAGAGAACATTCTGGGGACTGCATAGGAACTTCCTTATGGCTGCATGTGGCCCCCTTGCTGCCTATTGCCCACCGCTGATCTAGAGCAATAACTGGTGAAAGTGGAGTCAGTAGCAGAAAGGATGTTAAGAGATCGGTGGTAGATGCTTGCTGTGTGGAGAGATTGGTTTAAGAGCATGGATGAGATGGCAGCAGATAATGAAAATATTTTTATTTAAATTTAACGTGTATGAACAATACTGGTTTAATAAGTGAATACTACCCAGCAGCAGCTGTATAATGACAATAAAGATGCAGATACAAAATGCAATTTCTCACATTATCCACCAGCTCTGGATAATGTCAACATTAACTGAACTATGATAACATTATCCAGATTTCTGATATTATCCATAAGATGCAGTATATACATATACAAATTAAATGCAAGAGAAACGAAGATAATAATATAGTTAATGATGAAAAGTTTGTCTGTAATTTTATGCTGGAATATTCTTGTAGATTTGGTCAAACTCATACTCTAAAGCAATGGTTTCCAAACTGGCCCTCAAGGCACCCAGACAGTTCAGGTGTTCGATTTAACAGTGGGAACACAGGTAAGGCAATTAGTATTCAACATCAGACTCTAATTGTATCACTTGTGTTCACACAGTTAAATTGAAAATGTGGCCTGTCTGGGGTGCCTTGTGGACTGGATTGGAAATTACTCCTCTAAAGGATTTTTCTCCAATGTACCTGGCACAAGTGTGGAAAATGAAAATGGGCATCTCTAACTTTTGTAAGTTACACTTGCGTTTTCTCAGGGTCAACTCAAGCTGATTAGGTACCCTGGTGCGTAGATATTGCTCCTAATATAAGTTACAAGAACAGGAAAATGGAATACCTACTTAGGTTGCTTGGAAAAACTAGAATGTCAGTGTGGTTAAAGTCAAGATGAAGGTAAAGTAAAAAATAAAATATAAGTGGAAATACAGAGATACTATAATGATAAGAAACACTATTTTAAAAATATATTAATTTCCAATATGACCAGGTTACAGTCAACTTCTTCCAGGGTGAAGAGATAGCCCTGATCCCACTGTGGCTAGGATGATTGGTTGTTTATCACCGATAAAACCATGAATCCTTAAAGTATTTGTGGGTATGTGTGACAATCCAGGATAGGGGCTATTACTACCCAGGGCCACCTGCTATAGACTACTGGTTAACTACCAACAAGGACCGTTTGGGTTCTTGGAAATTTCGGCACCAGCACCCTGATATCTGGCTTCTGTATCAGACAGGGTGTTTTCATCAGGAATCAGCACTTCCAGGAGACTCAGTGACATGCACGGTGGAGATAGGATCAGTATCGCAGCCACCATGAGCAAATACGATTGCTATATGTCTCAGCAGCCAACTGCTTTATTTTTGAAAGTCAGCAATATTTATAGCAGTTAGAAACAGAGGAGGGTGTATACAACAGAGAGTGGCAGAGAAACACAGGAGATTGACTCCACATGGGGTATAAAAGTCTGGCATTCTGTGAACGATAGGCCAATACACGCATATCGTCTCAGGCACATTAGAATCTGGCAAACAATGGGATAAAGCAGATTACAATACAATGTAGTGGCTGGAACCAAGCCATCTATACTTTAATGGGCTAAGAAAGGGGTCTGTGACAGCGATTCATTAACAACCATTGTTTATTGTGGATTGACCATCTCTCACACTTCCTATATGTAGGAATATTTATAGTTATTAATAGGACCCTCTTCCAATCACCGAGCAGTAATCTGCTGAGCAGAAACATGTAAGCAAATAGCTCACAAATTACAAATAGCTCTCAAACTCTTTTTTGAAGACTCCTGAATTCTGACTTATTTTATCTCAAGGAAAATACACATTTTGGCAATGAAAACTTTTGTTTACATAGTTGCTCCATGTTTGTGTAAAGCACTATTACACTTGGCCATGCACTTTATGACACAAGACCTTAAACAGTTGTCCACAAACAGTGTTTAAGTGGCTGTAGAGCTGAGGCACTGAGATAATTAGGATGATAAAAAATCTTGTACCCACTGACTAGCACTATCACCAGAGACTGCATTTAATGAGGACTATACTAAACAATAATCTAAGCTTACTATAACTACAGATGTAAAACAGGTGTGGATATATAGGTGTTTTTCTTTCTTTGTTTTTTGAATAATCTAAGCTACCAGTCGGAATATATGTAGACTTCACATAAACATTCTTCTTAGGATGTTTAAAAATTTAAGTTGTTTTTGTCATTTAGTCTTGTGTCATCCTGCAGCAAAGTATTAATTTACAAGCATTTCTCTACCTTCCTTCAGACTGGGTTTATATCTGTATTAGCGACTTGCCCGTCAAAAATGACAGCAATAAAATTTGAAGCCTGGCAATGCTGTTTGCCACACAATGCGAGGATCTGGCCACTCTGAGCACCTGTGACCCGCATCGTGAGCCACTCGCTGAGCACCTTTGGCGAGCCTCTGCCCCATCTACTTTACAGGACTTGCGATGAGCGCCTTCGGCGCTCATTGCAGGCCTTGGCAACCCGCAACTTTTGTGCTTCGCAATGTTCACCTGTGTATTTAGTTTTTCCTTATATCCCTCCCATGTCTCTTTTCCTCCGTCTCTCAGTTCTGTGTCTCTTTCCACCCTCTTCCACCCTCTCCCTCCCCTGTGTCTTTCTCCTCTGCTCAAGTTTTGCATGACTCGCGATGAGTGCCATTGCTTTTATTTTCAAAGTCCCGCGCGCCTCACGTTCTTTGGCTGTGTTACTGGCTTCGGCCGCGTTTTGATCCTGTTTGAGAAATTTTAGTGTTTTCGGACTCCTTTTTTTTCCTCGCTTATCCGATTTTTGATCTTCGAAAAATGCCGAGTATGCCTCAAATTAGCTTGCAACCTTACTCACAGGCTCCCTGGCTCTCCCCCTGTGCTGTATGTGAGTGTGTAACTTATTTTATTTTTTTATCATTTGGCATTTTTTATGGGTCTTTCGAGTTATGTGGTTGAAAAAATAGCGGGCGTTAAAATTGTAAAAGCACGTGTCTCAGCTGCAAAGTGCTACGGGTTTAGGCGCTGATTGCGGCCATCGACATGAGCGCCTTCTGTGCTCATCTCTCGGCTGTTTTAAAATCTTGCGGTCCTCGCGCCCTGCAATGAGCGCCATAAATAAAAGCTAATAATAATAATAATTGTGAGCTTGAAAGCAGTTGAGTTTGTTTGTCTGTTATTGTTAGAACTGACATCAGGTTCATTGTATTTCTTTCTGTAGTATATAAAACATTAACACAGCAAAATAGACTCATGAGACAGAAGTAGAAAAACAAAGTAGTGAGTGAGGTGCAACATAACAGTAGGACTAAAGGCCATCATCCTAGCCCTTAATTTGAATGCATTTACTTTGAAATTACTAATTACTGATTACAAATCTATAATGAGATCTTAACAATACACCAGCAGATCTATGACTCAAGGTAATATAACCACAGAGACCAGTTTATTTTTTTGCTAGGAGCCTGCAATATCCAGTAGTGGATTTGGCCGTTCTATGGATCGAAAGGAATTTCAACAAACATAGGAAAAGAGACATTTCCTCGGTCAGCCAGCACAGCTAGTTCTAACTTTTGCCACTGGCTGATGTGTCTAATGTATACAGCTGATTCTAGGGTGAAGCAGTTTAAACCCCCAACAAATGCTACAAACTTAAAATACTTATGACACAGTCAATTTAGAAAGAATTTCCAAAAAGTAAAGTGAAAACTATTTTTGTGGCCCTCTAATCATACCAAAAAGTCTAAATGGAAAAGGCATGTATTATGTACATAGGAGAGTGGAGGACGGATTTAACTCCTAGTATATACAGTGGATATAAAAAGTCTACACACCCCTGTTAAAATGTCAGGTTTCTGTGCTGTAAAAAAATGAGACAAAGATAAATCATTTCAGAACTTTTTCCACCTTTAATGTGACCTATAAACTGTACAACTCAATTGAAAAACAAACTGAAATATTTTAGGTGAAAAAAAAAAAAGAAAAATAATGTGGTTGCAAAAGTCTGCACGCCCTCTTATAACTGGGGATGTAGCTTGTTCAGAATTAAGCAATCACATTCCAAATCATGTTAAATAGGAGTCAGCCTTCACCTGCCATTATTTAAAGTGCCTCTGATTAACCCCAAATAAAGGTCAGCTGCTCTTGTTGGTCTTTCCTGCATTTTTCTTAGTCGCATCCCACAGCAAAAGCCATGGTCCACAGAGAGCTTACAAAGCATCAGAGGAATCTCTTTGTTAAAAGGTATCAGTCAGGAGAAGGGTACAAAAGAATTTCCAAGGCATTAGATATACCATGGAACACAGTGAAGACAGTCATCATCAAGTGGAGAAAATATGGCACAACAATGACATTACCAAGAACTGGAGCTCCCTCCAAAATTGATGAAAAGATGAGAAGAAAACTGGTCTGGGAGGCTACCAAGAGGCCTACAGCAACATTAAAGGAGCTGCAGGAATATCTGGCAAGTACTGGCTGTGTGGTACATGTGACAACAATCTCCCGTATTCTTCATATGTCTGGGCTATGGGGTAGAGTGGCAAGACGAAAGCCTTTTCTTACGAAGAAAAACATCCAAGCCAGGCTACATTTTGCAAAAACACATCTGAAGTCTCCCAAAAGCATGTGGGAAAAGGTGTTATAGTCTGATGAAACCAAGGTTGAACTTTTTGGCCAAAATTCCAAAAGATATGTTTGGCGCAAAAACAACACTGCACATCACCAAAAGAACACCATACCCACAGTGAAGCATGGTGGTGGCAGCATCATGCTTTGGGGCTGTTTTTCTTCAGCTGGAACTGGGGCCTTAGTTAATATAGAGGGAATTATGAACAGTTCCAAATACCAGTCAATATTGGCACAAAACCTTGAGGCTTCTGCTAGAAAGCTGAACATGAAGACGACCCAAAGCATACATCCAAATCAACAAAGGAATGGCTTCACAAGAAGAATATTATAGTTTTGGAATGGCCCAGCCAGAGCCCAGACCTGAATCCGATTGAAAATATGTGGGGTGATCTGAAGAGGGCTGTGCACAGGAGATGCCCTCGCAATCTGACAGATTTGGAGTGTTTTTGCAAAGAAGAGTGGGCAAATCTTGCCAAGTCAAACTGTGCCATGCTGATAGACTCATACCCAAAAAGACTGAGTGCTGTAATAAAATCAAAAGGTGCTTCAACAAAGTATTAGTTTAAGGGTGTGCACACTTATGCAACCATATTATTTTGTTTTTATATTTTTTCTTCCCTCTACCTAAAATATTTCAGTTTGTTTTTCAATTGAGTTGTACAGTTTATAGGTCACATTAAAGGTGGAAAAAGTTCTGAAATTATTTATCTTTGTCTCATTTTTTTACAGCACAGAAACCTGACATTTTAACAGGGGTGTGTAGACTTTTTATATCCACTGTACCTACCTGCCTAAAGGCATATTTCTTTTTCAGGATACTCTCAGTCCTTTGTCTTCACTATATATATATATATTTACTCATGAAAGTGATCACTTTATTCAGATATGACCTCTCTCATAATATACAGTATTCACTATAATAATTTAAATATACCTAACTTACCACAGCTTCTTAAAATAGTTTATTCAAGTACATTTATGCGTTCTATTGAAGTGTAATACATATGTATAGAATGGTAATTCCTTCAAATATCAGACCTATGAATCTTCACATAAGAAGAAACATCACACAGCTGTAATGATATTCGCAGCAATGTATATTTATTTACATAGGGTGCACAAGGGCATGGAACACAGTTATTTCTTTAATGCATTTAAAAGAGCACACTTTAAATATTACCAGGTCTGCATGAACAATATTAAGAAAATCTTGTTTAAAATCCATTTAACTAGCAGGAAGTGCACAAAGCATACTTACATCTGTATATTTAATTAGCAGACAAATATGACTCATATATCTATATCACTGTTCATTGGCTGACAGGGGCAAATCCCCAGATCAGTTAAACATTTGAATAATTTTTGTTCTGCTTTGATAGCATCATTTGAAAAAAGAAAAATCACAAATATCCATCTTCCAGATGCAACAAAGAAAACATCTGCTTCTGGGCCAGTGTGAGGGGAGGGTATGGTGTCAATTTCAATCTTATCTAATTATATTAACAAAGGCTCTCTGTTCCCTCCTTACCCACCCATGTCTCCAACTGATACATACACACACACACTCATTATTCAGATCTTAGGAAGTGATTTAACAAACACAAACTTGATTTATTTACTCAAAAATGCATATTTTCCCAAAAAAAATGTTATGTTCATGGCTCCGCTGCTAATATTATTAGTTTGGTAAATACTGTATTTGGCAAGTGTCCATTTTTTTGAACTGCAGTGGTTCTTTAAGAGCTCACTGCTGCATTCTACTTCAAGGCTTTTATGTATACAAAAAAGGAAAGGGTACTATGGCCCTCTTCCTAAAATTCCCCAATTTATCAGTAATTTCCACTAGCTTTATAGATTTCAATTAAACAGAGTTAGTGAGATACTGTTTGTATAACACCAGACATTTTATTGTAGCTGGTGCAATTGTAACATTCTCTAAAGTTTAGGCAACATAAATTAGTTTTAAAATTTAGAAATGATCAAAGCAGACTTATGATAAGATCCATTCAAATAATATTTTAGTTTATTTTCATCAAGAATTTTAACTAGCCTATTTATTACAGCTTTAGGTTAATAAGAACCTGTCAGTAAAAATGGAAGATCAAAATAATAAGAGTGAATGGGGAAAAGTGGAGGAAAGAGTGAAAAGTATACAGATTTTAAAATGGAGCAGATCAGAACAAAATGAAGTCAGAGCACAGTTAAGAGAGATGAGAAGAGAAATAAGGATTAAGATGGAAAGTATAAAAGAGGAATTAAAAGGGAAAAGGTATAAGAACAAGTAAAGGTAAGGAGGCAGTCAATGGAGGGCCCCAGTGCAAAAAACTGTTTTGGGCCCCCCTCTGGTGCAAACTCATATATACATATAAATATATACAGTGTCTTGCAAGAGTAGTCACCCCCCTTGACTTTTTACCTATTTTGTTACATGACCTTCCAGCAGGACAATGACCCCAAACCCAATGCTAAAGCAACACTTGAGTGGTTTGAGGGGAAACATGTAAATGTGTTGGAATGGCCTAGTCAAAGCCCAGACCTCAATCCAATCCAATCCCCCCTCTCACCCCTGTGTCTCTTCCCCCCCCCCCCCCCCCACTTCCTCCCCTGTATCTCTTTCTACCTCAGTCCCTCTCCCTCCTCTGTGCTCCTGTCTGCATCTACGGGTGTGAAACCATTTGTGTGCTTGGCAAATTGTTAATTTATTATTATCATTAAATTCATAATTTTTATGAAGCCTGTAACTCGTCAGCCATTTTGAGCCTCTCCCCCTCTCAAGCCAGTCACATTCGAGCCCCGCAATGAACCCCTCCGGCCTTCGGCGCTCATTGCAGGCCCGTCAAGCCAGTCAGTACGGGCATACAGCTGAGTGCCTTTGGCGCTCATTGCAGCCCCTGTCAAACGGGTAACTTTCGGCCCCCAAGATGAGCGCCTCTGTCGCTCATAGCGAGGCCCAAAATGAGCGCGTTTGGCACTCATTGCGAATGCACAACCGTGTAACTTTTAACATTGCTTGACAACACCTCGCAATTACGACAACCATTATAGTTGATATATATAATATAATATATATATATATAATATATATTGTATAATATATGTATATATATATATATATATATATATATATATATACAGTGCCTTGCAAAGGTATTCACTCCCTTGACTTTTTACCTATTTTGTTACATTACAGCCTTAAGTTCATTGTTTTGTTCATCTGAATTTTATGTGATGGATCAGAACACAATAGTCTAAGTTGGTGAAGTGAAATAAGAAAAATATATACATAAAACTATTTAAAAAAAATAGAAAACAGAAAATTGGCATGTGCGTATGTATTTACCCATTTTGTTATGAAGCTCATAAAAAGCTCTGGTGCAACCAATTACCTTCAGAAGTCCCATAATTAGTGAAATGACGTCCGCCTGTGTGCATTCTAAGTGTCACATGATCTGTCATTACATATACATACCTTTTTTGAAAGGCCCCAGAGGCTGCAACACCTAAGCAAGAGGCAACACTAACCAAACACTGCCATGAAGACCAAGGAACTCTCCAAACAAGTAAGGGACAATATTGTTGAGAAATACAAGTCAGGGTTAGGTTATAAAAAAATATCCAAATCTTTGATGATACCCAGGAGCACCATCAAATCTACCAAATGGAAAGAACATGGCACAACAGCAAACCTGCCAAGAGATGGCCGCCTACCAAAACTCACGGACCGGGCAAGGAGGGCATTAATCAGAGAGGAGGCACAGAGACCTAAGGTGACCCTGGAGGAGCTACAGAGTTCCACAACAGAGACTGGAGTATCTGTACATAGGACGACAATAAGCCGTACGCTCCATAGATTAGGGCTTTATGGCAGAGTGGCCAGAAGAAAGCCTTTACTTTCAGCAAAAAACAAAATGGCACGTTTTGAGTTTGCAAAAATATATGTTGGAATGGCCTAGTCAAAGCCCAGACCTCAATCCAATAAAAAATCTGTGGTCAGAATTAAATATTGCTGTTCACAAGAGCAAACCATCAAACTTGAAAGAGCTGGAGCAGTTTTGCAAAGAGGAATGGGCACAAATCCCAGTGGTAAAGATGTGGCAAGCTCATAGAGACTTATCCAAAGCGACTTGGAGCTGTGATTGCCGCAAAAGGTGGCTCTGTAAAGTATTGATTTTAGGGGAGTGAATAGTTATGCACATTGACTTTTTATGTTATTTTGTCCTATTTGTTGTTTGCTTCACAATAAAAAAAAAACATCTTCAAAGTTATGGGCATGTTCTGTAAATTAAATGGTGCAAATCCTTTAAACAATCCATGTTAATTCCAGTTTGTGAGGCAACAAAACACGAAAAATGCCAAGGGGGTGAATACCTTTGCAAGGCACTGTGTATATATATATATATATATATATATATA
The DNA here is from genome assembly GCA_027410445.1 of Discoglossus pictus. Lineage (NCBI taxonomy): Eukaryota > Metazoa > Chordata > Amphibia > Anura > Alytidae > Discoglossus > Discoglossus pictus. Next base: position 359,830,075 of record CM050164.1, on the reverse strand, counting down.
TATACATATTTTATATAATAAGTATTGTCACGCAATGTTAAAAATTACGCACATTTGGGGAGCCTCCAACAACAACAACAAAAATAATAATATATATATAAATGTATATATATATATATATATATATATATATATATATACATATATATATACATATATATATACATATATGTTTATATACACACACATTTGTGGAGCCACTAACAGCAGCTGCCCCCGCCCCCCTGCCCCCACACACACACCTGATGCCACTTTAGGGACCCTCCAGCAGCTCTTTATCCCCCCCTGTGCCCAACCTGATCATCCCTTGGCCCCTCTTGATCCCCCGCTTTGCGCTTCCTAAAACACCAGCACTTCTCCCGCACTGTAGCCTTCCCTGCCACCCCATGCAAACAATACATATATATCTATACAGTGGGGGGGGGAGTATTTGATGCCCTGCTGATTTTAATAATTTGTCCACTGACAAAGAAAAGATCAGTCTATAATGTTAATGGTAGGTGTATTTTAACAGTAAGAGACAGAATAACAAAAGAAAAAATAAGAAAAATGCTTATCAAAAAATATATAAATTGATTTGCAGGTCAATGAGGGAAATAAGTATTTGACCCCTTTGTCTTAGTACTTGGTGGTAAAACCCCTGTTGAAAATCACAGAGGTCAGACGTTTCTTGTATTTGGCCACCAGGTTTGCACACATCTCAGGAGAGATTCTGTCCCACTCCTCTTCGCAGATCCTCTCCAAGTCATTAAGGTTTTGAGGCTGATGTTTGGCAACTCAAACTTTTATCTCTCTCCACGGATTTTCTATGGGATTAAGGTCCAGAGACTGGCTAGGCCACTCTAGGACCTTAATGTGCTTCTTCTTGAGCCAATCTTTTGTTGCCTTGACTGTGTGTGTTTTCAGTCATTGTCATGCTGGAATACCCATCCATGACCTATTTTCAATGCCCTGGCTGAGGGATGCAGGTTCTCACCCAAGATTTGACAGTACATGGCCCTATCCATCGTCCCTTTCATGCAGTGCAGTTGTCCTGTCCCCTTTACAGAAATACACCCCCAAAGCATAATGTTTCCACCTCCATGTTGAGCGGTGGGCATGGTGTTCTTGGGGTCATAGGCAGCATTCCTTCTCCTCCAAACACGGGGAGTTGAGCTCGATTTTGGTCTCATCTGACCACAACACTTTCTCCCAGTTGTCCTCTGAATCATTCAGATGTTAATTGGCAAACTTCAGCCTGTACATGTGCTTTCTTAAACAGGTGGACCTTGCGGGCGCTGCAGGATTTCAGTCCTTCATGGCATAGTGTGTTACCAATTGTTTTCGTGGTGACTATGGTCCCGGCTGCCTTGAGATCATTAACAAGATCCTGCTGTGTAGTTCTGGGCTGATTCCTCACCGTTCTCATGATCATTGAAACTCCACGAGGTGAGACCTTGCATGGAGCATCAGGCCGAGGTAGACTGGCAGTTATTTAGTGTTTCTTTAATTTGCGAATAATCACACCAATTGCTGTCACCTTCTCATCAAACTGCTTGGCGATGGTCTTGTAGCCCATTTCAGCCTTGTGTAGGTCTACAATCTTGTCCCTGACATCCTTGGACAGCTCTTTGGTCTTGGCCATGGTGGAGTGTTTGGAATCTGATTGATTGAGGTCCAGAGACTGGCTAGGCCACTCTAGGACCTTAATGTGCTTCTTCTTGAGCCAATCTTTTGTTGCCTTGACTGTGTGTGTTTTCAGTCATTGTCATGCTGGAATACCCATCCATGACCCATTTTAAATGCCCTGGCTGAGGGAAGCAGGTTCTCACCCACGATTTGACAGTACATGGCCCTATCCATCATCCCTTTCATGCAGTGCAGTTGTCCTGTCCCCTTTACAGAAAAACACCCCCAAAGCATAATGTTTCCACCTCCATGTTGAGCGTGGGCATGGTGTTCTTGGGATCATAGGCAGCATTCCTTCTCCTCCAAACACGGCGAGTTGAGCTCGATTTTGGTCTCATCTGACCACAACACTTTCCCCCAGTTCTCCTCTGAATCATTCAGATGTTAATTGGCAAACTTCAGCCTGTACATGTGCTTTCTTAAACAGGGGGACCTTGCGGGCGCTGCAGGATTTCAGTCCTTCATGGCATAGTGTGTTACCAATTGTTTTCGTGGTGACTATGGTCCCGGCTGCCTTGAGATCATTAACAAGATCCTGCTGTGTAGTTCTGGGCTGATTCCTCACCGTTCTCATGATCATTGAAACTCCACGAGGTGAGACCTTGCATGGAGCATCAGGCCGAGGTAGACTCGCAGTTATTTAGTGTTTCTTTCATTTGCGAATAATCACACAAATTGCTGTCACCTTCTCATCAAACTGCTTGGCGATGATCTTGTTGCCCATTCCAGCCTTGTGTAGGTCTACAATCTTGTCCCTGACATCCTTGGACAGCTCTTTGGTCTTGGCCATGGTGGAGTGTTTGGAATCTGATTGATTGCTTTTGTGGATAGGTGTCTTTTATACAGGTAACGAGCTGAGATTAGGAGCACTCTCTTTAAGAGAGTGCTCCTAATCAACTCGTTACCTGTATTAAAGACACCCGGGAGCAGAAATCTTGCTGATTGATAGGGGATCAAATACTTATTTCCCTCACTGGCCTGCAAGTCAATTTATAACTTTTTGGACATGCGTTTTTCTTGTTTTTTTTTTTGTTTTGTTATTTTGTCTCTCACTGTTAAAATACACCTAAGATTAAGATTATAGACTGGTCATTTCTTTGTCAGTAGACAAAAATTCAAAATTAGCAGGGGAGATATATATAGTATCTCACCTCACAAAAGTGAGTACACCCCTCACATTTTTTGTAAATATTTTATTATTAGCGACTAGCCCATCCAAAATGACGGCAATAAAATGTGAAGCCTGGCAATGCTGTTTGCCACACAATACAATGTTTTGTCTCTTCTGAGCACCTTCTGTGCTCTTCGCGAGCCCTGCACTTAGCACCTTCGGTTGCTCATAGCGTGGCTCGCAATGAGTGCCTTCGGGGCTCATTGCGGGGCTCTTTTCCCATCTACTTCACATCTCACTACAGGCCTCGGCAACTTACAACTTGCCACGTGTCTCTTTCCTCCATCTCCCCCTGTTCCTTCCCTGTGTCTTATTCCTCTGTGCCTCTCTTGAATCCTTGCGTGGCGTTCGCGGACTGCCCTTGGTTTAATTTTTAAAGTCCCTTGTGCCTGGCGTCGTTGGTGTAAGTTTTACTGTCTTTGACGCCATATATTTCCTAAGTCCCGCGTGCCTGGCGTCGTTGGTGTAAGTGTTACTGTCTTTTGTGTCATGCATTTTCAAAGTTCTGCGTGCCTGGCCTGGCAGAGCCTCGTTTTCATCTTGTTTCAGAATTTTTACGTTTTTTCGGCCACCATTTTTCCCCCCGCTTTCGTGATTTTCGATCGTTAAGAAAGACAAAATATGCCTCAATTTAACTTGCAACCTCACTCACATGCTCCCTGGCTCTCCCCCTGTCCTTTTTGTGAGTGTGTAAGTGAATTTGAGGCATATTTGTGTGTTTTCGTCGTCTTTTCCATTTCGGTGGTTTTGTCGTTAAAGTCGTAATTTTTGCAAGATCGTGCCTCAACGGCTTGGCACGCAAGCGAGGCTCGCAAGCGTGACGACGACTTGCAGTTTGACAACTATTCTATGTGATATCTTTTCATGTGACAACACGGAAGACATTACACTCTGCTACAATGTAAAGTAGTAAGTGTATATTTGCTGTATATTTTCATGAGTGAATACACCCCAAAGTGGAAATGTCCAAATTTTGCTCTGCTTCAGTATGTCACAGTACATGTTGGCATTTATGGTTCACTCAATGAATTGTAGCTCCCCAGCGCCGACAGCACTCATTCAGGCTCGGACAAAACATATGTCTATATGTGTATATATGTTTTCTATAATATGTTGTGTTAATTCCTTCTATATGCATTTACCCGATGATGTCAGATACTGTCTCCACTCTCTCTGCATTGCTGTTTACGTCCAAACTGAGGGTTTGATTTCATATCAGTGTTTTTGTGTTCCTTGTGCATTATTCATTTATCTGTCATTTAGGGATTATTTCAACTACCTTTCCTCAGTATAGATGTATACTATTGGTGGTGGGAGTGTCATGGTCTGAGCCTGCATTAGTGCTTCCGGCACTGGGGAGCTACAGTTCATTGAGGGAACCATGAATGCTAATTTTTTTGAGGTAACTCATATCACACTTTTTTAGACATTGAAATAGTCCACCGGTTTCTTGACTGGTAAATATTTACAGTTATACAGTTGAGAGATGCTTGGTCTCCCATGAAGATTCAAACGACCATGACGTTTAAAAAAAAATTTTGTTCAGATTAAATATAATCAGAATTGTGTAACACCAAAATATTTTTACGTTATTTAAACCTGTTTTGCTAATGAATAACTGTGTCTAGGGAGCAGCCATGCAGTTTTAGGAGGAAGTTTCTGACATTGGAGGCAGAGACAGGTTTGAAATAAAACAGTGACAGTTTGGATTGCCACTGCTTGCTTTTAAGTATGTGATTGTGCATCCCGACAGCAGATCAGGCAACTGTGTAATATCATTGGTAAATTCAAGGGAATACCCACTGAAACTTACCCTATGGGAATATATGAGTATTGGAGTTGTGAACACTAAGATTAATTAAAGGGATTTAGCAGCACCAATTCTCATTGGTGTGCTATAATAGTTGAATGGAGTTCTCTCTGCAGATTTCTGGATTTTATTGAAGCTCTTCCAATTAAAGTATTTGTTAACTAGAATGCATACCTCCCAAATAGTGGAACATACATCAGACATCTCATTGTGTTCAGTCCAAATCCATATGTGGCCAGATATTGTGACTGTGATGGCAGTGTAAGGTATGAATTGGTTTGGTCTATAAACAAATAATGAAAACAGCAGTCAGCTTTATTCAGTTTTTGGTACAGCTTGTGTGTATCACAAATGCTTGCAGAAAAGTCGGTTCATCAGTGGCATAATAGAGCTAGACTGTTTTATTTTTTCTGCATATGTTTAAACTTTGCATACCATAGATTGCTCTTAAATAATATTGCTTCATGCCCTAAAAAATGTTAGAAAATAAAAAATATTTAGCTAAAAGACTATACAAGACAAACTGTCTTGTGCTAGCCCCAAGTTTAGATGTTTCACAAGAGCATGATTAAATTCTAATTTACTAAAACACAATTTTCTGTTCAAATAGCTTACATGGAAGAACCTTTTATCTTTTCCCTACTCTTATCTGAATATCCTATCTTCTATTAAATTATCCTTACACTTCTCCCCATAATCCCAGTAGAACATCTACATTAAAATGTAATCATAGTTACAGGAAATAATTCACTTGTATGCATGGGAGAGTTTTGCTGCTTAAAGTGCAATCAACTGCTCTGGAGCATATTGTATTATCCCTATAGTATTTAGCAGGGAATGCTGCAGTCAATATAAAAATCCCTGGCGTGCAATTTCTACGAAAGTATATTTCGTAGTCTAATAGAAAAACCAATTCTTTAGCAAGTCATAAAAGAAAGGAAGACCTTCATTTTATCATTCAAATTATACCCGATGCATGTTAGTCAAATTCAAATATCATTATGTAAGATGAAGTTCTATTAACAAGGCTGTTGCCTGTGGTTTGTGGCTAAAAACATGGAATTATGTAAAATGTTTGTACCATATTACAAAATCTGCATGCACAATATCATATTCCTGTAAGACTTACACAACTCATATTGCAGCATCTTCAGATATATATTGCATCCCTTGCTCTTTCAGAGGTAATCATGTATAAATACATTTATAGATTTTCGTATGCCTGTGTTCACAGCTTATTCCACAAAGATTCTTCTTGGCAATAAATAGAGTCTATTGCCCACTTAAAGAAACTCAAATATTTCCTTGGATATTAAATTCCAAACCACTCATCCAGGGATGTAACTCTCTATCTGCCTCTTTGAAAGATTGTATATGTTTCATAACAGTCTTTAAAATTCTTCTATGAATATTTCTACAGCTATTAGTGCTTCTGAAAAGGATTTTTTGAATTGCTTGTACTACTAAGTAGGCACTTTCCGCACTGATTTAGCACGTCTCAAAGTTGACCTCATTACCTTATGTACAATCATGAGGTAAATTATAAATATGGACTGATAAATTTTGCAAAGTTATGTATACAGACAACAAATGGAAATGAGTGTGTTTGGTATGCAAATGTTTGCTGTATTGAAATTAACACAATTTGTTGATGGGTCTATAATATTTTACTGTGTCCCAGACATACCAGAGTGTTGATCAAATGAAACAAGGAGTTGCTAAGGTTTACTAATAAAAAAATTACTTAATCTGCCACGAATCTCTACTGGGCATATCATTTTGTTGTCTATTTAATAATACCATGAATATCATTGAGCCAGCATTTCATTGGTAATGAAAAAAAATAGTGAATCAAATTAAAACAGAAAGTGATCTTATTCTGTGGTTTTTGCACAGTACATTATGAAGTTTAAGTAAAAACGGGGGCCCCTATTCAATTGAACAAGTGTTGGGTACTGGAGCCCGTAATGTAGCCCGTAAACCAGGGGTGGGCAATTTCGGTCCTGGAGAGCCACACACATGACTGGATTTGAAGATATCCTTGCTGTGTACAGATGAGTCAAGCAGGATGACTGAAGAAGTGATTGACTCACCTATGAGCAGCAGGGATATCATCAAATCCAGGCATGCGTGTGGCCCTCCAGGACCGAACTTGCACACCCCTGCTGTAAAGTAATTTGCTATTCAATTGGCTTCTTTTAGCAAGCTGTGACCAATTTACGGGTTACAGGCTGAAAGCCCTGCAGTTGCCAAAATCGTAAATTTTAACCATCTAAGCCTTTGAAGCCTGTAAAAGTTACAATCGCTAAAATCGCAGGTCAATTGCTACAATTCCTCAAGCCTGCAAATGTTTTTACACCCATAAATGGCAAATGTAGAGGAAAATCCTACAGGTACCAGATAGGACTCACAGGGGGGTTAAACGCCGGTTTCTAGCACTGTAAATGCAAATAAAAAATCAATACTACACTTTAAAAGACAGGCAAAGCGATGCTAGACATTAGAATTAATTGCACAACAGTCTCAAGTTCGCAAATCTGATATCAAAAATATTTCTTTTTACGTTTAATTTCCGCGTCATATAAATCTCGGGAATCAATGAGTTAATACATATCAGGCCACCCACATGGACTAATTCGCCATTCGTTTTTATTATTTTGTACATTTTGTACAGTCTGATTGCATATCGGACATCTAAAAGCAAATGGATTAATGTTTATCCGCCATGTTTTATTGATGTAATGATGACGGTCTCATTTACTATTGGCTGTTTCTAAATTGGTAGTTACGGGCTTGCTTAATTGATCATGATTATGCTCTGAAATGCTACTTACGATTGCATGGTTTACAGTTTTTCGTCTTTCGGCCCTTAAATTGCTGGCTTGTTCAAATCAATCGCTCTGTAATTGTAGCAAATTTGAATAATTAAATAAGGCCCTATGTCTGACCCAATTGTCAGATTTTTCTTTTTTCATAATTTCTTACCATTTTATATTGAAATACAAAATAGATGTAAAGAATCATGTAACTGATATATAACACAAGATAAAATAGAAGTACAGAATGTAATCAATAGTTACACATATTGTGATATTACATTTTGAATTAAATATTAACAAATAAAGTGTATATAGAGTATTGAAATAGTAGATTATGGTCTGATTAAAATAATAATTGTCTATTTTTAGATGCTTTGTATAGAGGTTCTCTTGTACGATTTTTTTTTTAACTTTCTGAAAACTCCTTTGTTCTTAAGATACTAAGGCCCTCATTCAATTGCAACTTGGCCAATTGAATAGGGGTCTAAATAAGCACATAACATATTTTTTTTAAATAAGTTTTTAGTTAGTAAATATCTATTCAAAAGCAAGATTTTCACTAACTAAAAACTTAGTTTAAAAAAATATGCTATGTGCTTATTTAGAGCCCTATTCAATTGGCCAAATCGCAATTGAATGAGGCCCTATGCCTTATGTATCAAAGGGTGAGGTTTTTAAAGACTTTTTTAAAGTGTCAAATTTTAGTACATATGCCCCACAGATAACATAGCCCAAATATTTGTATTATTATCTTTCTACTATTTTATATTTTAATAGGTCTAGTGTAATAACACACTGATATACAAGTAACGTTGGGAAGCTAAATAAGTATGATAAGTACATAAAGGGACAATGTAGTCCAATAGTTTTATTATGCTATTTTAATGAATTACTATTGATAATGGGCAGAACTTTTTAGTAGAGAGTACCTTCCCTATATGTAAGTATATGTTTCTTGTCAAGTAGTTGACAATCTTCTGCTATTACAGTACCACTCAGTGGTGGGGATGCCTGTTAATCCACAATCTAGAGTTGCACATTGTGCATTAGCACGACTCACGTCTACATGAATTTTACTAAATCTCATGTATTATGATTAGGTCAATAATGTAGTGTGGTAATGTGTGGTAGTGTGCAAAGTAGCATTATGTATCCACCCCTTTTACACATCACAAACAGTGGGACCTATTAAATTCAAAGACCGCAGCGGCCGTGGTATAGCCGCAAAGCATGCATGCTTGAAATTTGGCAAAGTTACAGAGCAATTAAATTAGACAAGCCCGCAACATACGTGGCCGACATCCAAATCCATAAACCATGCTTCCGCACGTTCCATTTGCGGCCGTGAACATGATCAATTAGTCAAACCCATGGTTACGGGATGGTTAGATGGAGCCAATAGTAAAAGAGATTGTCATCAATACATCACTAAAAAAAGGAGGTTTGATTTAAATCACTTACGGGTTTGAAGTCTGAGTTGCAATCTGACCAGCATTCCAGAAATAATGCAATATTAAATAATCAATAAATATAATATTCTAATCAATGCAAGTTCTATTCTATAACACATTGGTTGCCGGGATTGATATAACACGGAAATTAAACTTAATTTGCTGATTTGTGGGCTTGAGAATATTATACTATTAATATTAATAACTTACATCAATTTCCCTTTCATTTAAAATACAGTATTGTGTTTATATTTGCTTTTACAGTGCTACTGACAGGACTTTAACCCCCTTGCGGGTTTTTGGCTCCTTTTGCCATTTACTATTGTAACATTTACGGGCTTGACAGATCAAAGGCTAAGCAGGGACAGAGTTCAGATTTTGACTGCCCATAGGGTTTTTCTGCCTGTAATCCGCAGATCATTTGCAGGTAGCTGAAAGAGGCCAATTTAATAGGCGCAACTCTTGGGGACTTCTTTACAGGCTTAGGGAACTCAAATTCACTGAATTTAATAGGGGCCAGTGTATGTGTGTTTTAAGGGTCAAGCATGCGCAGTTTAACAGCTATTTCCATGGCACAGGCACAGCTGCATGTAAAAAATACAATGCAGATTTGTTTAGATTCCGCTCATGCCCCATTTAAGGTATAATATTGATTGGGAAAGACACAATGGTTTGCATTACATCATTACTACATAATAACAATAAGCTCTGTAAAATAATAACATTGTCAACATCATCACAAATTAATCACTTTTTTTGGCAACCATATAAATAAATTATTAAAAAGAAATATTAATCAACATTATTTTGACATAGCCCATATATATATATATATATATATATATATATATATATATATATATATATATATATGCACACACAGGCCCTCATTCAATTGCGATTTGGCCAATTCAATAGTGCTCTAAATAAGCACATAACATATATTTTTAAAATAAGTTTTTAGTTAGTGAAAACCTTGTTTTTGGATAGATGTTTACTTACTAAAAACTTCTTAAAAAATATATGTTATGTGCTTATTTAGACCCCTATTCAATTGGCGAAATTGCAATTGAATGAGGGCCATAGTATTCATTACAGACATACAGACATTTCCTGCATTTTTTTTTTGTTTTATTTAAATGTTTTAACTAAATTTTAGTTTTTCCTCTTCATTGTAACTGTCACATACAAATACTTACTTCTAAGAATCCCATTGATGAACAGTTCCTCAGCATCTGGAACCACACCTCTCTCAATGTATTCTCCACTGCATTCTGCAGTTCTTATCTGTGAACTTAGGCCACACTCACAAGGAAGGTAACTAACACTGCAAGTTTAATATTGTTACAAACAGCAAGCATGTTGTTTTCATAGAAATGTTAGATTTTATAACAAGATGTTATATTGAGCAACAAGAAGAGTAATTATTTAATTTTTTTATTTCTCCATTTTAAACATTATCACTATGTTTAATAATTTATAGTAATAATATGCTGCAGCTATCAAATATAAAAAAGAACATTTTAACATATCCACATCTTTCCTCTCACACTAATATTCGTTTATACCTCTCCCTTGTGGGTGTGATCTTAGATTACAGATATAAAAGATGGCTACATGCATGACATTAAGCAGAAGAAAGAGAGTAGTTTCAGAAGATTAGAAACTTTTACTTTGTGGACTTCTTGGAGGTAAGTAAAGTATGTATTTTATATGACAGTAGAATAATTGGAAAGCAAAAATGCACAATGAGTTTCCCTAAAATGGGGATCTTCAACAGCTGAAAACATAGAAAAATAAATTATGGATCATAAGCCTAAAGTTTTGATTACTTACCGTTTATACTCAAGTATCAGCCGACCTGAGTATAAGCCGAAGCACCTATTTTACCACAAAATACTGGGAAAAATGAGTGACTCGAGTATAAGCCGAGGGTGGGAAATGTGCTGCCCCCTGTGTCCCTCTTGTGCCCTCTGTGTCCCCCTCTTGTGTGCCCTTTTCATGTGCCCACCCTCTCTCCCCTATGTCTCTTCTCCCCTCTCCCTCCCCTGTGTCTCTTCACCCCTCTCCCTTCCCTGTGTTTATTCTCCCCTCTCCCTTCCCTGTGTCTCTTCTCCCCTCTCCCTTCCCTGTGTCTCTTCCCCCCTCCCTTATCACCCTCCTCAACCCCCCTCCTCATTCTCAACCTCCCTCCTCAACCCAACTCCTCATCCTCAACCGCCCTCCTCATCCTCCCTCCTGATCCTCAACCTCCCTCCTCAACCCTCTTATCCTCAACCCCATGCGTGCCATGTCATTAGCATATACCGGGTGCAGACGCAGGAAGGAGCCGAGGCCGGAGGAGAAGCTGCAGATGAAGGTAAGTGAGGGGAAAGGGAGGGGGGGAGGTATTTAGAGGGGTAAAGTGAGGAGGGGTTTTATAATAAGGAGGGGGGTTAGAATGAGGAGGAGGGTTTGAGGATGAGGAGGGGGGGAGGGAAAGAGACACGGGGGTTAGAGAGACACGGGGGGGGGGGGTTAGAGAGACACAGGGGGCAGAGTGACTCGAGTATAAGCCGAGTGGGCCCTTTTTAGCCTTAAAAAAAGGGCTGAAAAACTTGGCTTATACTTCAGTATATACGGTATATGTTATTTGTATGTTAATTTAAATTTCCTTTAAAATAATCTAGTACAGAGCTGTAATCATGTCAGCTTACTTTCTATAGCATTTTATTGTTGCTAATGGTAGAAGGGAGGATCCTCAAATCTGGTCACAGTTAAGAAAGTTACATTTTTAAAGTAAATCTATTAGATTTACTTATTCTAAGTAACAATAAATTACAGACTCGCAGTCTGTTTACATTTCTGCAACAAATGGAACATTGTCTGCGTTTCCCTACCATTTTTGTCTTTGAATGGGTTTATCCAGTCCAGCCTTACGCATGATGTATTCTGCATATAAGTTGAATAGATAAGGTGACAATATACAACCTCGTTGCACTCATTTTCTGATCTTAAACCATTCGGTTGTCTCATGTTCAGTTCTGACTATGGCTTCTTGGTCGACATATAGATTCTTTAGGAGGAGGATGAGATGATCTGGTACTCGCATCTTTTTAAGGACATGCCACGTTTTGTTGTGATCCACCCTGTCAAAGGCTTTAGAATAGTCTATGAAGCATGTTTTTTTTGGAACTATTTTGCTTTCTCTATTATACAGCGAACATTGGCAATATGATCTCTTGTGCCTCTTCCTCTGTGGAACCCAGCTTGCACATCTGGAAGTTCCTGGTCCATATGTTGTTGGAGTGGAGCTTGTAGAATCTTAAGCATTACCTTGCTGGCATATGATATGAGTGCAATTGTTCGATAATTGGAGTACTCTTAGGCACTGCCTTTTTTGGGATTAGGATGTAGACTGACCTTTTCCAGTCTATTGGCCATTGATGAGTTTTCCAAATGTGTTGACATAAGGCAAGCAGCACTTTCACCGCATCATCCTGTAGAATTTTGAATCGTTCAATTGGGATTCCATCCCCTCCTGCAGCCTTATTATCAGCAAGACATCCTAGGGCCCATCTCACTTCACTTTCCAAGATGTCTGGCTCCAACTCATGGGACAAATTATTGAGGTCATCACTGCTGTTAAGATGATTTTTGTATAGATCTTCAGTGTATTCCTGCCACCTCTTCTTTATCTGATCTTCTTCTGTTAAGTCCCTACCATTTTTGTCTTTTATCACTACCACTTTAGCATGAAAGGTTTCTTTTAGGTTTCCAATTTTCTTGAAGAGATCTCTTGATTTACACATTCGGTTATCTTCTTCAATCTCTTTACATCGCTCATTGTAGAAGGTCTCCTTGTTTCTTCTTGCTATCCTCTGGAATTCTGCATTCAGTTGGACAAAACTTTTCTTATCTCCACTGCCTTTCACTTTCCTTCTTTCCTGGGCCACTTTCAAAGCCTCATCAGACAGCCAGCTTGATTTCTTAGTTTTCTTTATTTAAGGGATATTCTTTGTTGCTGTTTCCTGGATAATGTTGCAAACTTCGGTCCAAAGTTCTTCAGGCATTCTGTCTTCCATGTCCAGTTCCTTAAATCTATTTGTTACTTCCACTGCATATTCACAAGGGATTTTATTTCTTTTGTATCTACTTGGTCTGATGTTTTTCCCTCTTTTCTTCAGTTTAATTTTCAACTTTGCAATAATAAGCCTATGGTCGGATCCGCTTGTTTTTGCTGACTATATAGAAATCCTCCATCTTTGGCTGCAAACAATATAGTCAATCTGATTTCTATGTTGTCCATCTGGTGATGTCCATGTGTAGAGTCGTCTTGGAGGCTGTTGGAAGAGGGTGTTTGCTACAACCAGAGAATTATCTTCATAAAATTCTACTAATATCTGATTCGCTTCATTTTGTACTCCAAGGCCAAATTTGACAGTTATTTCAGGTGTCTTTTGGTTCCCTACTTTAACATTCCAGTCTCCTATGATGACAGTAACATATTTTGTTGGTGTTATATCTATGACGTGTTGAATGTCTTCATAGAACTGGACAACTTCAGCCTCTTCAGCCGTGGTTGGAGCAGAGACTTGGATCACTGTGATGTTAAATGGCTTGCCTTGAATTTGAATTGAAATCATTCTGTTATTTATTCGGTTGTAACCGAGTACTGCTTTGGCATCTCTTTGATTGACTATGAGGGCTACTCCATTTCTTCTGCGGGATTCTTGACCACAGTAGAAAATCTGGTGGTTGTCTGAGGGGAAATATCCAATTCCAGTCCATTTAAGTTCACCAGGATATCAATGTTTAACCTGGTCATTTCATTCTTGACCACATCTAGTTTACTTTGGTTCATAGTTCTATCATTCCAGGTTCCTGATCTGAATTGTTCTTTGCAGCAGCCGAATTTCCTTTCCCCTCCAGCCACATCTGCAGCTGGGTGTCCTGTCGGCTTTGGCCCAACCACTTAATTAGATCTGGTGTTACTTGTACTTACCCTCTGCTCTTCCTCAGTAATGTGGTAGGCACCTTCTGACCTGAGGGGCTCATCTTCCTCTGCCATATTGTTATGTCTCTGGTTGTGCCTGCCCATAAGGTTTTCTTAGCAAAGATACAGGAGTGGGTTGCTAGTTCTATTACCGTTGAATATTCACAGGATGATTGTCAATAAAGTGAACACCACCAGTCTTATACACAAACACTCTTAATCCCATTGTCCATGTTTAAATACTTTTATTGTTTAAGATTATATTCTCTTTTATTTAATGGCATATCTATGTTTCCTGGATTATGAATGCATCTTATAGAGGAAAATCAGTAGTGTGAGCAAATATTATTTTGCATGAAAAAATACTGAAATAAACATTTACAAACTCACCCTGGTGCTAAATATTTTCAGTTTGCAAGCTGAGGCTTTTGTTAGTTGACACTCCTGAACATCTCTGCTAAGATTAGCACAAATTCATAATTAATTTTGGCCAATTAGGATAAAGCAGAGTTTAGCTGATACATTTGCATCATACTCTGGGTTTCCATGTGATTCCATCCTGCAGCAACTACATCCTTTGAAAAGTCAAACTCTGTACCTGGCAACCTTTCCTCAGTGTACTTGGTTATGTAAGCTCCCTATGGGTGTGCAAAGATGGATTTTACTCTCAAGCCTATAAGTTTGTAAGTACACTGAAGTTATCTATATAAGACATATTTTCTGATAATCACTGCCTGTTTCTTGCCAAACATTTAAAACCCAGGAAACGTATATATGCCTTTAAGATTTATATTTCTCTTTCTTGCATGCTTCTGGTTATACTGGTTGTGTCCAATTAATACATTTACACAAGCATGGTCGTGTGATTCTTATCTGTAAGTACATAAAATAATTGTAATAATTTATTTTAATTGGGTTGAATTATTTTTTAATAAATGTTAGTTTTTTTTCCATTTTTTAATGTATTTTTATTTTAAGATTTTGATAGATACTATTCATTGTAGATGTGCCACATAACAGTGATCTTTTTGTTTGGGGTTTAAGCCATAATAATACCAAAAAAAAATTTGAATCTCTATTTTTGAAGCTTACAATGTCTGGTATAAACATGAAGAAATGTGAGCTTCGCCATGTTTCTTAAGATATACAGCCTTATTAAATTGCGATTTGGCCAATAGAATAGGGCTCTATATAGGCACATAGCATATTTTTTTTAGAGAAGTTTTTAGTTACTGATCTTCTATCTAAAAGCAAGGTCTTCACTAACTAAAGACTTCTGTAAAAAAATATGCTATGTGCTTATATAGAGCCCTATTCCATTGGCCAAATCGCAATTTAATAAGGCTGATAGTGTGCTAGGTCTGCCATGTATTCTCTATTCACCACAACTTTCCCTGCAGGATACCATGCACATTATTGGTTAGTTATTATAAAGTAATCTTCTTTCTCTATTTCTATTAAACAGTGAAGTGACATCTAGCACAACCAAACAGCTTTATCATCTCAATCTATTCCAACTATGACAACATAATATTTAGCAATGTTTACCATATATTATAATGTTAAATATTGGATTGCAGATTATTATGTCAAAGCCTCAAACTGCTGTGAACCTTCCAATCACTTTGAATTTTTATTAAATCCAGAGCATTAGTTTTTCTTAATATTAAAATATCCATTGGGAAAATAAGAAGTCTGAAAAAATGTAATGCTTCTGTTGACAAATTGCAATAGGAAGCTGAAATAAATAAATGATATGGTAGCATAATACAATTTTTCCATTGAAATAAACATTTTAAAACTTCTACACAATATTAAATAGTGTTTGGCAACATTTGTGCAATTACATCTGTTCATGTGAGAAGTTTGTCTGTTAAACTGAACTCTCTTAATAAAAAGATAAACCTGTTCTATTAATGGTAGGCAGACTGCTGGGGAATCTAACACCCTGCTGAGAACCAGTCATGTACAGTACCAAGCTGATAGGAAAAATATAACTTGCTATCTTCATAGGAATGCTATTGAGTAAGCTGTATATTAGAATACATATGTATTTATTCATTTAGGATTACATTGCTATCAATAAATAGTTTCTAAGCTGAAAATGCCTCGTGCCAAGTCAAAAATGACACTGTCGTCTTTATAGGAACACCAATAATGGGACTTAGAATAAATATGTATTTATTCATTTGTTTTGGATGAAGGTTTGTTCTGTAAGTCTAAACATTCACAAACCAAAATGCTAAGGAAAACACAGCGTGCCATGTTCCTAGGAACACCAATTAAGATTACATCTGTTTTGCAATGAAGATTTTTGAAAGGAAAATACACGTCCCAATGGGATACTAAGTACTTGCCAATTACAAGGAAGCTGCTTTGTGATTTACCTGTGATTTTGCTGATAGAGTCCGGTCAGTGATGAATTTAGTTGTCTTTTAATATAAGAAGAAAAAAATCACTTGTTCAAGGTCACATTGAGTATTTACTTACTCTAAACTAATTTCCTTAGCTGAATTGATATTTATAAAAACAACAAATTGAGAGTGACCTTGAAAACAGTTGTACAATTCACTGAGAATAGTACAGATATTTTCTCTTCATTCTAACATTGGCACATAATTTAATAATATTTTTAAATGCGATTACATTAAACACATACCTTTAACCTAAATACATGTACAGTTTCTTTGACTTGGCAGTAAAAATGACTTCTTTATGTTTAGAAAGTTCCATCTTGTCTGACTTTTATCTAAAAGCTAGGTCGGAGTCTGAGTGGATGCAGTAATTTTATCTATGATTTGAAGAGTGATGGGGAGGAGGGTAGAGGGAGAGATGAGGAGAATGTGTTACTGGAGTTTATGGAATCTTACATTTATTAGCGATAGGATTTATGAGAGATAGGTCATGTCAAATTATCTAATTAGTTTCTATGAAGAGATAAGAAGGAACTTGGACTAACGCAACTCATTCGATATAGGGCCTTATTCAATTGAGCAATTGTTGGATACTGGACCCCGTAATGTAGCCTGTTAACTAAATTGCTATTCAATTGGCGTATTTTAGCTTACCGCAAATGATCTGCGGGTTACAGGCTGAAAATCCCTGCGGTTGTCAAAATCATAACTCCGAGCCAGCTAAGCCTTTGATCTTTCAGGCCCATAAATGTTACAAACGCAAATCGCTATTCAATTGCTGCAATTACTCAAGGCCGCAAATTGCAAATGTAGAAGAAAATCCTACAAGTACCAAGGAGGTTAAATACCTGATGGTAGCACTGTAAATGCAAATAACAAAACAATATTGGACTGTAAAAGACGTGGAAAATGATGAAATTCATTATTAATTAGAATTAATTGCACAACAGTCTCAAGCTGACAAATCTGCAATCAAAAATATTTTTTTTTAGGTTTAATTTCCGTGTTATATCAATCTCGGTAATCAAGGAATTAATACATATTTGGCCACACACATGGACTAGAACATTTCCCTCATTCATTTTTATTACCACATTAGCCCGAATATAAGCTGCACTTTATTTCCGAGCTTGGAAATTACGAGTGCGGCTTATATTTGTGACCGTAAAAAAATGATTGCTGATTTGAGGACTTGAGACTGTTGCACAATTAATTCTAATGTCATTCATCGTTTTTCCCATATTTTACAGCACAGTATTGATTTTTCATTTGCATTTACGGTGCTACATTTAACCCAATTGTGGTCCTATTTGGAACCTGTAGGATTTTCTTTTACATTTGCCGTTTGTGGGTTTAGCGATTGTAACGTTTTACGAGCTACGATTGTCAGCCTGTAACGCGCAAAAGAAGTTACCATAGATACTGATTAGAAAGCCTGTTTCTCTCCAATTTTAAGGGTGCAACTTATAACCGGATATTATGTTTTTTTAATTTTCCCCTTGAAATTCACAGGTGCGGCTTATATGTATGTCTACTGGGCTAGCCACTCACCCTACCTTTCATTTCATCTTTCAGACACCCACCATCTTGCAACCTCTTATGTGGACTTTAACAAACACTCTACCTCTGCCCTCCCTCCTAGCCTCTCACCCACCCGCCCCTGCATTATTTATCTTAAATTATAGAGACTCACATGACTTACACCTGCTCATTCAGCATCACGTGCTTCAAATTAATTAATTAAAAGAAGGCTATATATATATATATATATATATATATATATATATATATATATATACATATCTTAGCTACTCACCCACCACAGTCACTCTGATAAACCTTCCCTCACTCTTTTCCCTAGCGCCTCAATTTATATAAATACATTTATCCTATCTGAGACTAACACTTTTCCCACACCTTCATCTCATCTACTTCCTATACCTACACACTGTGTGATAATGCTCTCTCACTATTTCCTCCTCCTCATCTACTGCCTCTCTCTCAGACCTTCAATTGCAGCCTCTCCATATCATGCCCCCAACACTATAACCATCTTACCTTCCTTGCTCTCCTCTCCTCTTCTTTGCTCCCATGAGCTCCTCTCCCTCCTCCAGTCACAATCTCAACCCTTCCCTAACACTCATGAGCAGAAACACCACTGTAAGTCCCACTCCCATATTCTCCCACTCTCAATCATTCTTCTCCTGGCTGCTGGAGACATATCCCCTAACCCAGGTCCCTCACTCATTTCTACCTGCTTTCAGCCACGCTCTGCCCCAAGGAAAGCAAACACCCAAAACAAAAGAATTTAAAGAACTTGATACCCATCACTTGTCACAAACCTTACACTCTACCTTTCTCCTGCTCTGTCTGGAATGCACTCATGACCTATTAATTACCAACTCCCTCAATCTACTGGCTATCACTGAAACCTGGCTCTCCTCTTCAGACACTACCTCCCCTGCAGCACTCTCTTATGGTGGTTTTCACCTCAGTCACACACCAAGACCTGGGAATAAACAAGGTGGAGGTATGGCTCGCTGTACATTTCACCTCATACCTCCTGTCCCATCCCTCCAATTCTCATCTTTTGAAATTCATACTATCCGCCTGTTCTCTCCTATCTCTCTACATGTTGCTGTGATCTATCACCCCCAGGTACTCCCTCTCAATTTCTCGATCACTTTTCCACCTGGCTCCTGGCTTTCACTTTCTCTCCTCCAACATTCCTTAACTGGTACTTGGTGACTTCAACATTGCCATCAACACACCCACCTCACCATCAGCCACCAAACTGCTTGCACTCACCTCTTCCCTCTGCCTCTCACAACTTACAGATTCTTCAACTCCCCATGCTGGACACTCTCTTGACTTTATTTTCACCAATATCAGCCCCACCTCCAACCCAGTCATCCACCCACTCCCTCTATCTGACCATCACCTCCTTACCTTTAACCTCACCACATCTTCCTCATCTCATCACCCTTCTTCAACCCAGCCACTATTACCCACAGAAACCTACTAGGACTTGACCCTACACAGCTCTCCACAGTGCTCCAACCCCTTCTCAGCCCCATCACCAACCTCAACTGTCCTGACACTGCCAGCTCACACTACAACTCTACTCTCCCTTCCACCCTTGACACCCTTGGCCCCATAACCACATGCAGACGCCCTCAATCTTATCCACAACCATGGCCCACTACACACACACGTTACATTCAGAAGTGCTCCCTCACTGCTGAATGGCTATGGAGGAAATCTATTTCCCATCACTTATATCAACTCTGTCCTCCAACCCCAAATGTCTGTTTGCCACTTTCAATACTCTCCTTTGCCCACCACCTCCTCCCATCCCTTCCTATCTCATGTCTGATGACTTTGCCAACCATTTTATACATAAAATTCAAACTGTCCGCAATTAACTCTCCTCTCATTGCGGCTCCCACACTCCACCCTTTGAACTAATCTGTAATACCCAGTCTTCTCCCTTCCCCATTCCCAGTGCCACTATGAACTACTTTTCCCCTGCACCAGAGCACTAAGTCTCCAGCCTAATATCATCCTCACACCTCACTACCTATTCCATCTCAGGCCATCCCTCCCCTCTCTACCACACTAATCTCAGCTCTCACACACATCTTCCTCCTTTCCATAAACACTAGCACGTTTTCATCTTCTCTAAAACATGCCCTAATTACAACCACTCTTAAGAAACCCTCATCTGACTCTGATGTTGCATCTAACTATCTCCCTATCTCTCTACTTCCCCTGGCTTCCAACCTGCGGGAGCGGCTCGTCTATAATTACCTTAGCAGTTTTATCTCCTCTAACTCCCTCCTGGACACCTTCCAATCTGGCTTTCGGCCCCAACATTCCACTGAGACAGCCCCCTGACAAAAGTCACCAATGACCTGCTCACCGCCAAGTCAAAAGGCCACTTTTCTATTCTGCTTTTTCTGGATCTCACTGCCGCCTTTGACACAGTTGACCATTTGCTTCTACTCTATATTTTCTCCTCCCTCGGGATTCGAGACACTGCTATCTCGTGGTTCTCATCATACCTACAAAAACTATCATTTAGCGTCCCCTTCTCTGGCACCTCTTCTTCTTCTCACCCCTTGTCTGTTGGCGTAACCCAAGGATCAGTCCTAGGCCACCTCCTCTTCTCCATCTATAGATCCTCACTTGGTACCCGAATAAACTCTTTTGGGTTTTAGTATCATCTCTGTGCAGATGAAACTCAAATCTACCTCTCAGCACCAGTTCTATCCTCCTCTCTCATAGCACACGTCTCCAACTGCCTCTCTAGTATATCCTCTTGGATGTCCGCCCACCCTCTAAAACTCAACATGTCTTAGACTGAACTCTTAATCTTCCCACCCTCTACTACAGCTTCAATTTCTCACATCTCTCTCACTGTCAACAATGCCATCATCACTCCCACCTCCCAAGCCTGCTGCCTTGGGGTTCTACTGGACCCTGCCCTCTTTCATCCCTCACATACAGTCACTAACAAAATCTTGCCTTCTCCATCTAAAAAACATATCCAAAATACGTCTCCAGACTTGGCAGCTCCTCTTTCTCAATCACTCCACTAGCTTCCCTTAGCCTTCAGAATACAATTTTAAATCATGACCCTAACTTACAATGCCCTCAACAACAGCGCACCCCTGTACATCTCTGCTCTCATCTCCAAATACTCCCCCATACACCCTCTTCATTTTGCTACCACTCTTGTTACCTCCTCTCACTCCCGCCTCATGGACGTTTCTCGTGCTGCCCCTATTCTCTAGAACTCCTTGCCTCGCTTCACCAGACTATTCTCCTGCCTCAAAGAAGCCTATACGGCTTTACAGTATTTTGCACATTGCTGATCGCATATCGGACTTCTAAAAGTTAATTGATTGACATTTAATCTCCATGTTTTAATGATGACATGATGAAGGTCTAATTTACTATTGGCTGTTTCTAAATCATAGTTACGGCCTGCTTAATTGATTATGATCATGCTCTGAAATGCTACTCACGGGTGCATGGTTTATGGTTTAGGCTTTTAGCCAGGTAGTTGCGGGGGTTCTATTGAATTGCTCTGTAACTGTCGCAAATTTCAAGCCAACAAACTTACAGCGTATATGATGACAACTGCAATTGAATAAGGCCCATACTCTTTTAGGATTTTGCAAAGGTTGTTGATACAGTGCCATATGGGAGACTGCTGTAAATACATGCACATGGATTTGAGAATTGGCTAAGAGACAAGAAACTAAGGGTAGCTGTAAACAGAATACATTCAGATTGGACTAATGTGATGAGCAGGCTTCCTCAGGGTTCAGTATTAGGTCCTCTCTATTTTAACATTTATTTATGATTTAGAAGTAGGGATGAATAAATGGTCTATTTGGGATGAATATGTAAAGAAACAAGGATTGGCGTAATTTAAAAATAGAATAGTTAGAGAAATTACCCTTTGATTGATAAATGGGATATACGCATATTATGGAAACCACAAGATAGAATGGGCAATGTAAATGTATGGTTTATTTGGGATGTTGTTTGTTGTTTGTTTATCTCTTCCTTAAATAGGAAATGGAAATATATGAAAATTGTAATCATAATTGAGGAATGAGATATGAATGTATTGATTTTTATTGTTATGTTTATATGATGTATATTTACATTTATAAATAAACTTAAAAAAAAAAGAAGTAGGGATGAAAAGTAGCGTGTCCAAATGTACTGATGACACTAAGTTGTGAAAGGTAATTAAATAAAAAAATGATGTAATTTCACTACCAGAGGACTTACATAAATCAGACGAATGGGCTGCTAAGTGGCAGATGAGATATAATACAAATAAATGTAAAGTTGTGCATTTGAGAAGGAAAAAAGCATGCTATATTTAATCTAAATGGAACATATCTAGGGTATCAAAGATGAAAAAGGATTTAGGAGTGCTTGTGGACAACCACCTATGTAAAAGTGCTCAATGCCAAGCAGGATCTGGCATTGAGCATTGCTTAATGCATGCTAAATAACATATTAGGAAATATAATTCTGCCACCATACAAATCCCTAGTACGCCCTCATTTGGAATTTGGTGTACAATTTTGGGCACCACTTTAAAAAAAGGACATTTTATAGCTGCAAAATGTACACTGAAGGGGAGCAAAATTAATTTGTGGAATGTAGGGACTAAGCTATGAAAACAGACTAATCAAATTAAACTTTTTTTCTCTAGAAAATGCCTAATCTTAGACAAACACTTTTCAAACATTTTTTTTACAATACTATGGTGCTTTAAGCAGTGATGCAGACTGTCATACTTTATGTATTGGAATTTTACCTTTGCATAGTACTTAGCTGTGGCTACTTAGATCGGTTATAGGA
The DNA here is from genome assembly GCA_027410445.1 of Discoglossus pictus. Classification (NCBI taxonomy): domain Eukaryota; kingdom Metazoa; phylum Chordata; class Amphibia; order Anura; family Alytidae; genus Discoglossus; species Discoglossus pictus. The sequence goes on along the minus strand of CM050164.1, from coordinate 359,807,377 downwards.
AACAGCAGACCTCGAGGACACATAAGACCCACAGACTTCCCAAGTTTTCCCTGTCTTTTCACCGTAAAGGGAGAGCATATCATTTCAACAATACAAGTGCATTTTCTTTCTCTACAACTAGCAAATCACTCTGTTGCATCCACAGATAAATCCGCCATTGTGAATGCATTCACCTGTGGCTCTCTCCTCTAGGGATTTTGCCATTTTTTGCTTTGCTTAAGACAAAAGGCTAAAAACAATGTGCAGTCCTTTTAAAGACATGGGGGGGGAGGGGGGGGGGGGGCAAATATGAGGTCCTTCAAGTGATATAGGTTGCACATCACCTTTACAGAGCAATACCCGGGCTGGGAAGGCTTAATACTTTTTTATTAAGGTTATTTTTACATTTAAGTCATATTTCGCATTCAAGAGCACTTTTTAACAATTAGTATGTATTTTGAACAGTGCATGTTTAAAATGACAAATTTGCTTCTAAAAATCTTTCTATATTATTTTTTTGAACATATACCTGAGAATATATTAGTGTCCAGATTTCATAATTGAAATTAAATTAAGCTTTGAATTCTGTTACTCTAATAGGTGGGTTATTTAGTGTGTAGTTGATGAGGGTTGATGACTTCTAATGAAGTGAGCCCATTTAAAAAGTAACACACAGTGGGTTCTTAATGACAGTCTATTTTATGCCAAGTTTTATACAATGAATGCATATATTTTTTATTCTAATTCTCAAGCTGTTCATTGCTATTCTAGAAAGAGCATCCCATTCTTTTCCTAAATCCAGCTCGGCTCAGAGGTCTGAGTTATATTTCTAAAACTGATTCTGAATACCCTTACGGCAAATAAGAGTTAGGTTACGAATAAATGTAAAGTTTTCTTCTGCTTATTTCTATGTGGCATTCATACTTGCCTTCTTGGATGACAACTGATTGACAGACACCCACCCAAAAATAGGGTTATCATATGTGTTTTTCATTTAATATATTTTGGCCATTTTTCCCTATAATTTAATAGAACTGAAAGCACTGTTCACACAATTTCTAATGAAATACAAAAATGTATGAAGTGTATGAGAATCATAATTAGTTTCGATGGTGTAGAAATTAATGTACAAGTTAATGCAATGTAGGTTGAAAATTATTTACTCGCTCAATTGTCAAGACCTATTAAAAAATGTGAATGCTAATTAAAGAGTGCAGTTTGATTGTGATGATGATTAGTACATCATAAGTCACATGGGATCTAACTGGAGATTTTATCATCAAAGATTTTTGTTCTTTAGGATGATTCAAGAGCCACTTTAATGCTCATACAATAAGGTTGATTTGTTTACTTAGTAACTGATTAGCAACAAAAAAAAATCAGTATTTGAAGAACATAAATGCAGAGTAGCATTTAAACCCTATATTAGAAATCTAGTGTGTCAGGAACTAGCAAAGCTGCCTCTTCCAACTCCATATTAGGTGTCCAGGGGGTGAGAGAAGCTCTGCTGAGGAGGCTCCCATAAACATTCTGGCCAGTCTAGGTATTTCTGCAGTGGCCACTTTGTCTGCCCAGTGAGGCAGATAAAGACTTCTATAAGGAAAGCCTCCTAGGCACATTTTCTTTTATCCCTTAGACAACTGAAAGGTGGTGGCAAAGCATGGCTGCTGAAGCTATAGACACTAAAGCTTTTTAATAACATTAGCCTCATTAAAATGCCTTCAAAGCAAACGTGCATAGTGATTGTTAATTCAAGATAATTTCACAACCCTATTACATTGCATCTGTCTTGCTAAGTGTAATGCTTGCTAATACCCAACTCAAGACCCTAGCTCTTGATACAGCATCTCTTTAACAAACCACTTGCTAAACTTATCTAGGCAAAAACTCTAATAACCACATTAAATTGCTATGATTTTAGAAATTGTAGCCCGTAAAGGAGCCTGCAGAAGTTACAGCTATTCAATTGGCGTCTTTCAGCTACCCGCAAACGATCTGCGGGTTACAGGCCATCAAAATCTGGACTCGGTCCCAGCTAAGACTTTGATCTGTCAAGTGCATAAATGTTACGATCGTAAATCACTATTAAATTGCTACAAATACCCAAGGATGCACTGGCGTTCAAACGCGTACATGGCAAATGGAGCCAAAAATATTGGAAAAGAACTTGCAAAAGGTTTACAGACAAGTTCTCAACACTGTAAAAGACAATATAAACACACCACTGGACTTCAAAATATGGGGAAAGCAATGAAATACATTACAATTCATTGCACAACAACCGCCAACTAAAAAAATATGCATTTTATTTTTTTTATATTTCATCATATGTTGGAATGGTCATGCATATGCGAATATGAAAAGCCATGCTTCAACATGCATAAAGCAATTAAAGACACACTGCCTGATTAAATAGCAACAAACTGCTTGCCATATTAACCCTTTCTCACTCAAAGAGGCTCTAATATGGACCCTGGAATATAAATATAATTGCATGTACATCTCACTCATCAGATCTGAGTTGGTAGAAGAAATAGTGGCCAAATTACATCGCCACATATATCAAGTACCAGGGGAACATTTTATTATTTGTGCTGTTCCACAAGGTTTACATGCCAAAGATACTGGATTGAGTTTCCAGTTCCTACTCCAGTGGATTGTGATTTCTCTGATCTCTCTGCTATGAGCTGCCCACCTAGAGTGACCCTACATAATATACCTTACAGCTTAATTGAAGTACACAAGCCCCTTCACCATCACAAGGCAGCAATCCAGAAGGGGAACCATGGAACATACACCACACCAATATACTCTAAGCCATCAGGAAGGATCGCAAACAGACATGGAGGCTGTGCAGAGGCACATGGAGCAACAGCCAACTCACCTCCATCAGGGACATCTCCGCTATGCCCATCCTGGAATGTCCCATGCCATGGCTGGTGGCCAAGTGCCCAGATGTATACCCATTATAATATGGTGACCTCCCATTAAGTGTTTTGCTATCAATGGATTTACATTATCACCTATCATATTCCTATCAGGCCTTCAGGGGAATGTTGATACTCCACAGTATCACATATTGGACCTCTCATCTGTATTAACCTTTATTATTAGATATTATATATATTATTATATGATATTGTATGATATTATTATTATTATTATTATTATATGTATTAATCTATTGCATAGTAACAAGGGCTCATTAGTTTACAGATATAGGAATGTAACACAAATGTGATGTATGTGGATATCCCATAACCCCAACCATTGAAAACACACTGAGACTATGAGAACGGTATAACAAAGTTTAATTTCATACACAGAGCACAATCAGAAATGGACATGCCTGTGTAATATCATGGGTGTGGTGTGGGCAGATCCCGGGAGGGCAAGAAGCTGTTGTCCAACAAGGGTCACCTAAAGGTTTAATGTTAGACAGCATCATAAGGATAATGCATAGCATCTACTAGGGTCTTATGTGGTAAGGACACCACAGTAACCATAATTGGATGTGAAATTGGTACATCATATAACACTCCATTTCATAGAAATAACCATTAATGCGAATAGAGCAACCATATGGTCTCCATTAGCTATATTAAACAAATGCTAGAAATCATGGATCATGTGATACTAATACATTCCACACACAGTGTGTTTTTCATACATTGATGATGATTGAGAAATAGATGTTAGGAATGTTTGAAACATTCAGCCACATTAAATTCAAAGCTCGTATCTGCAACGTGAGACCCACAATGGCTGCGAGCTTGAAGAGTTGCAGATTTACGGTGCTATTAAATTAGAACAGGCTACGAGTTATGGGCTTGAGAGGCAAACCCATAAACCATTTGTCACTCGTTGGATGTGCGGCTGTGAATGTGATCAATTAGTCTAACTTGTAGTTACCAGTGGGGATGAAGCCAATGGCAAAAGAGATTGTCAGAATTCCGTCACTTAAAAATGGAGGTGGGATTTCCAAAGTCTTACAGGGTTCAATTACAAGTTACGATCTGACCCACATTCCAGATGTAATGCAATATTGATAAAGCAATAAATATGATATTCTATCACATGCCAGTTACAGTATACGTATTAACACATTGATTGCCGGTATCGATATAACACAAAAATTTAACATGAAATCAAGTATTTTGTTGGGCCGGTTTGCGAGCTTGAGAATATTGTGCTATTAATACTAAGACCTAACATCACTTTCCTTTTTAATAAAAGTACAGTAGTGTGTTAATATTTGCATTTAGAGTGCTACGAGTTGGACTTTACCCCACTTGCGGGTCCTCTCTAGCACTCGTTGGCTTCTTGGCTCCATTTGCAAATTACAAGTTTGAATGCCAGTAATCTTAATGAAATTTAATAGCTAAATTGGAACGTAGCGGTTACGGGCTTGAAAGAAAAAAGGATTTGTGGCCACGAAGTTCCACGTTCCACGTACCACGTCCCGTAGGCTTTTTTCTCGTCTTAACCCGCAAGTCATCTTACTGGCTACGTTACGAGCTACAATTCATAAAATCGTAGCAATTTAATGGGGCTGATAAAGAGGAAGTGAAAGAACAATCATAAGTTGCTATTATAGTACAGTGTTTTTGATTTGGACACTATAATAACCCAATTAACATGAACGTCATCTACGAGCAGCTATAACCATACTGATTCTGTCATGTTTAATCAGCATTCCCGGAATATGTGAGGATGTGTAAAACGACAAGACATGCTTCACTATTAACACAATCTTTTAGCAAAGAATACTATCACTATCTACATGGCCAGACAGATTACACTGTTCACATTACCCCTAAACACATACACATTGATCCTGATGTCAAAGAAAGGAAATTAGCCATTTTGTTTGTGGATGACATGAAATACACAAATCAGCTTTCATAATGTTAACAGGATTACGTGCAACAATAACGCATGTTTGGATTAGCAGATTGTGACTGTGCAACTCTACAGCCGAGACACTATTCATTGTAATTGAAACTCACACCAGTCATGTTTATTAATGAAGAGCTATGTAGTCAAATATTGCATTTAAGATCTATCTGCAGTGGTGAAGAACACTGATCAAATGCCTGTTGGGAACTGGGTTGGTTTGCTCACATGATGGTATTGTACTGCTCAAAGATGAAGAACATGCCTTTGTCTATTAACACCTACAGAGACAAGAGCAAGATATCAATCATAACAATATTCTGTTTAACTACAAAACCTCATCTCAAGGTCAATCCAAACATCAATTGGTGAAATGTTAAACATAACCAGACATGTACACACTCTGTAGCCAGCCAATAGTATGTCAACATCTATACCAATCAGTATTTAGTGAGTAGGGATCATGAGGAGGACTTCAGGAATGGTCCAAACACCTCCTCTTAAGCAGCACCGTCTCCCTCTTCCACGTCTAGGAGGTGTTTCAGTGTGGGGTGCCACTACGTTGGGTGGCTGGGGATCAGGTTGAGCTTGTGGTGAGTAATGAGATGAGGAGGCCGCCGTCTCTGGTTGTGGTTGTTAATCCGAAGGCTGGAGAGGTATGAGCTGGCATTCTGCTAATTGGATGAGTTGCTGCCTGTTCCTCATATCTCTCCATCCATCGGTTGTGCCTCCTCACATCAGAATGGAGTGATCTGTTCCTTGCAAGGAGCGAGTTTGTTAGCCAAACCTGCCTTCTGAGCAATCTGAGCTTTTCAGTCCTTTGTTTCTTCCGTCTCATGTCCTCGCCGGTGAAACGGTGCATTGCTGGTGCTGGTGCGGTGTGCCATCTGTATGTGAATCAGACACATACTCTGCTGCATCTGCTGTACAGAGTGTGAGACTGACCAATTTATGACATGTTCCCAGCTATGGTTATTAATATGCAGCTGAGACATGGTCCAGGTTAGGACAGTATATGTCACGCACATGCAGTCCTACAGAGTCTGTATCCGCATATGCTGCAGTGCTCACACCCATACATGTATTCTCTTTTGAATGTCAAATCAATCTTGATCTAATTGTACTCAGAATCAGTTTTAACTACAGGTATTGTCCAAACATTTAATTTATAAAAAATATGAAAATGCTATGTTTGCTACCAGGATTTACATGGTAATTGATGCCACATATATCTTCAGTCATAACCATAGGGCTTACAGTGCTATTGTATGTCAGTTATCTATGTGTGTGGGAAGGGGCGTAGGAGCCAGAATAATTCTAGGAGGATGCAGTTCATTGTATACACCAGCCAGAGAAAAAACGTAATTATACATACAGTACATAATAACTAAATGATATCTGCGGGGGTATTTGCCCCCACCCCCAGTTCATACACCAATGTGTGTGGGGTTCATGTGTGTGCATATGAGGGTGTGATGGTGTATATGATACTCACATTGCATAGTTCTGGGCACACCTGTGTTCACCTGGCCTGAAAGGCCCACTACTGCGGCTGGCTCAATCCACTCCTTCAGGGTCTGCTCCCATCCACAGTATGTGATGTTGGCTGGTGGGCCACCACCGGTTGCACATGCAGCTCTTGCCTCCTCTGCCATCTTCCTCTTCACCTTCAGCCAGCTGTCGTCATACCTCTGTTTGACAGACTTGACATGCCAATATGCAACCCCTAATGCCTTCTGGCTAGGCCTCACATCTCTCGATCATATATAATTCCATAGCGGACACGGATTTCCCTTAGGAGGACGTACATCTCCTCTAGGCTAAAATAGGGTGCCTGTACTTTTCCACAGCCTCTTGCCCTACCAACGGTGCCTGGGGTTCCTGGCCTCCTTGTTCTCTCTCTGGGGCTGGCCCCTCATCCCCACTACCTCTCCCCCTGGGATCAAGCCCTTGACCCTCCGCCCCTACTACTTGTGTGCCTACATCTGGAGGCACATCTCCCCCCCCCCTCCTGCACTCCTACACCTGTTCCTCCCCTCCCTAACCTGGCTGTCCCTCTCGTTATACAGTGCCTTGCACAAGTACTCACCCCCTTGACTTTTTACCTATTTTGTTACATTAGCCTTAAGTTCAATGTTTTGTTAATCTGAATTTTATGTGATGGATCAGAGCACAATAGTCTAAGTTGGTGAAGTGAAATGAGAAAAATATATACATAAAACTATTTTTTTAAACTACAAAACCGAAAATTGTCATGTGCATATGTATTAACCCATTTTGTTATAAGCCCATAAAAATCTCTGGTGCAACCAATTACCTTCAGAAGTCGCATAATTAGTGAAATTTTGTCCACTTGTGTGCAATCTAAGGGTCACATAATCTATCATTATATATACACACCTTTTTTTAAAGGCCACAGAGACTGCAACACCTAAGCAAGAGACACCACTAACCACACACTGCAATGAAGACCAAGGAACTCTCCAAACAAGTAAGAGACAATGTTGTTGAGAAGTACAAGCCAGGGTTAGGATATAAAAAAATATCCAAATCTTTGATGATCCCCAGGAGCACCAACAAATCTATTATAACCAAATGGAATGAACATGGCACAACAGCAAACCTGCCAAGAGACAGCTGCCCACTAAAACTCACATACCGGGCAAGGAGGGCATTAATCAGAGAGGCAGCACAGAGACCTAAGCTAACCCTGGAGGAGCTGCAAAGTTCCACAGCAGAGACTGGAGTATCTGTACATAGGATGACAATAAGCTGTACGCTCCATAGAGTTGGGCTTTATGGCACAGTGGCCAGAAGAAAGCCATTACTTTTAGCAAAAAACAAAATGGCACATTTGAGTTTGTGAAAAGGCATGTGGGAGACTCCCAAAATGTATGGAGGAAGGTGCTCTGGTCTGATGAGACTAAAATTTAACTTTTTGGCCATCAAAGAAAACATTATGTCTGGTGCAAACCCAACACATCACATCACCCAAAGAACACCATCCCCACAGTGAAACATGGTGGTGGCAGCATCATGCTGTGGGGATGTTTTTTAGCAGCCGGGACTGGGAAACTGGTCAGAGTTGAGGAAAAGATGGATGGTGCTAAATACAGGGATATTCGTGAGCAAAACCTGTACCATTTGATTTGAGGTTAAGATGGAGATTCACCATCCAGCAGGACAATAACCCCAAACACAATGCTAAAGCAACACTTGAGTGGTTTTAGGGGAAACATGTAAATGTGTTGGAATGACCTAGTCAAAGCCCAGACCTCAATCCAATAGAAAATCTGTGGTCAGACTAAAAGGTTAGAAGTAAAAAGATTCCATCTTAAAGAAAGAAAAGGGTTCTTCACAGTAAGGGTGGTTAATTGTGGAATTCCCTACTAAAGGGGGTAGTGACAGCGGATTCAATAGATAAGTTTAAAAATAGAATAGATATTTTTTTAATTTAAAAAGGCATGCAGGGTTATCCTGGTTAGTTAGAGAGAGAGTATTGATCCAGGGAGGAATCTGATTGCCAGTATCTGGCGTCAGGAAGGAATTACATTTCTTCCCTTTTGAGATGATTGGCTATGTTGCAATGGCTTAGATGGGTCACAGTTAATATTTTGACAACCGCAGGGATTTTGAGATTCTAACCTGCAAACTGATTACGGGTAGCTAAAAGATGCAAATTGAATAGCAAATTATTTTAATGGCTCCATTATGGGCTCTTGTAACTACAATTTGCTCAATTGAATGGAGGCCTAATTTTTGATAACTCCTTGTAGCCTTTTCATTTTTGCCCTACCCACTAAACTTACCTGTTTGTATGTATGAGTTCTACCATCTGTGACGTGGCATAGATCATGCACATATATATTAAGTTTATGGCTGGCGCTTGAAGCAAACAGGTTGCCAGTTTATCTGATTTGTTTAAATTTCTTTTTAAAATTTGTTAAAATTGGTGTTAAAAACTAAAAAAATGTGAATATACAATTTTATAAAATAAATCCAAATAAATCATTTTAAAGATAGAGTCTGAAACAACTGTAGCTTATGTCTGTGTTTTGTAATGATACATGGTTACTAAGTGGTGGTATTTGAGGTTTAAAAAATACATTTAGTTCCTTAGGCTCAACCTTTTTAGATCTCCTTTGACCTACAAAGTGAGGATTAGTTGTTAATTGTTAATGGATCCAGAAAAAGGAAAGCAGAATTAAAAAAAAAGCCAAGTGAATCTTGCCAATTGTCTCAAAATGGGTGAAAAAATCCCTTCCAGACCCCAGACACTGTATATTGGATTCCTCCCTGGATCAATACTCCCTCTCTAATTAATCAGGATAAACCTGAATACCCTTTTTATTTTAAAATATATACAATCCCTTTTTAAAGTTATCTATCAAATCTACTGTCACCACCTCCTATGGTGGATATCATGGACCCCCTTTTCTCTGCCTGGGTGTTGGCCCATTGAGCGCAGACTGTTTGGATCCAGAAATGGATTATCTGCATAAACACCCCCATTTCATATTAGTGTATTCTGTGTTATGTTTAACCTGTGACTGAGTGATCTTGATGGGATTAAAACAGGGTGTGCTAAATCTGCAGTGATCAGATACATCTATTGTACTGTTATCTGTTCTGGTCCAGTGTTAACAAATATAGTTAATCCCATCTGATATGTGCTAGAGACGGCAGGATGTGTATTGGAGATTAAGCCTATTAATCCCAGGAAGCTACTGTTAGACCCCATGTGAAGTTTATCTCCCGTGTTTGTCTGCAACACCCTCTCATTGTTGTGCTATGTACACCTTCTCTTTATATATCCCCTATAAATACTGCTGTCATTTCAAAAAAAGAAAGCCCTTATTTTTCTTTAAGGTGGACTCTTTTTATGTCTAACCTCAAAGAATATCCTCTTTTTCAGTTGAAAAACACTTGGCGCTAAAAGTTCACTTGACAAAGCTTTATATGGTAATTGTATGTAAAGTAATCATATCTCCTCCTAGACGCCTATTTTGTAGAGTAAATACGTTTTATTTAAATAGTCTTTCTTCATAACTTAGCCTCTCAATTCCCTATATTAGATTTGTTACCCTTCTCTGTACCTTTTACAGCTCTAAAATGTAATTTTTATGAAAGGGTGCCCAAAATTGTACCCCATATTTCAAATGAGGGCGTACAAGGGATTTTTTTATAGTGGCAGAATTATATTTGATTCTCTTGTTTCTATACCCTTCTTAATACATGCTAATATTTTATAAGCCTTTGCAGCTGATGTTTGGTATTGAGTACTAGATAGTTGAGGTTACCTAGGTGGTTGTCCACAAGCTCTCCAAAATACCTTTCAATATCTGATACCCCTAGATTTGCTCCATTAACATTATAAATTGCATGGCTATTTTTTCTTTGAAGATGCATAACTTTACATTTATTCGTATTAAATCTCATTGCCATTTAATCATCCGTTTTGCTAATTTATGCAAATCCCTTAGGATTGGAGCTGATTTAATTACCTTGCACAATTTAGTGATATCTGCAAAGATGTAGACAATACTTTCCAGTCCTACTTTTAAGTCATTAATGATTATGTTAAAATGGAGAGGGCCTAATACTGAACCATGAGGAACCACACTTACCACATTAGTCTAATCTGAATATGTTCCATTTACAACAACCCTGTTTTTCCGGTCTTTTAGCAGCTCTTAATCCACTAGCAGCTATTTACTGCAATTCCTGTGTGCCTTAGTTTGAACAAAAGTCTTCCTTTGGCACTGTATCAGAAGCTTTTGCAAAAACCAAAAAGTCTACATCCACTGATTTGCCTTGATCCAGGTTCCTACTAACCTCCTCAGAAACTAATTTTGTTTTGTTTGACATGAACTATTCCTCATAAATCCATAAACTCCTACTTATAATCCCTTTCAAATAGACATCTTCTTGTATACTATTCTTTATTAACCCTTCTAAAAGCTTTCCCACTACAGAAGTGAGGCTTAGAGGTCTATAATTCCCCGGATTTGCTCTTGCTCCCATCTTAAATATAGTTATCACATCTGCTTTTCTCCAGTAATTTGGTAGTGACCCTGTGTTGAGTGAACCTTGAAAAATTAGATATACTGTATTTATCGGCGTATAACACGCACTTTTTATCCCTGAAAATAGGGAGCAAATGATAGATGCGTGTTATACGCCGATATTCCCTCCTCATCCTCAACCTCCCTCCTCATTCTAAACCCCCCTCTGCATTCTAACCCCCCTCCTCATTCTAAACCCCCCCTCCTCAACCTAAACCCCCCTCCTCAACCTAAACCCCCCTAAATACCTCCCCCTCACTTACCTGCTTCTTCTCCGGCCTCCGCTCCTTGCCCCGGCGCGCATGTGACGTCACATGCGCGCCACGTCATTAGCATATACCGGGTGCCGAGTTAGCACGGTGAAGTACGCCCATAAAGCTACCATCCAATTCAGCAATAACTACTCTGACTTAACAAGCTACCATGGTAAATTAAATTTTAAATAAAACACTGCACTAGTGAGAATTAGCAGAAAAAATAAGAAAATGTTTTAATTGCCCCTTATCCTCAGAACCTCTAGTATATACGCAATACAGCTGATCATATAATGAGGTGCCAGATGAGTGCATCACACAATGAAATGGTATAATTCCACTCATACTATGTATAATGTTGTCATACTGCAGTTATGATCATATTTAAAACATATACAGTTATAGCTACCAATTCCAAGTGGAGCACCATATTCCTCAATGCAATGGCTGTATGGTTCCCGCTCTCTAGGACGGATTTATTAAGTGAGCGATTATTAAAGCACCTTGCCGCCATCTTTTTAAATTCAAAGCTCTGCCCATCTTGTTACGTCTCGCACTACAGAAAGCATGATCAGTCAAACTTAGCTCTCATTCTTTGTATCTAACTTGCTATGCATAGCTTTGCTGGACCCATTGAAGCTTTAGCTGGCGCTATAGACAATTACAAAAAATGTTCATTCTTTTTTGGCACCTTAACAAATAATATACAACTAAGAAGAGCTATTCTGCACTTGATGGTGATGGAGAAATATTTATTTGAAATGATAAAAGTTCATCATACCACCATAACCGTGCCTGTCTCTCAATTCCATGTTCATATTTCCATGACACCTTTAAATGTATTAATTGTCAAACTAAAATATACTAAAGTGCCAACTATACCAATAATGAACCATTTTTATAGTATATCTATTCATTATGATTTAATATTTGATATTTCCATTAAGAGTGTCAATTTCTAGTGGAGAGTTTTTCATATAATTTTGATTTCTGAGAGTTCCATATATAAATGTATCTCTCTAGGATGTGCAATTGGAGAGATTCTGCTTTTAGAGTTGTGGGCTTCATATAAAGGCTGTATATGTAAAGCCTTCATTGTGTCCTAGAGGCGCTAAAGTTTTTAAATAAAAAAATCCATTGTGACTCCTTCTGCAATAACTCCTTTTAGCAATTCTGATATTTTCAATACCTGTGAATATTATGCTTAATATATCCTCAACATGTGCGTTATTGATATGTCTTGCAACTGGTATGTCCAAGCTGTTTAGTATTGAATTAATATGTTCCATGACTCTACAGCGTAGCTGGCGATTAGTCTTTTCGACATATTTCTTTTTTTTATTTTTTTATTTATTACAAAGTTTACAAACATTAAAATCCAAATATCAAAACATCAATATTTATACACAATCAAACAAACAGAAAAAAAAGAAAAGAGAAAAAAGAAAAAAAAACAATAAAAAAAAACAATATGGAACCGTAACTAAATTTAAACATTTCAGGATATGTCATAAGGAAAGGAGTTATTTTTCAGAGTATCAGTGCATATTGAAATTCAATTCTAGGGAGGAGAGGAGCAAAAGGTTTTCCTTTTCTCATAAATGGCTCACTATGTCCTCCAAAGAGACCATTTTAAGCTAGTTTTTGTCGACGGAGAATGTTTTGAATTTTCAACATATTTCAATCTGCATTTGCATTCTATTAAATAGATCACTGCCGCTGTCCGGCAATGGATACCATCCTGTATTTTATACAATCTGTCATTCGTAGAGTCTCAAAAGGTTTTTGTTGTATTCATGTGTAGGCATGCTTTGCAATCTTGACAGGATCTGCATCCTATTAACAGTTGTTCTAGCCAATTACGTGCTCCTGTTGCTGTTTGTGAACTGTAATGGCTATGTACCATCTTGTCTCTTAGTGATGCCGGTCCACAATATGTTATAAAGGGTCTGATTGATAAAACCTCTTTTAGATCACTATCGGATCTCAGAATGTACCAGTGTTGTAGAATTTTTTTTAAAATTTCTCTAAACGGATTATATGTACATCTCCTTTTTGTCTTCTCTCATGTTCGGTGGAGAACTTGATAACAATTTAGTCCTAGTTTTACTTTTGGCCTTAGCATATGCCTTTCTTAAGCAATTATGAGAGTAACCTCTCGGATGAAATCTTTGATAGAGTTCACAAGCTTCATTTTTTAAATCTATTGCTCGTGTACAATTGCGTTTGAGATGAAAATATTGGCCATAAGGCATGCTTTGTAGTAGATGCGATGGGTGGTGGCTTGTACCTAACAGCAAGCTGTTAGTTGCTGTTTTCTTCCTAAATGTCTTCATGTCTAGAGTGTTGTAATCAGTTTTTTGGATGAGTAAATCTAAGATCTCAAACTCTGTTGAGCTTATTGTTGATGTGAGTCTCAATTCCAATTGTTATGGTTGAGTAAGGTTAGTAGGATACTTGTGTCTTGATGTTGCTAGTGGTTCCAAATACTCCAACAGGAGATGATGTTTTAAAATGTGGGGTGACGGTACTCCTAGGTCTGTATAAGGTCCTAGACCTCTTTCAAACTTGTTATCATCCTCATTTAACAGAGACATAATTTTACTTGAAATTAAAGAATAAACATCACATATAATAGTTGTCAAACTACGAATAGTCATCACGCTTTGCGAGCTCGCGAAGCGAGCTCGTAAAAACTGCATCCCTCGTGAAGTGAAGGATGCAGTTTGCTCCGCAAATGCGGACCCTCGCGAAGCGAGGGGCCGCATTTGCGGAAGGTGGAGGCTCCAATGTCGGCTGTGTTTGTCCGCAAATGCGGACCTTTGCAAGGCGAGGGTCCACATTTGCGGAGGTGGAGGCTCAAAGGCGCCTCACACGCAGTTTAAAACACATACACACGTGTACCAACCTTAATGGAACAAACACCCACATGCACTAAAAATCCGACCATAACGGCCGAACCATGCGCACCTAAAAACAGTCAAAACATACCAAATACTCACAAAAAATACATAAAAAGCTTACCCATAGCAAGGGGTGGGGGGGCATACAGGACCTCTGAAAGTGAAGTTACACCTCCATTTAAGTGAGTTCAGACACACGAAAATCCCCTAAGCAAGAGAAAAAATGGCCGCCGAAAAAAACAAAAACGTGGCTCAAAGCCCAGCCACGTACAACTTGCCCAAGAAGGGATCCGAGATAACCCCCTCACTCATGGGGGTCAATACAGACCCCCATAAGCCCTTCATTACCCTGTCACTCATGGGGGTCAATATAGACCCCCATAAGCACTTCATTAACCCCCTCAGTCATGGGGGTCAATATAGACCCCCATAAGCCCTTCATTAGCCCTGTCACTCATGGTGGTAAATACAGACCCCCATAAGCACTTAATTAACCTCCTCACTCATGGGGGTCAATACAGACCCCCATAAGCCTTTCATTAACCCCGTCACTCATGGGGGTCAATATAGACCCCCATAAGCCCTTAATTAACTCTGTCACTCATGGGGGTCAATATAGACCCCCATAAGCACTTAATTAACCCCCTCACTCATGGGGGTCAATATAGACCCCCATAAACCCCTAATTAACCCTGTCACTCATGGGGGTCAATATAGACCCCCATAAGCCCTTCATTAACCCTGTCACTCATGGGGATCAATACAGACCCCCATAAGCACTTAATTAACCCCATCACTCATGGGGGTCAATACAGACCCCCATAAACCCTTAATTAAACCCGTCACTCAGGAGGGTCAATACAGCACCCCATAAGCCCTTAATTAACCCCTCACTCATGGGGGTCAATACAGACCCCCGCACTCACGGACATACCCAACGCTAATGAGGCTCCAGGAGACTTTTCCGGAAGAAAATAGGCAATGGCGCCTTCTGATTGGTTGAAAACGCTGTCTATCAAATTCAACAAATCAGGAGGCACCAATGTGTGAGTCAATCAGAAAGGGATACACCCTAAAATCCCACTCTGATTGGATAATGCACCTGTCAATCTTTATTTAAACCAATCACAAGGCGCAGATGCCTTCAGCCAATCACAATGGAATACACCCCCACAGGGTGATTGGTTGGAAGCATCTGCGCATTCTGATTGGTTGCACTGACAATAGCCAATCACAATGGAATACACCCCCACGTACTGATTGGTGAAGGCAATTGCGCCTTCTCATTGGCTATTGTCAATGTCAATCAGTATTACAGCCAATGGTAAGGCGCAGATGTCTTCAGCTAATCACCGCGTGGGGGTGTATCCCATTGTGATTTGCTGATGGCAATAAAGCCTTCGGATTGGTTCAAATAAAGATTGAAAGGAGCGTTATCCAAACAGCGTGGGATTTTGGGGTGTATCCCTTTCTCATTGGTTCACAATTGGCGTCTTTTCATTAGCTTAATTTGATAGACAGCGTTTTCAGCCAATCAGCCAATTGCCAATTTTATTTTGGAACACTCCGTAGGAAGCTCATTAGCGTCGGGGACATCCGCCAGGGCGGATGTGTGTTTTTTTTTGTTTTGTTAAAAAGCGCAGATGCTTCAGAGGCCGGAGACATCGCGGGGAGCTAAGTTCAATGTAGATTGTGTTGATTTTACTTGTTTTTATGTTTATGTATGTGTGCTAATGTAATATTCTTTTTTTAACAGGGGCCGTGCCGAAGAAGCAAAGATGGAGGACGTGACATGCTGGAAAGGTGAGTAGAATATTTAGAATGTTTATAATGTTTATTTATTTTATGTAAACGTGTTGTGGTAAGTGGTCTTAATTATTTTATTTTAGCTTAGGGGGGTGAGGGAAAGACAGACGGAAAAAGTAGGGGCATTGAAATTGTTAACATTTGACATGAAGAGAATAAGTGAAATGGCAACTTTAAATATATTATTTTATTTAGGGCAGTTTTGCATTCTTTTATTTATTACACACAATAAAATAAAGGCAATAAATGTAGCTTGAAGAGTCAACAATCTGGAGCTCTTCAGATTATTATCTTAAAGTGATGGCAAGGATTGAGAGAACTCTCTTTAAAAACTAATTAGTATCCCAAAGGGAACATTTATTTAAATCTAGTAGTATTATTTCATATTGTATATACTTTGGATGGCATTAAAATGAATACATACCAGCTAATTTTATTGTTGTTTTGCTCCCACTAAAGCATAGCAGCACACAGTCTCTTTAAGAGTATTCACTGCATTTTAAGAGTTTATGACACTAAGGAGAAGATTACAAGCAAGCAAAGTCAATGTGCAAATTAGCTGCCTTATGACTGTCTTAATTATTTTTGTGGAATTTAATTAATCCCAGAACTGCAATAGTGCAGAGCAAAGCAAATTTTAAGGGACAGTGGGTGCAATTTATTGTTTGTTTGCAGGCTTTTTGCTGCCTTTGCAAAACTAGAGGCTATATTTGTGTTGGTGTTAGGGAAATGTTGTCTGATTAATAAAGCTGTTAGACTTATTTGTCCTATATTTTTTGCTATCAGGTGGAGAAATATAGAGATATTATCATGTACAGTGACTCAGATCTAGCAGTCTTCTATTCATTATAAATTACTTTGTTTTATGAAATCAGAAAGGACCAGTTTAAAATATAACAGATAAAGGACATAATATAATTTTTGACTATGCAATCTTCTGTCATAAGTAAAGATATAAGATGGAAGAAAGTGAGCACTGTGACGACCCATGTTTGCCTACCTGCCTTTAGCTTCCAGGAATTCCTCTGGGTTATCAATTATTTGGGGTCATCTCTCAGGGCCCAGCCTGCCTGTAAGACCATTAACACTCAGTCCTCACTATGCAGAAACACAGGAAAACAATACTACCCCCAGTGGTTAGGAGCAGAGTTGCAGGCAGACTCCTTCATAATATTTCCTTCTGGTTAGAAATATTATATTCTATTAGAATAATTCACACACCTCCATTTATTGCATGTTAACTGACTTAATTTATTGATCTCACATAGTATTTATAAATACAGGAGCCTATCACTAGAGGTTTAATACTATTCTTACACTGTCAGGATAATGATTACCCTGAGAGCTAATCAGACAGTTTCCTTCCTTTCTTTGAATTCACCAGAGACCAGCATTTGTCCCACCCTCATACCTCGCCCTAGGGAGTTCCTTCTTAGTTTAGGGTACCTGGCAGCTGTTTGTCCAGAAACACTTCACATCTTAGTGATAGGAGATGTCAGGAAGCCTGCACAGCAGGGAGGCCAGCATTATAAACACTTGCTTATAGACAAAGCGCCCCCCCCCCCCCCCACACCACATATTGGACTCCTTTCACCCCCAGTCTTCTGGTAATAGCCACTATCACACTCCCTGAGAAAAATTCTGCCTGTACATGGTGACCGCAATGTTGATATTATTGAGGCCCATCCTGCTGCACATAACAACACAATTTATTAAATACACCCCTTCAACCAGTAATATGAAGCAACTCACTAGCACAAAGCACATTCTGAACATACATTAATTCTGATTAAGCCAACAAGTCCAGTGGAAGGCCCTTCTGGACATGAAAACTGAGAAAACTTTATTCAATGTGTGTTGTCAGGAATCCACTTGATCAGCCCAAGAAGAGGGGCTCAACTGCTCTACTTGTACAACATCTTCTGAAGGGAAATAACCCCACACAAGGTCCAGGTGATGTGTTCTTAGATGCAACAGAAGTTCTGGATTGGCACAATGGTTTTCTAGTCCTTTTGTCCAATCCGCTGCAATTTACCACTTTTTCTGTTACCGTCTTTTTTTTTCTTCCTGCTTTCATATTTCTCGAATGTGCCTCATTCTGGCTAATTGTAAGCTATAGATTTTCCAACAACAAACAAGAAATATTTTGAGCCAATATAATTTATAAAATAAATGTATAAAAAGTTTGAAAAAAGTGACAATATTAGCATATTGTATGCATATAAATAAAATACTAAGAAACTATCTAGTGTGCACAGATAAACATCTGCACTTAATGAGGCGAAAGTATAATAATTCATTTGGTTTAATTAGCTATCAATCAGTATATAAAACTGCATGGCATTATCAAAGACACACAGGACATTAAATGTAGCATTTCATGTTACAATATTAATTTAATCAAATAGGGAACCAAGTCTCTAATTTCTGTATCCATTAAAATTCCCTTTTCGGCAATAATGTACTTCTTCCCCTGTGGCTCTTGATTCAATCTCTTCTTTTACACAATCTGAGATAGTGGGCAACAGTATGTGTGTTTTTTTTTTTGTTTTGTTTTGTTTTTGCCTTATTGTGAACAAAGACTTGAAAATTAAAATGAATCCACATGAGCTTAAGTTCAAAATTCTTATCTGTAAGTATCTGTGTAATATTTATATTTTGTCAAAATATATGCACTTGTATACACTTATAATCTCCTATGAAGTAATTTGTGGTATATATATTATTAGTTATAGTATAATCAATGATATACAACATTATACATTAGATATCAGTAATTTAGTTTAGATTAACTGAAAGTCAAGGTGTGTAGAATAAAGCAAGTGATATCTAAAAAATGAATACAGGGTATAAGTAAAGTGCTTTCAAAATAATTCAACCCCCTTGGCATTTTTCATGTTTTGTTGCCTCACAACCTGGAATTATGAGGATTTGCATGATTTAATTTACAGAACATGCCCACAACTTTGAAGATTTTTTTTTATTATTGTGAAGGAAACAACAAATAGGACAAAATAACAGAAAAAGTTAATGTGCATAACTGTTCACCCCCTTAAAGTCAATACTTTGTAGAGCCACCTTTTGCGGCAATCACAGCTCCAAGTCGCTTTGGATAAGTCTCTATGAGCTTGCCACATCTTACCACTGGGATTTTTGCCTATTCCTCCTTGCAAAACTGCTCCAACTCCTTCAAGTTGGATGGTTTGCACTTGTGAACAGCAATCTTTAAGTCTGACCACAGATTTTCTATTGGATTGAGGTCTGGACTTTGACTAGGCTATTCCAACACATTTGCATGTTTCCCCTTAAACCACTCAAGTGGTACTTTAGGGAGGGGAATACTTTTGCAAGGCACTGTAGATAAATCAGCAGATAGATCAACAGTGTCTACTTAAATAAATTGACTGTAGCAACAGGTATTGGTAGTAGGCATGTAATACCGACAGGTAGTTGTACATAGGGATGTCGTGGAATCAACAGGGAATGGTGGTCTTATCTCTGTGGCCCTGTCTGTCACTGTTGTAGCAGAGGTTCAGGACTCGCAACTTACCCCCTGCTCCTGTCTGGTAGACAATTTACCTACACTACACTATCTGTGACTATTCCCACTGAACATCTACTTACCCACACTTGAATTCTTGATCAGGAGTGCCTGGCTCCATCTGCAGTCTTCTAGTGGGACAGTGTGAGTCTGATCTCATGCGCATGTTTCGCGTCTAGATAATTAGTCTAGATAAAGAAACCACACTTGTAAGTATCATGTTAATTATTCATATAGTGTTTACAGTAGCACAGGTCCATATACTTACTTATACATTAATCCTAAAAAATGGATAAGTGAGAGAATAATGGTTAATCTGAATGATGGTGCAATAACATGATAAGGTTTGATTAATCTGTCCTGCTCTTGAAATGAAATAAGTATCTATACAGCTTTATTTGTCATTTATTATCCACTTTAGAATCTACAATGCAAGATCACCTGTGTTATAATGAGAAAGGTCATTTAACTTTTTGTATTAATTAACATTTATAGTCTGGCATAGACTTATTTATTATTGTTATATTTTATTTAAAGAGTGCCAACAGATGCAATAAACAAAGGAATAACATTTTACATACAATTGAAGATAGTAGAAATAAAACAAAATTGTATATATATATTGATACAGGAGGAGATAAGGGTGTTGCTGCTTTGAGAGCTTACACTCTATACTTAAGATACTTTCAAATGTCAAGCTATTTTGTTTATTTTCAGATGTTACATACTCTACATGCAATTTATTAAAAAAAAAAAAAAAAAAACATCAGATCTGTGACTCACTATATAACTGAAACAATGTACTCGTTTTTAATTATCAAGCATATTCCAACTCAGTAAAGCATCTACACCATATAGGTTGTTTTTATTCACACAGTTGTCTAAAGCAAACTTAAAGCAGAGGGTGGTAAACTTAACGAAGACTACCAATGCCTTTTCCCAGTATGTAATTTATTATGTAGCCTTGTTAAAAATCTTCAAATAAGCATGGGTTATTTTTAAATGCAAGACAATTTATTTGTTATATGGTTTCTTTGTTTTGTGTTTTTACATTCAGAAACATTTATTTTATTTTAAAAGATGTAGTCAGCATTATATATATATATATATATATATAGTGAATAAATAGCAAATTCGTGTTCACATTTGGACGTCTAAAACAAGTTTAAAAAAACAGTTTCCTCCTCAGAACTCCTCAGAAATGCAGTTATTACACAGAATTCAGGGAACATGGGCAGGGACATGCTATTTATAAAAGGTTATAACTAGCGATGTCCCGAACAGTTCGCCGAAGAACTATTCGCTGAGATTTTCGCATGTTCACGTTCGCAACGAACGGCGAACCCACGCGCTTTCCGGTCTGCCCCCTATTCTTTATCATTGAGGAAACTTTGACCCTGCACCTTACAGTCAGCAGACACATTCCAGCCAATCAGCAGCATACACTCCCTTCCAGAGCCTTCCATCTGAATGACAGCCTCCATTTTAGAATCATTCTGAAGCTACATTCGTTGAGAGAGAACATATATTCTACCTGCTGCTGATTTAATAGGGAAATAGATAGCCAGGCTGTGTATTTAGCTTTCACTACACACCTGAAGGACTCATTTGATATCTGCTGCAAGGACAGCAACCCAAAAAGCCCTTTTTAGGGCTGGAACATCATTTATTTTATTTTATTATTTTTTTCTGTGTAATCTAATTGCATATGCCTGCCTGCTAACGTGTGTGTGAGGCCTATTGCATCTACTATGCCAACTTTTGCCAGTGCACAGTGACACTCATATCTAGTGCAACTGTAGTATACAGTGACATAAAACAACCCTTTTTTGACTGTAATCGATTGAATATCAGTTGCCTGCCTACAGGCGTGTGTGTGAGGCCTATTGCATCTACTCTGCCAACTTTTGCCAGTGCACAGTGACACTCAGATCTAGTGCAACCGTAGTGTACAGTCACATAAAACAACCCTTTTTTTACTGTAATCGATTGAATATTAGTTGCCTGCCTACAGGCGTGTGTGTGAAGCCTATTGCATCTACTCTGCCAACTTTTGCCAGTGCACAGTGACACTCATATCTAGTGCAACCGTAGTGTACAGTGAAATAAAAGAACCCTATTTTGACTGTAATCGATTGAATATCAGTTGCCTGCCTACAGGCGTGTGTGTGAGGCCTATTGCATCTACTTGGCCAACTTTTGCCAGTGCACAGTGACACTCATATCTAGTGCAACCGTAGTGTGCAGTGACATAAAAGAACCCTTTTTTGACTGTAATCGATTGAATATCAGTTGCCTGCCTACAGGCGTGTGTGTGAGGCCTATTGCATCTACTCTGCCAACTTTTGCCAGTGCACAGTGACACTCATATCTAGTGCAACCGTAGTATACAGTGACATAAAACAACCCTTTTTTGACTGTAATCGATTGAATATCAGTTGCCTGCCTACAGGCGTGTGTGTGAGGCCTATTGCATCTACTCTGCCAACTTTTGCCAGTGCACAGTGACACTCATATCTAGTGCAACCGTAGTGTACATTGAAATAAAAGAACCGTTTTTTGACTGTAATCGATTGAATATCAGTTGCCTACCTACAGGCGTGTGTGTGAGGCCTATTGCATCTACTCTGCCAACTTTTGCCAGTGCACAGTGACACTCATATCTAGTGCAACCGTAGTGTACAGTGACAAAAACAACCCTTTTTTTACTGTAATCGATTGAATATCAGTTGCCTGCCTACAGGCGCATGTGTGAAGCCTATTGCATCTACTCTTCCAACTTTTGCCAGTGCACAGTGACACTCATATCTAGTGCAACCGTAGTGTACAGTAAAATAAAAGAACCCTTTTTTGACTGTAATCGATTGAATATCAGTTGCCTCCCTACAGGCGTGTGTGTGAGGCCTATTGCATCTACTCTGCTTACTTTTGCCAGTGCACAATGACACTCATATCTAGTGCAACCGTAGTGTACAGTGAAATAAAAGAACCCTATTTTGACTGTAATCGATTGAATATCAGTTGCCTGCCTACAGGCGTGTGTGTGAGGCCTATTGCATCTACTCTGCCAACCTTTGCCAGTGCACAGTGACCCTCATATCTAGTGCAACCATAGTGTATAGTGAAATAAAAGAACCCTTTTTTGACTGTAATCGATTGAATATCAGTTGCCTGCCTACAGCCGTGTGTGTGAGGCCTATTGCATCTACTCTGCCAACTTTTACAAAGTGCACAGTGACACTCATATCTAGTGCAACCGTAGTGTTCAGTGACATAAAACAACCCTTTTTTGACTGTAATCGATTGAATATCAGTTACCTGCCTACAGGCGTGTGTGTGAGGCCTATTGCATCTACTCTGCCAACTTTTGCCAGTGCACAGTGACACTCATAACTAGTGCAACCGTAGTGTACAGTGACATAAAACCACCCTTTTTTGACTGTAATCGATTGAATATCAGTTTCCTGCCTACAGGCGTGTGTGTGAAGCCTATTGCATCTACTCTGCCAACTTTTGCCAGTGCACAGTGACACTCATATCTAGTGCAACCGTAGTGTACAGTGAAATAAAAGAACCCTTTTTTGACTGTAATCGATTGAATATCAGTTGCCTGCCTACAGGCGTGTGTGTGAGGCCTATTGCATCTACTCTGCCAACTTTTACCAGTGCACAGTGACACTCATATCTAGTGCAACCGTAGTGTACAGTGAAATAAAAGAACCCTTTTTTGACTGTAATCGATCGAATATCAGTTGCCTGCCTACAGGCGTGTGTGTGAGGCCTATTGCATCTACTCTGCCAACTTTTGCCAGTGCACAGTGACACTCATATCTGGTGTCACAGTAGCTTGCACGCATAGTACCACTAATCGTATAAAAAATGACAGGCAGAGGCAGACCACCCGCCAGGGGCCATCGTGGTGCTGTGATTCCCTTTGGCCCTAGAATAATGCCCAGTTTTCAGAGGCAACGTACCCTGAACTTGAACAGTTCTGAGGACATGGTTGACTGGCTAACACAGGACACCCAATCTTCTACAGCTTCCACTCGGAACCTAGACGCACCATCCTCCTCAAGCTTTGCTTCGGGCACCTCTCCAGTTACCACTCGCCCGCCTGCCGCCACCACCAACACTAGCACCACAGCCGCTTCAATTGATCCGTCAGCAGAGTTATTTACACATCCGTTGGAAGAAATGAGTGATGCACAAACATTAGTGCCAGAGGATGTAGATAACAGGGATATGTCCCAGTCAGGCAGCATTACACACATGGATGTACGGTCTGATGATGATGATGATGTTGTACCCGGTGTTGCTTCCTTTGTTGAGTTGTCAGATACAAGTGAATCCGTTAATGATGACGATGCGTCCGTGGATGTCACGTGGGTGCCCGCTATAAGAGAAGAAGAACAGGAGGAAACTTCAGATGAGGAGACAGAGAGGAGGAGGAGACGAGTTGGAAGCAGCGGGAGGTCGTCGAAAGTAGCTAGTGGCACAGTCAGACAGCATGCACCGGCACCGGGGGTCAGCAAGACAGCACGTCAGTCAACGCATGCTGTTGCCACCACCAGAATGCCGTCATTGCAGATCTCAGCAGTGTGGCAATTTTTTCGTGTGTCTGCCTGTGACAACAGTGATGCCATTTGCAACCTGTGCGAAAAGAAACGTGGGAAGTCCAACACCCACCTAGGTACAACTTCTTTGCGAAGGCACATGATGTCACATCACAAACGCCTATGGGATCAACACATGAGTACAAGCAGCACACAAAGTCAAAGCCGCCATCCTTCTCCTGGTCCAGCATCTTCAGCCACGTCAACCACTGCTGCCCTGCTTGCCCCCTCTCAACCATCCGCCACTCCGTGTCTCGCCCTGAGCAGTTCCTGCTCATCTGCCCACAGTCAGGTGTCTGTCAAGGACATGTTTGAGCGTAAGAAGCCAATGTCACAAAGTCAACCCCTTGCCCGGCAACTGACAGCTGGCTTGTCTGAACTCTTAGCCCGCCAGCTTTTACCATACAAGCTGGTGGAGTCTGAGGCATTTAAAAAATTTGTAGCTATTGGGACACCGCAGTGGAAGGTACCCGGCCAACATTTCTTAGCACAAAAGCGAATCCCAAACCTGTACTCGATTGTGCAAAAGGAAGTAATGGCATCTCTGGCACACAGTGTTGGGGCAAGGGTCCATCTGACCACTGATACCTGGTCTGCAAAGCATGGTCAGGGCAGGTATATCACCTACACTGCGCATTGGGTAAACCTGGTGACGGCTGCCAAGCATGGAATACGTGGCTCTGCAGACGAGTTGGTGACACCGCCACGACTTGCAGGCAGGCCTGCTGCCACCTCCTCTACTCCTCCTACTTCATCCTCTTCCATAACCTCCTCGGCTGAGTCCTCTTCTGCTGCTGCTATGTCTTGCTTCACATCAACGGCACCCCCCCAGCTCCCCAGGTACTATTCCACATCCCGGATACGGCAGTGTCAAGCCATCTTGGGGTTGACTTCCCTGAAAGCAGAGAGTCAAACCGGACCAGCACTCCAGTCCTCCCTGAACGCAAAGGTGGATCAGTGGCTGACTCCACACCAACTGGAGATGGGCAAAGTGGTTTGTGACAACGGAAGAAATTTGTTGGCGGTATTGAATTTGGGCAAGTTGACACATGTGCCGTGCATGGCACATGTGTGTAATCTGATTGTACAACGTTTGTGCCTAAGCACCCAGGCTTACAGGACGTCCTGAAGCAGGCCAGGAAGGTGTGTGCCCATTTCAGGTGTTCCTACACGGCCATGGCGCACTTTAAAGATATCCAGCGGCGAAACAACATGCCAGCGAGGCGCTTGATTTTTGACTGCCCGACACGTCTGAATTCAACACTCCTAATGTTCGACCGCCTGCTCCAACAAGAAAAGGCCGTTAATGAGTATTTGTATGACCGGGGTGCTAGGACAGCCTCTGCGGAGCTGGGGATTTTTTTGCCACGTTACTGGACGCTAATGCGCAATGCCTGTAGGCTTATGCGTCCTTTTGAGGAGGTGACAAACCTGGTCAGTCGCACCCAGGGCACCATCAGCGACATCATACCATTTGTTTTCTTCCTGGAGCGTGCCCTGCGAAGAGTGCTGGATCAGGCCGTAGATGAGCGTGAAGAGGAAGAGGAAGAGTTGTGGTCACCATCACCGCCAGAAACAGCCTTATCAGCATCGCTTGCTGGACCTGCGTCAACGCTGGAAGAGGATTGTGAGGAAGAGGAGTCAGAGGAGGAATGTGGCTTTGAGGAGGATGAGGAAGACCAACCACAACAGGCATCCCAGGGTGCTCGTTGTCACCTATCTGGTACTAGTGGTGTTGTACGTGGCTGGGGGAAGAACATACCTTCAGTGAGATCACTGAGGATGAGGGACATGACTAGCTCGGCATCCAACCTTGTGCAAATGGGGTCTTTCATGCTGTCATGCCTCTTGAGGGACCCTCGTATAAAAAGGATGAGGGAGAACGACCTGTACTGGGTGTCCACGCTACTAGACCCCCGGTATAATGAGAAAGTGCCTGAAATGTTACCGAATTACCACAAGTCGGAAAGGATGCAGCACTACCAAAATAAATGAAAAAGCATGCTTTACACAGCGTTTAAGGGTGATGTCACAGCACAACGGCAATCTAACAGCGGAAGAGGTGAACATAATCCTCCTCCTCCCACGACCACGCCGGCAAAGAGAGGACGCTTTACAGACGTGTTGTTGATGGAGGACATGCAGAGCTTTTTAAGTCCTAAGCATCGCCACAGGCCTTTGGGGTCCACCCTCAGAGAACGACTCGACCGTCAGGTAACAGACTACCTCGCCATAACTACAGATATCGACACTATGAGGAGCGATAAACCCCTTGTTTACTGGGTGTGCACGCTTGCCCTGTTGCCGGAGCTATCCCAATTTGCCATAGAACTTCTGTCCTGCCCCGCTTCAAGTGTCCTATCAGAAAGGACCTTCAGTGCAGCAGGAGGTTTTGTCACTGATAAGAGAAGTTGCCTAGGTCAAAAAAGTCTAGATTACCTCAACTTTATTAAGATGAATGAGGGATGGATCCCGAAGGGACCGACAGTGGGCGATACATTCTATTAAAAAAGGCCTGATAGATGAGCTGCCTTGAGCTAATAATGGTCCACAAACTAACATCAATTTTTCTGGTCGCTGCAACAATACCTAATTTTTGCATTCAAATTCTTTTATTGTCAGAAGGCGTACAGCATGTAATGAAAAATAAAGCATTTTTGAACAGTCTTGCAAAAATACATATTTACAATAGAAACATTTTGTGAAAGTTAGCTGGCTATTCCTTCTTATTTTTACTTTTTAAATTAATAATTTTTCTTATTTTTTACTGTGATTGCAATTTAAGAGTTACCTAACACATTGGTAAAACAGACAATAGTAAAGAGTATATCTGCAGGGAACACCAAAGTCCTATTAGCTATCATCCCTCCAGCAGTATTAGCCTATTATTCTCATTATCTACCCTGGGCAATCAGCCTAGGGCAGGCTTCAGTAAGCGACCTCTCCTTTCCTGGGATGATTTTGCCGCCGGTTGCTTCTGAAGGGTCTCCAGGGCTCCCCCACTCCGATCCTTCCCCTAGTGTCGCTTCAACCAGTAACAAATGTTTTATATTTGTAAAGTGACCCAATGATCCCCCTTGATAGAGGTTTATCTTTACAAATTTTGGAGAACCAATTTAAGACCAGTGTCCCCTGTTTCTGGGTCAGGGTGTGTGTGAAATGCCTCAGCCTACAGTAATTGTAATGTTCTGACAGCGGTAGCACATGCTTGTCCCTCAGTTCCTCATAGGTGAGCATCTGGCCCTTTACTAACCAGTCTCCCAGTCTATCTAGTTTCCTTGACCTCCACCAGTGTTGTGATGTTGTGCTCATGTGTTTCGGGGCCTGAGGGTGGTCAAGGATTGGGGTCATTTGGGTGGATCTAGGGAACAAACCAGTGTGTTTCTTGGCCCATTTCCAGTATGATAGTGAGTGTCTGATTAGGGGGTTTGGCGAGTTTTTAAGGCTCTGAGGCAATTCTGATAGCCAAGCCACCTTGTCCCAGGTTAAGGGCCTTAAAGTGTGGTTCTCTAAATACACCCAGGCCGGTTGATGACATATAGAATGTGCTATTGGGAGGAAAGATAGGTGACAAGACAGGTATTAAACTGATAGGAATAAATAGTACAACTTAATACACCACTCCTATCTGGTGGCACCTTAGATTGCACGCCCAGTGCCCCAAATTCGAAGTGGGAGGACCGACCAAGCATCTTTTTCCATCTCCCTGTTCCAAAAATCCATGCCATATACACATCCCCTGATAGGTGACGTAACAGGTATTAAACTGATAGGAATGAGTAGTACAACTTAATACACCACTCCTATCTGGTGGCACCTTAGATTGCACGTGCAGTGCCCCAAATTCGAAGTGGGAGGACCGACCAAGCATCTTTTTCCATCTCCCTGTTCCAAAAATCCATGCCATATACACGTCCCCTGATAGGTGACGTAACAGGTATTAAACTGATAGGAATGAGTAGTACGACTTAATACACCTCTCCTATCTGGTGGCACCTTAGATTGCACGCGCAGTGCCCCAAATTCGAAGTGGGAGGACCGACCAAGCATCTTTTTCATCTCCCTGTTCCAAAAATCCATGCCATATACACGTCCCCTGATAGGTGACGTAACAGGTATTAAACTGATAGGAATGAGTAGTACAACTTAATACACCACTTCTATCTGGTGGCACCTTAGATTGCACGTGCAGTGCCCCAAATTCGAAGTAGGAGGTCCGACCAAGCATCTGTTTCCATCTCCCTGTTCCAAAAATCCATGCCATATACACGTCCCCTGATAGGTGACGTAACAGGTATTAAACTGATAGGAATGAATAGTACAACTTAATACACCACTCCTATCTGGTGGCACATTACATTGCATGCGCAGTGCCCCAAATTCGAAGTAGGAGGTCCGACCAAGCATCTTTTTCCATCTCCCTGTTCCAAAAATCCATGCCATATACACGTCCCCTAATAGTGGACGTAACAGGGATTAAACTGATAGGAATAGTACTACTTAACAGTACACACCTTATAATAACGCAGACAGAGGCAACGCAGAGAGAGGAGTCTGAAGAAGAGGAGTCAGATGAGGAAGGTGGCTTTGAGGAGGTGGAAGACCAAAGCAGGCGTCCCAGGGGGCTTGTTGTCACCTTTCGGGGACCCTTGGTGGCTGGGTGGAGGAAGAGACCTTCAATGACATCAGTGAGGACAAGGAACGGGACATGGCTAGCTTGGTATCCAACCTTGTGCAAATGGGGAGCTTGCGGTTGTGCAAAGGGACTGTTTGCTGTTGTTTGCGGTGCATTAAACGGGGAGATTGGTCTGTTACTGTGAAGCAGGTGTAACCCTTACACTACCTGATCGATACAACATCATACCTGATGTTTTAAAGCATGTTATTCGAAACAATTTAGGAATGTTAGGTGATTTATGCCCTTTATGGCTTAAAACCAGACTCTGCATCAACTATGTAATTTTCCGTGGGAATTTTGCCATGATCCCCCTCCGGCATGCCACAGTCCAGGTGTTAGTCCCCTTGAAACAACTTTCCCATCACTATTGTGGCCAGAAAGAGTCCCTGTGGGTTTTGAAATTCGCCTGCCCATTGAAGTCTATGGCGGTTCGCCGATGTTCGCCCGTTCGCGAACCGAAAATTTGATTTTCGCGACATCACTAGTTATAACATTGGTATATTTGTATGCAGTTTTAAATAGTGTACTTTCTATAGTTTGTATGTTTTGGGTTTTTTAGTCTAAAATATGCAGTCAGCATTACTGTGTATATATATATTTATATACGTGACATCATTCAGAATTTTCTGCCCAGAATTCTGTGCCAGCAGCGGAGGCATAGAAGAACCAGCAATTAATTCCTTTGGATACCCATAAGAACTCCTCAAGAAAGGCTGTTGCGGCTGAGGGAGGCCAGGGAGACAGGACTGGCATGGGCCCGGGTGTGGGCCAAATGAGCCTACACTATACAACAAAAGCTGCAATCCTAAAATTGAAATTAGATCAAAGTGAATGTCAGCTTTCACCTTAAGCCACGCACACACATTCTACTTATTCTATTAGAAAAATAATTTCTTTAATTTAAGGAGAACCCATGGATGCACTATCATCTGTAAACATGGAATCCATTTCTGGACAGTCTCAACCACTTCTGGGATGCTATGGCTCTTGCATATTATCACCCTCAAAAGATAGCAACAGCAGAGATGACACTCCATGACCATCATGATGGAAGGTAATTGCTTGCTGATTATGTGGTTGAATTCAGAAAGTGATGAACTGATACTCTCTAAAATGAACCCGCTCTGATCCACCAATTTCAACTCGAGATGAGCTAGCTAGAACCCAGCTTCACAATACACTGGAAGACTTATTTCACTTGGAAAGAGCCACCTGTGTTACCTGGAAGAGTTCAGAACTAAACAATGCAAACAAGAGTTGCTATAAGATCCCTAACTCCCCAATAATATTGCAGGGCTAATGATCTGTGCGTCCAGTCAGGATACTTCAAGTATCTGTCCTCTGTGCAACAAAATCCAGCCTTGTAAACTTCTTACTTCATGTTCTCTGTTACTGTACCATTACCTTCTGTAGCAAAAACTCATTATGTTATCCCCAGTAGTGGGAAAGAAACCAGTTGCAAACCAAGACTATACATGACTCTGGAGCACAATGGGCTTTGTTCTTCACTCACTTTTGATTTAATATAACCTACTGTACTGGAAATAAAAATAAATAAAATAAAGCTGCCACTCTGTCCCAATATCAAGAGGAGTGCAGGTCTGTTACCCCAAAAACACTACATAAAATAAAAATATCATTACACCTGCAATGGGGGTAAATACAATCCCTATCCTTTTGAAGTCCTGCAGCAATAAACAATGCCCTGATCCTCACTATTCAGCCCTGGATAAGTGGGCACTTGCATGTTGATTAAATAATCTGTCATATTCTTTCTTTACTGAAGCCCTTGGTCCTCATCTTTGGGCCGTGGAAATATCCACTGCTATATAAAAAAAATGTATCTGAGAGTCTCTGCTGTGTAACTCCCACACTACTAATGTTTTTTTTTTTTACAGCGCCTTCATCTTATGCGGTTTCCAATTGGCTGAAATATGCATCAATCATTTCAGGCAACCGGAATCAAATATTTGAATTACTCCAGTCCCATTTCTGATTGACTAAAAGAATAACCAATCAGTATGCACAAATATAAGTCCAGTACATTTCCCTCTAAACCTGTCGGGTGAATATTCTAAGTATGGTCTGGGTTCTAATAATCTCAGCACTTATGTCAAGAACCGGCTCAGGACCTCAGGAACGCAGGAGGAAAAAAGCAGGCTTGGCAAAAACATAAATGTTTTTATCTCTATATTTCTCTGAAATGACAGATACACCTTTTTTAGTTTTAAGCATTCTGGGACATTTGCAATAACACAAATTAGAGACTTCTACAAGCATTTGTTGTAGATGTTCAAGAGATTGCTTGCTTTTGTATTTTAAGTGTTTTAGCATTAACCATTTTTATGATTATAATCTTTGTAACTTGTTTGCATATCTGTTTTTTATACATTTAGTAATAAACCAATAAATATAAATATACAATTAACATGTGTCATTTATGGTGAAGAAAAGAAAGGTCTAAATTTGCCCTGTCTCATTTCATTTGGACCTCCATTGTCCCCTTATGTTTAAAGAGATACAACTTAAAAAAATACATTTTAAACACTCTAACTGCATGCAAAAATGAATGACATAAAATTCAGATAACTTACCACATAGCAACAAAAGAATACATTTTGATGAAAGTCTGTGCTCATTCTAAATAATCCAAAAGTGAGAGGAAGCAACATTAGCTTGCAACAACTTCCACTCTCTATTCACCTCAGTTTCTTTTACCTCTAAACCTAGAGACTCACCCACTGCCACCTTCTCTTCTGCCCACAACTTTGAAGATGTTTTTTTTATTATTATTATTATTGTGAAGCAAACAACAAATAGGACAAAATAACAGAAAAAGTCAATGTGCATAACTATTCACCCTCCTAAAGTCAATACTTTGTAGAGCCACCTTTTGCGGCTCCAAGTCACTTTGGATAAGTCTCTATGAGCTTGCCACATTTTACCACTGGGATTTTTGCCCATTCCTCCTTGCAAAACTGGGTTGGTCTGGTTTATAGTAATCTCAGCACTTATGTCAGGAAACGGCTCAGGACCTCAGGAACGCAGGAGGCAAAAATCAGGCTTGGCATAAATGTTTTTATCTCTATCTTTCTCTAAAATGACATATATACCTTTTTATGTATCATCCATCAGTGCAAACTTTAATAACTGAGAGCTTTTCAACATGACAGTTACAGATTACATCACTACATTCTAAATTAGTTAACTGTTCATGAACCAAACATGCAACATACAGTTTCTAACACCATTTAATAGGCATTACTGAAACATGGTGGGATAATTCTCATGACTGGACTGTTATTCTGGATGGTTATAACCTATTTAGGAAAGATAGGGGCAGTGGTAAAAGGAGAGGAGGGATTTATATATATATTAAGCCTGAATTTAAGCTTATAGTCAGAGAAGATATTTATCCTGGAACTAGCTGTAACGTTGAATGTTTGTGGGAAGAGTTAAATAGCGGAGCAGCAAATTCCAAAAGAATATTAGTAGAAGTATGCTATAAACCCCCAAATATAATTGAAAGTGAGGAAATGCAATTAATTACAGATTGAAAATGCAGCTAAGCATGGGCAAGTTCTAAAAATGGGAGGTTTTAACGACCGTGACATAAACTGGATGAATGAGACCAGGGGTACGGGTAAAGGGAGCAGGTTCTTCTTGAGTACACTCAGGGATCATTATCTTGCCCAGGTTATACAAGAGCCTACTAGAAATTAAGCTATCTGTGATTTAGTCATAACAAATAATATTGATATGGTATCAAATGTTGAAATAGGGCAACCTTAAGTATATAAATGGGAAGAAGGCCAGGAAGGAAGCTATAGCAACATTACAATGTGACACAGGTCGTCTGACAATTAGTGACCAGGAAAAGGCAGATGAGCTAAATAGGTTCTTTTCTTCGGTATACACAAGGGAGGTACCAGTGGTTGGGTCACTGCAACATAATGGGGCTACACTACCTTTGCCAAATAATTGGTTAACGCACGAAGAAATCCAAAAGAGGTTGGAAAAATAAATGTTTATAAAGCCCCTGGTCCTGATGGAATACATCCAAGGGTACTGAGTTTGTAATAGCCAAACCATTATATCTATTTTTCAGGATTCACTCAACACGGGGTCTCTACCAGATGACTGGAGAAAAGCAGAGGTGATACCTATATTTAAGAAGGGAGCAAGAGCAAATCTGGGGAATTATAGACCTGTAAGGCTCGCTTCTGTAGTGGGAAAGCTTTTAGAAGGGTTAATAAGGGATAATATACAAAAATATGTCTATTCAAACAGGATGTTAAGGAGGAGCCAACAAAGATTTATGAGGATAGGTCATGGCAAATAAACCAAATTAGATTCTATGAGGAGATCGTAGGAACTTGGATCAAGGAAACTCAGTGGATGTAGTCTTTTTAGATTATGCAAAGGCTTTTGATAATTGCCAAATGGGAGACTATTGTGCAAACTAAGGTATGTAGGAATTGCAGTAAATATGTATATGCACATGGATTGACAGCTGGCTAAAAGACAGGAAGCAAATGGTTGTTGTAAATGAAACATACTCAGATTGGACTAATGTGATAAGTTAGGTTCCTCAGGGCTCAATATTAGGCCCTCTCCATTTTAGCATATTTATTAATGACTTAAAAGTAGAACTGGAAAGTATTGTGTCCATTTTTGCTGATGACACAAAGATGTGCAAGGTAATTAAATCAGAAAATTATGTACTTTCCCTTCAAAGGGATTTGCATAAATTAGAGAAAGGGGCAATTAAATGGCAGATGAGATTTAATATGAATAAATGTAAGGTTATGCATCTGGAAAGAAAAAATAACCATGCAATTTATAAACTTAATGAAACAAATCTAGGGGTATCAGATATTGAACAGGATTTGGGAGTGCTTGTGGACAACCACCTACGTAACACTTACGTTCTCAATGCCAAGCAGCAGCTGCAGAGGCAAATAAACTATTAGCATGTATTAGGAAGGGTATAGAAGCAAGGGAAGCAAATATAATTCTACCACTATACAAATCCCTAGTATGCTCTCATTTGGAATATGGAGTACAGTTTTGGGCACCACTTCATAAAAAGGACATTTTAGAACTGTAAAAAGGACAGAGAAGGACAGCAAAACTAATAAGTGGAATGGAGGGGCTAAGTTATGAAGAAAGACTAATCAAATTACATTTATTTTCTCTAGAAAAAAAGGCGTCTAAGAGGGGATATGATTATATAAATACATCGAGGGTCAGTATAAAGATTTGTCAAGGGAGCTTTTTGTGCCAAGATGTTTTCAATTGACACAAGGACATTATTTGAGCTTAGAAGTAGAAAGATTCCCCCTTAAGAAAGAAAAGCGTTCTTAACAGTAAGGATAGTTAATCTGTGGAATTCTCTACCAAGGGAGGTGGTGACATCGGATTCAATAGATAACTTTAAAAAGGGATTGGATATATTTTTAAATAAAAAGGGTATTCAGGGTTATCCTGGTTAATTAGAGAGGGAGAAATCTGATCGCCAGTATCTAAGGGTCAATAAGGATTTTTTTTTTTTTCACTTGGGTTTTTTCTGTTTGCCTTACTATGGATCAATTAGCAACTAATCTGCATATTGCAGATCAGAGGAGATCTTAAAAGGTTGAACTTGATGGGCTAAAAGTGTTTTTTCAACCTCATTTACTATGTAACTATGTAACTATAAGTCAAACACACACAAAGAAGAAACATAACATAATTAGTAACATAACAGTTATTAAAGTACATAGGGTAATCATCATAACATAACAAATTTAATAACTATAAAACATATTGTAAACACACTGAGCCCAATCCCACCACCACATAAATAAGAGTCCAAAGGGGCAAGGTAGTCAGGGGATCATGAAAGAATAAACCATGGTCCTGTGCAAACAAATAAATGTGTACATATTTATATATTTAGGTCCCCTGTGGTATTATATATGTACACGTAGTCAGTCGGGGTCTCCTATAACAAAGGCCAACAAAAAAGTTTTTTTTTCTTGGTGTCTTGGTTTTTAGGCCTGTTCCTGGGGTTATTTGGGATGCCCATTCAGAAAATTGCATTGGATAGACTGCATCAGCTCTAGTTTCTTAGATATAGATATGGGATAGTAGAGCCACACATGAACATTGTGCAAGAAAAGATTGTCCTCCAAGGGAATATATGTTGGTTGGAGGACATATAAAGCTAGACCTGATGAAACAATTTATAAAGGCTTTGAATAAAGATGGTTCGTGCATATATAAATGTACATATAAATGTAACTTACTTACTTATCCTGCCTCTGTTCAACTGGTGCAGTTCCTTCCTCTACACTCAGGAAACACATGGGATGAGTGAGAACTCTATAGTCTGTGAACTGCAACATTTAATTTTAAACCAAAAAAGAGAACCCCCCCCCCCCCCCCCGCTAGGTGGCCTTCCTAGTTGCCTAATGGGTAATCTGGCCTGCTGCTCTCACGCAGCCTCTAGAACAGTGTTTTTCAACTCCAGTCCTCAGGGACCGCCAACAGGTCACATTTTAGGTATAACTCTGCTTGAGAACATGTGAGCTAATCAGAGACTCAGTAATTCTATTTAACCACCCCTGATTAGCTCAACTGTTGTCAAGCAGGTATATACCTAAAATGTGAACTGCTGATGGCCCCCGAGGAGTTGAAAAATACTGCTCTAGATCACAGTAACAATGTCACTAGTTTGTGCTGCCATAAACCCCCATTCACAGATACCTGTTTCATCCTTTAATGGGATTCATTGGTGTAAAGATAGTCCTAGCAATTGAGAAATTAGACTTTGTTGACTCTTAAATATATATCACTATTTCTTCATGGAATAAAACTTTATCAATGTTTTAAAAAATCTATTTTAAATGCAGGAATTACTGTAAGGCATTGCAGTGCCCCATTAAATATATCTCTCTTATGGCTAAAATCCCCTTATATAAACAATTAGCTAAATTGGGATCATCTCCTTCATTATGCAAGTTTCTTACATTTTTCTTTTGCATGAAAACTTATGGACTGGGTAAATTGACTTTATTTTCACAAAATCATGTGACCCATGGTAATAATTAATTAACCAACACTGCAGCATGTAATACTTTTTAGTGGAGCAATGAGCATCTCTTTATGAGATAAAGTACTTTACAGTAATTTAGACACCTCACACATTTCTCCTTCAATTGTTCTCTAAGTAGAAAGGAAGGTACAGAATATCAGTCTGATAAATCACTTATACAGGACTTGCATTTACAGACATATTTTAAATGATTAACAACTCTGGACATAGCACTGATAGCACTGGGCATTTTCATGAAGACTCTAAAAAGAATTTAAATGGACAGAAAACTAAAGATATATTTTGCCCTTTCTATTTTCATCAAAATTGCTAGTCCATCAAACTAATACTAAAGATAAAGTTCACTGAATGTAGGCTACAGGGCAGTGAATTGCTATATTTTTCATTTTTTTAATTATTTGGTGCTATCAATTTCTATTTTTAATACTCGTTTCTCATGGTGTATAATTACCCTGTGTACACCATATTTCATTGTGCTTTAATATCCCACTGAAAGTGTCACAGAGCTTTCTTTCTAGTCTATCACCCTCTAATTATATAGCTCTACTTAATGAACGTTGTTGGAATATGAACTTGAAAAAAGTCTATGTCAGCTCACTGACTTAGAAGCCAGGAGAGACAAGACACTCAATTTATGCAGGGGACCTTGGAGAGAATGAACACACAGAGGTTATATGTATCTAAAAATAGAAGATATCTGACAGAGATGAAAAGATATATAACTAGGAAATGACATGATAGGGATATGAAGGTCAGTTTTGACCACTTTACTTCTTAACTCAAATGCCCTGTCTTGCTTTTAGATTTCGGGGCATCCTGTGGGTCACTTTGAGGCCATTGGCACAAGACTTACATTACAGAATTCAGAGATGTTTAACATGCATGAAATTGATCTAAGTGTTTCTGATTAATGTGAAGATTATGTTGTAATATGGTACAGATGAAGAGCTGCTAGAGCGTCATTTTAGGCAAGGGGAAAAAAAGAAATTAGATATAGCAGGTTATCACTTTGATTGCAAACTCAGGAAATTAAAAAAGAAATAACATCATAATGGTATCCAATGTCAAAGACAAATAAAAAAATAATGTGATGAAGTAATGTAGAATGTTAGGATATGTCACAGTTAAAGGCATACTTCAGAAAACTCAAATACTACTTATGTATAAAGGCTGTTTTCAAGGTATCTTAATCATTATGTGCTACACCTATAAATATATTTATGTGTATATTTCATGAACCACAATCAGTCAATATGTTTCCATATTATTTTTGATGGAGGCTGCCATCTTTCAGTTTTCAGTGTTATGAGCAAAAGTTGTGGCAACTGAGATCTAGAGACAACCTTTCACAATTTAAGCTTGCCCACCTGAATATGTACAAAGTGTTCAGATATTAATATTATTATTGTTTTTTATTTGTAACATGCCAACATATTCCGTAGTGCTATACATGGGTAGGTTCAAGGCAAAAACCATAGCAATATTAACACACTGCAAAGAATGGAGGGCCCTGTCTTTGAGTATAGAATCCAGTGTCCATAGTGCTTTCCCCAAAGCTCCATGCAAGCTTGAACTCGCAAATTTACAATCTAAAAATGTTGGGTGTGGTACAGGAGGGTCAGAGAAGTGTTGTACATGTTACGGTGTAAGGTGATAGGCTTCTTTATCAGATGTGTTTTTAGTAAGGTTTTGAAAGGAGAGAGTCTGGTGGAGCGAGGTAAGGAGTTCTAGTGAATAGGGACAGCAAGAGAAAAGTCCTAAAGGCGGGAGAGAGAGGAGGGGATGAGAGTTGTGCTAAGAAGAAGGTTTTTAGCAGAACAAAGAGGGCAGGTGGGGAAGTATTTAGAGATGACAGCAGAGATATAAGGGGGTGCATTGTTTTTATGAGGCTTTGTAAGTTAGGGTCATGATTTTAAATGTTATTCTGGAGGCTATGGGAAACCAGTGGAGTGACTGACAGAGAGGTGCTGCAGACACTGAACTTTGTGTACAGTAGATAAGTCTAGCGGAAGCATTCATTATTGATTGAAGTGGGGATAGACAGGTGGTGGGCAGGCCAGCAAGAAGCGAGTTGCAGTAGTCAAGACAAGAAATAATGAGGAAATGTATTAGAATCTTGGTTGTGTCTTGTGTGAGGTAGTGACATATTTTGGAAATGTTTTTTAGATGGAGAAGGCAAGATTTTGTCAGTGATTGTATGTGAGGGATGAAAGAGAGGGCAGGGTCCAGTAGAACCCCAAGACAATGGGCTTGGGAGGTGGGAGTGATGATGGCATTGTTGACTGTGAGAGAGATGTGAGGAATTGATGCTGTAGTAGAGGGTGGGAAGATTAGGAGTTCCGCCTTAGACATGTTTAGTTTGAGGTGGTGGGCGGATATCCAGGAGGATATACTTGAGAGGCAGTTAGATACATGTGTTAGAAGAGAGGGGGATAGGTCTGGTGCTGAGAGATAGATTTGAGTGTCAACTGCAGAGAGATGAAACTGAAATCCAAAAAAGTTTATTAGGAGTGAACGTTGGGGTACACCAATAGACAGAGGGTGAAGAGAAGAAGAAGTGCCAGAGAAAGAGACGCTAAATGTTCAATCTTGTAGGAATGATGTAAACCACGAGAAAGCATGTGTCTCGAATGCCAAAGGAGTTGAGGATTTGGAGTAGAAAAGGATGGTCGACAGTGTCAAATGCAGCAGAGAGACCCAGAAGAAGAAGAATAGAAAAGTGACCTCTTGTGGTGGTGAGCAAGTCATTAGTGACTCTTGTGAGAGCTGTCTCAGTGGAGAGACATAATTATCATACAACCCAAATCAGTTTTGTGATCTCTGTTATTACAGTGGTGACTTGAAACTGTAACAAAGTGAACCCTTCTTGTTATAGCTATGATTTGAAACTATTTGCAAAGTGAAAAACAGAAACTTGCATCACAGTTTAAAGAAAGATACATATGCTGTCCGAAATACTGTAGGCTCAATGTGACTTTTAAAGCTAATGTTCTTTTATTTAGGAAAAAAACATTATTGCGATTTTGTATGCATTCTCTTTTAAATGCATTATAGAGTTTTTAAGGTCCATGTCTCTTCAAGTTAGCTTGCAAAAACATCCTCTAACCACTATTGTCTCTAAAAGAATGTGTACATACACAGCTGATCTGACAGAAATTGATTTGGTAGCCATGTTCTGCTCTCCCTGTGGTGATTCATTCATATTAAAATGACTGAAAAAGATTATTGAATTTATTATAGACAGAGGCAGGCAAGGTGTGGAAAGAGAAGAAATAAGAAATAAATGGAGAGTGTGTGCTATAAAGAAACATGTTAGAGAGGTCAGAGCAGGAATCAGGCCTAAGGGCACAGATAAGATTAGATTACCAGGGGACGTATTAGACATAATTGTAGGTTTCATGTTAAAAGCATGAAACTTTCCAGAACTCACATAGATAGATAGATCACTGTATTTATACTGCGCTGGAACAATATAATACACCATTTTTTTCTTTAAAATTCTTATTCAGACAGCTATGTCTTCAATTTAGAGGTGGTTTATAACTGAGTGGGCCAGGAGAGTGGCACTCTTTGCACACTGGCATACCTTTTTAGTGCTAATACATCAGTCTAGCAAAGTATTGTACTGTTTTAAAGAGGTAATTTTTGTAGAGTTGAAAGCATATACTACATCACTGATATATGAGACTAGCGAATTGCCCGTCAAAAAATGACGGCAATGAAATTGTAAGGTAGCTAAATTAGTAAATGAATATAGTGTAGCTATTTTGAAGCATTGTGATGAAGAGCTGGCAATCTGTGTTGATGTTGCTGCAGCATTAGTGGTGTGGAGCTGCTGTATAAGCATGCTGAATGTGTGCAGTGTAACACTGTGCGTGCACGAGACCAAACCGTTAGCGTAGTCGTGTACTTCCGCATTGGTGTAAAATGGCGAGTAATGTGTGGTATAGGTCTGTATCGGAATATCCGTAGGTGTTTTGTGGTGTTTTGCGAGTTTAGAGTGCTGTAGCCTCGTTTTCGTTTTGTTCGGCGGCCATTTTTTCTCTCGCTTAGATTTTTTTTTAGTCTCTAAACTGTTTTATTTCGAGTAAAATCGAGGTGTAAGTTGCATTTTTGAGGTCCTGGGTGCTCCCTCTTGGTGTAGGTAAGTTTTTTATGTATGTGCTGTGTGTATGTATTGTGTTTTAAATGTTTGTATGTCGGCGTGTTGCGTCCGATGTTTGCGAGGTCGTAATGTGTGGTAACGTGTTTCGTACGTTGTTTGCGTTCCTCGTAAAATTTAGCGAGTGTCGTAATTTGTGTGTCGTGTTTTTTGAGTAGCGACGTGAATTTTGCGAGTGTTTGAGGCCCTTGCCCAGTGACCTCGCCAGCAACTGAGTCCCTCGCTTCGCGAGGGGCCTCAGTTGCTGGCATGGAGTGCCTTCGGCGCTCCATGCCAGCAACTGAGGCCCTTGCCCAGTGACCTCGCCAGCAACTGAGGCCCTCGCTTCGCGAGGGGCCTCAGTTGCTGACATGGAGCGCCTTCGGCGCTCCATGCCAGCAACTGAGGCCCGTGCCCAGTGACCTCGCCAGCAACTGAGGCCCTCGCTTCGCGAGGACCTCAGTTGCTGGCATGGAGCGCCTTCGGCGCTCCATGCCAGCAACTGAGGCCCGTGCCCAGTGACCTCGCCAGCAACTGAGGCCCTCGCTTCGCGAGGGGCCTCAGTTGCTGGCATGGAGCGCCTTCGGCGCTCCATGCCAGCAACTGAGGCCCTTGCCCAGTGACCTCGCTACGCGAGGGCCGCGGCTCGCTGCGCGAGGGCCGCAGGCTCGCTACGCGAGCCCGCAAGCGTGAGCAACGACTCGTACGCTCACAACTATATATGTGATCCTTGAGAAGTGCCGTTATTTTCACTATGTCTGCTGCAACAATCGTTATTTGTCCTTGCGTTTTTGGGATGTTATGCAAATTTGATGCTTAGCAGTCAAAAAAAAAAAAGATTTGATGTAAATCATGAAAAAAAACTTATTGAATACATCTGCAATTTTATTAAGTCTTAAATTTTCATGGAATTTCTTGTCTTCTGTTGTTCTCTTTATTATGATGTGTTTAGTTTTCAGACTGAAACATTTGGTTATTTTGTTTCAACTGCAGGAGCTTTAGGGCCTGATTCAATTGCATCTCTCAGGATGTAGGCTGTATGTCTGTGGGTGTGCTGCGAGCTCCCGTTCCTCTCCGATTCTGTAGCTATTCAATTGATCAAGCCCGCAAGTTATTGCCCCAAAGCCGACATGAACTGGTTCATAGCAGTTCAGGGCAAGGACATGATCAATTAAGCAAGACCGTAACCTCCCATTTCGCATCAGTCAATAGAACATGAGACCGTCATTATTATGGCAGATAAACATGGAGGTTGCATGTCAATCAATTAGGTTCGGGGGTCCGATAAGCAATCAGAATCCGCAAAATACAGAATTATGAAAATGAATGCCTATACTGTTCTAGTTCCTGTGGGTGGCCTGATATGTATTAACTCATTGATACCCGAGA
Source organism: Discoglossus pictus (assembly GCA_027410445.1). Lineage (NCBI taxonomy): Eukaryota > Metazoa > Chordata > Amphibia > Anura > Alytidae > Discoglossus > Discoglossus pictus. Next base: position 359,766,013 of record CM050164.1, on the reverse strand, counting down.
TTGATTTAACCCAGAAATGAAACATACTTTTTTTTTTATTTACTGTCGATTTGCGAGCTTGAGACTGTTGTGCAATTAATTATAATGTCTTTAATTGCTTTCCCCATTATTTACAGTGCAGTATTGATTTTTTTATTTGCATTTACAGTGTTACGAACAACTGTTCAACCCCCTTGTGGGTCCTCTCTAGTTGTTGTTGTAGTTTAGTCATTCAGTTGTGTCCGGCTAACCGTGACCCTATGGACCTCAGCATGTCAGGTACATCTGTCAGTCACCACCTCTCTGAGCTCGATTAAGTTCATGTTCATCGCTTCAATGATGTCATCTATCCATCTCCGCCTCCGTCGTCCCCTTCTTCTTGTGCCTTCAATCTTTCCCATCATTAAAGTCTTTTCTAGGGATTCCTGTCTTCTCATGATATGGCCAAAATATTTGAGCTTCAGCCTTATTATCATAGCTTCCAGTGAACAGTTTGTCTTGATTTTTTGAAGTATTGATTTATTGTATTTTCTTGCAGTCCAAGGGATTCTAAGCAGTTTTTGCCAACACCACAATTCAAAGGCATCAATTCTATGGCGCCTTCTTTATGGTCCAGCTCTTACACCTGTATGTTACTACTGGGAATGTGATAGTTCTAACTATGCAGACCTTTGTTGATAGTGTAATGTCTTTACTTTTTACTTGGATCTTGGATCCCAGGAAAATAAAATCTGTCACTGCCTCCACTTCTTCCCCGTCTATTCTCCAGGAGCTGATATTGCCGTTTGCCATGATCTATGTCTTTTAACGTCAAGCAGCAGGCCAGCTTTTGCACTTCTTCTTCTTTTACCTGCATTAATAGGTACTTTAATTCCTCCTCACTTACATCCATCAGAGTAGTATCATCGGCGTATCTGAGATTGTTGATGTTTCTTCCAGCAATATTGATTCCAGCATTGGACTCATCCAGCCCTGCTTTACACATTATGTAACTCTGCTTATACGTTGAATAAATAAGGTGACAATATATAACCTTGTTGCACACCTTTTCCTATCTTGAACCCTTCTGTTGTCCCATGTTCAGTTCTGACCGTGGCTTCTTGGTCCAGATACAAATTCCTCAAGAGGTGGATGAGATGATCTGGTACTCCCATCTCCTTAAGAACTTGCCACATTTTGTAGTGATCCACACAGTCAAATGCTTTAGAATAGTCTATGAAGCATAAGTAAATGCTTTTGTGGAACTCTCTTGCTTTCTCTATTATCCACCGGACATTGGCAATTTCATCTCTTGTGCCTCTTCCTCTGCGGAACCCGGCTTGCACATCTGGTAGTTACTGGTCCATGCATTGTTGGAGCCTGGCTTATAGGATCTTAAGCATTACCTTGCTGGCATGTGAAATGAGTTCAATTGTTTGATAATTGGAGCACTCTTTGGCACTGCCCTTTTTTGGGATTCAGATGTAGACTGACCTTTTCCAGTCTATTGGCCACTGTTGAGTTTTCCAAATTTGTTGGCATAAGGCAAGCAGCACTTTCACAGCATCTTCCTGTACAATTTTGACTAGTTCAATTGGGATTCCATCAACTCCTGCAGCCTTGTTATTAGCAAGGGCCCATCTCACTTCACTCTCCAAGATGTCTGGCTCCAACTCATTTTACAAACTATTGAGGTCATCACTGCTGTACAGTTCCTTCCTGTATAGATATTTAGTGTAGTCCTGCCACCTTTATCTTATCTGCTTCTGTTAAGTCCCTAACATTTTGGTATTTTATCACACCCACTTTGGCATGAAAGGTTCCTTTGAAATTCCCAATTTTCTTGAAGAGATCTCTCGACTTTCCTATTCTGTTATCTTCTTCTATCTCTTTACACCGCTCACTGTAGAAAGTCTCCTTGTTTCTTTGTGCTATCGTGTGGGATTCTGCATTCAGTTGGACAAATAATTTCCTATCATCACCACCTTTCACTTTCCTTCTTTCATGTGCTACTTTCAAAACCCTTTATCAGATACCCAGTTTTATTTACTTTGGTGATATTATTTGTTGCTGTTTCCTGGATAATGTTGCAAACTTTGGTCCAGAGTTCTTCAGGCATTCTATCTTCCATGTCTAGTCCCTTAAATCTATTCTTTATTTCCACTGCATAATCACAAGGGATATTGTTTATTTTGTATATGCTTGTTCTGATGATTTTCCCTTTTTTCTTCAGTTTAATTCTGAACTTTGCAATAAGAAGTTTGTGGTCTGAGCTGCAGTCAGCTCCAGGTCTTGTGTTTGCTGACTGTATAGAGCTCCTCCATCTTTGACTACAATGTATATAGTCAATCTGATTTCTATGTTGTCCATCTAGTGTTGTTTGCTATGACCAGAGAATTATCTTGACAGAATTCAACTAATCTTTGACCTGCTTCATTCTGTACTCCAAGGCAAAACTTGCCAGTTGTTCCAGGTGTATTTTGGTTCCCTACTTTAGCATTCTAATCTCTGATGATGATAGTAGCATCTTTTGTTGGTGTTATATCTATGACGTGTTGAAAATCTTCATGGAACTGGACACCTTTAGTCTCTTAAGCATCCGTGGTTGGAGCCTAGACTTGGATCACTGTGATGTTAAATGGCTTGCCTTGAATTCAAATTGAAATAATTCTGTCATTTATTGGGTTGTAACCCAGCACTGCTTTGGCCACCCTTTGATTGACTATAAGGTCTACTCCATTTCTTCTGCGGGATTTTTGACCACAGTAGAAGATTTGGTGGTTGTCTGATGGGAAATATCCCATTCCAGTCCATTTAAGTTCACCAATTCCCAGGATATCAATGTTTAACCTTGTCATCTCATGTTTGACCACGTCCAGTTTACCTTGGTTCATAGATCTAACATTCCAGGTTCCTATGCTGAATTGGTCTTCACACCATCAGACTTTCCTTTCCCCTCAAGACACATCCGCAGCTGGGTGTCCTTGCAGCTTTGGCCCAATCACTTCATTAGACCTGGTGCTACTCGTACTCTCCCTCTGCGCTTTCTCAGTAATGTGGTAGGTACCTTCTGACCTGAGGGGCTCATCTTCCAGCGCCATATCCTTATGTCTCTTTTTTAGTGCTTTTCCAAAGTTACTCAAGTGGGTTGCCAGTTTCTTCTCCACTGGACCGCAATTTGTCAGACCTCTCTGCTATGACCTGCCCATCTTGGGTGACCTTTTATGGTACAGCTCACAGCTTCATTGAGGTACACAACCCCTTCACTACGACAAGTTAACGATCCAGAAGGAGCCTCTCTAGTACTCATAAGATTTTCTCCTTCATTTGCCGTTTACTGGTGTGAAACTATTTGCGGCCTTGGGGAACAGGAGCAATTGAATAGCAATTTGCGATTTTTGTGATCGTAACTCTTGGGAAAGTAAAAGATCAAAGGCTTCGGGAGGCTGTAAGTTCCAGGTTTAACCATCGCAGAGTTTTAAGGGCCATAACTCATAACTCGTTTGGAGCCTGCAAAAAGACCCCAATTAAATAGCCAACTAACTTGCAATCTCACTGACGGTTTACAGTAACTTGCAAAAGCTCAGTTGAATCGGGCTCTTATTCAGTAATGTTACACATGTATTCAATTGCCTTCACTTGTAAATTAGGTATATTACTCTGAAATATGTAAATTCATGTGTTGCCGCTAAAATAAAAGGTTTAGAATTACATCTATACTTGTAAAATTACACCATACCCTGCACATTACTTAAATTAAAGCTCAAGGAACCAATAAAAAATTACATTGAGAGAAATTGATCAGAAAAGTTAGGATACATACATGATATTGTCCACCACATTTACATATGTAATTAAACCATTCTATTTAATTTTTAGTAAAGCCAATTACAATGTATGTATTCTTTGGCAAGTAGAACATGCCTAGTATTGACTCAGATGAAAATGGTGCACAGGGACAAAGCAACCCACCATTCCATAGTTTTTTGTCCAGTGTAGAGGTTCTGGTAGTTAAAAATATTTAAAAAATCTAAGTAAGAGAGCAGTGATTAAAAATATGGACAATGTTAGTGGATTCCTGTGATTTGTCCAACAGTCTGGTTCCTTGAAATACATTGTTTGACCAATATGTCTGAAGCTGAATATGATGAGTTGGACAAAGTACATTCCATGGATTTCTAATACAAAGGCATGGGCCTTTTTAATGGTGGGTCCAGGAGGCTGAGATGAATGGGACATCCTGTCCTGAATCTCCATACTAAGGGAAAAAAAATAGTGTGACACATACCACATGGACAAAATGTTTTTGTTCAGCAGATGTTAAAGGACGTGTAAAAAAGTCTGTATTCCAAGATGCTTTGCTTTCGCTTCCTTGAGAATTAATTATCTCCCTCTGAGAGTATATATTGCAATCATGACTACCTGCAGGCTTATAGCATCATTGTATGCAGAATTATGTTTGATGGTAGCAAAGTATGAGTACCGACTCCAACCAACTTCGGAGGCTGACTGGCTACTGGAACACGGGTCATTTATGAACCTTTTGTGGATCAGTCCTAGTGAAGCAAACTAACATTAGCATATATATAAGCCCTGAACATGAAAGCATTTTAAAGACAATATTACATTTAGAAGTCTCTGGTTGATGCTTCTATATTGCAATTCCTTTAGCCTGACAGGAGTTAAATTACTGGCAGTTGCTCCATTATTCAAAGTGGGAAACCGTCAATAGAACTAAATAGAGATATTATTTGAACTCATGGTTCCTCCCATTCCTTTTAGCTGTCTAGAGCAGTTACGACAAGATTCAAAAAACTGTCAATAACAAAAACCTGAATACAATAGTTTATCATTTAGTATATTTATTTTAAGCTTTTAAAAACATTTGGCACTTTATCAAGTCATGCTCTTTATAAGAGCATACTAGACCTAAGAACAGGGAAGTGGGGAAAAAAGTGTTCAATGTTTGTGGTGTTTTATTTACATTTTATTTACATTTAATCCAAAACAACAATGCACACATAAACATTTAAAAACAATAAAAAAAATGGGATAAAACCAGCCCTTGTAATTTCTTTAAGTAGAGATGAAAATATAGACTTTAAAATGACTCTATGAATCTTTCTTTTACTTATGCAATGTAATGTGTATTCTACTAATTATTTTACAAATCAATGTGGGGAGTATGAGCTCTTTTGATGTTTTTGTGGGAGCAGGTATATCTGGGATACAAATACTATCTTGATCTCTATATTGCAGTAATGCAAAAATTCCAAGTATTTTCAAATGTCTAATAAATATCTCCCTTACTAGAATGTCCTTATTACAATAAAAAAACCACTCCTTTAGCCACTATGAGGTTACTAGCAACTTGCGCTCATTGCGAGTCTCTCCCTCTGTCTACTTCCTCCCTTGTGTCTCATTTCCCCCCTCCTCTCCTTCCCTTGTGTCTCCTTACCCCCATGTTTTTACTTCCTCTCCCCCCTGTGTCTTTCCCTCTGTCTCCCCCTTGTGTCTCTTTCCTCCCCTCTCCCTCCCCTGTGTCTCTTGCCCCCCATCACCCTCCCCTGTGTCTCTTGCCCCCTCTCCCTCCCATGTGTCTCTTTTCCCCCCTGTGTCTCTTCCCCCTCCCTCGTGTTTGTTCCCCCCCATTTCCCTCCCCTGTGTCTCTTCCCCCTCCTCTCCCAAACCTGTGTCGCTCCCCCCTCCTCTCCCTCCCCTGTGTGTCTACCCTCCTCCTCTCCCACCCCTGTGTGTCCTCCCCTCCCCTTTGTCTCTTCCCCCTCCTCTCCCTCCCCTGTGTGTCTCCGCCCTCCTCCTATGTCTCCCCTCCTCTCACTCCTTTTTGTCTCTTCCACTCCTCTCACTCTCCTGTGTCTCCACCCCTCCTCTGTGTCTCTCCCCCTCTCATTCCCCTGTGCCTCTCCCCCCTTCTCTCCCTCCCCTATGTGTCTATCTCCCCTTCTCTCCTACCCCTGTGTCTCCCCCCTACCCTGTGTCTCTTCCCCCCTCGTCTCCCTTCCCTGTGTCTCTCCACCTCACTCCTGTGTGTCTCCCCCTCCCCTGTGTCTCTTTCCCCGTCCTCTCCCTGCCCTATGTCTCTCCCCTCTCCTCTGTATCTTTCCCCTCTCATTCCCCTGTGTCTCTCCCCCTACTCTCACTCCTGTGTCTCTTCACCCCCTCCTCTCACTCCCCTGTGTCTCTCCCCTCCTCCTCTGTGTCTCTTCCCCCCTCCCCTGTGTGTCTACCCCCTCCTCTCCCACCCCTGTGTGTCTCCCCCTCCCCTGTGTCTCTTCACCCACTCCTCTCCCTGCCCCGTGTCTACCCCCTCTCCTCTGTGTCTTCCCCCTCCTTCCCTGTGTCTCTCCCACCCTCCTCTGTGTTTCTGCCCCCTCTGTGTCTCTCCCCCTCTCATTACCCTGTGTCTCTCCCCCCTCCTCTCCCCTCCATGTGTCTCTTCCCCCCTCCTCTCACTCCCCTGCATCTCCCCCCTCCTCTCACTCCCCTGTGTCTCTCCCCACCTCTGTGTCTCTCCCCCTCTCATTCCCCTGTGTCTCTCCCCTCCTCCTCTGTGTCTCTCCCCCCCTCTCCTGTGTGTCTACCCCATCCTCTTCCACCCCTGTGTATCGCCCCCTCCCCTGTGTCTCTTACTCCTTGTCTCCCTTCCCTGTGTCTCTCCCCCTCACTACTTTGTGTCTCTCCCCCCTCCTCTCACTCCCCTGTGTCTCTCCCCCCTCCTTTCACTCCCCTGTGTTTCTCCCCCCTCCTCTCACTCCTTTGTGTCTCTCCTCCCCCCTCCTCTCACTCCCCTGTGTCTCTCCCCCCTTTCATTCCCCTGTGTCTCTCCCCCCTCCCCTGTGTTTCTACCCCCTCTTCTCTCCCACCCCTGTGTGTCTCCCCCTCCCCTTTGTCTCTTCCCCCTCCTCTCCCTCCCCTGTGTGTCTCCGCCCTCCTCCTATGTCTCCCCTCCTCTCACTCCTTTTTGTCTCTCCCCCTCCTCTCCTACCCCTGTGTCTCCCCCCTACCCTGTGTCTCTTCCCCCTCGTCTCCCTTCCCTGTGTCTCTCCGCCTCACTCCTGTGTGTCTCCCCCTCTTCTGTGTCTCTTCCCCTCTGATCTCCCTGCCCTATGTCTCTCCCCTCTCCTCTCCCTTCCCTATATCTCTCCCCCCTCTCCTCTGTATCTTTCCCCTCCTTTCCTGTGTGTCTCCCCTCCTCTGTGTCTCTCCCCCCCTCTCATTCCCCTGTGTCTCTCCCCCTCCTCTCACTCCTGTGTCTCATCACCCCCTCCTCTCACTCCCCTGTGTCTCAACCCCCCTCCTCTGTGTCTCTCCCCCTCTCATTCCCGTGTGTCTCTCCCCTCCTCCTCTGTGTCTCTTCCCCCCACCCCTGTGTGTCTCCCCCTCCCCTGTGTCTCTTCACCCACTCCTCTCCCTGCCCCGTGTCTCCCCCTCTCCTCTGTGTCTTCCCCCTCCTTCCCTTTGTCTCTCCCACCCTCCTCTGTGTTTCTGCCCCCTCTGTGTCTCTCGCCCCTCTCATTACCCTGTGTCTCCCCCCTCCTCTCACCCCCATGTGTCTCTTCCCCCCTCCTCTGACTCCCCTGCGTCTCCCCCCTCCTCTCACTCCCCTGTGTCTCTCCCCACCTCTGTGTCTCTCCCCCCTCTCATTCCCCTGTGTCTCTCCCCTCCTCCTCTGTGTCTCTCCCCCCCTCCCCTGTGTGTCTACCCCCATCCTCTTCCACCCCTGTGTATCTCCCCCTCCCCTGTGTCTCTTACCCCTTGTCTCCCTTCCCTGTGTCTCTCCCCCTCACTCCTTTGTGTCTCTCCCCCCTCCTCTCACTCCCCTGTGTATCTCCCCCCTCCTTTCACTCCCCTGTGTTTCTCCCCCCCTCCGCTCACTCCTTTGTGTCTCTCCTCCCCCCTCCTCTCACTCCCCTGTGTCTCTCCCCCTCTCATTCCCCTGTGTCTCTCCCCCCTCCCCTGTGTTTCTACCCCCTCTTCTCTCCCACCCCTGTGTGTCTCACCCCACCCCTGTGTCTCTTCCCTCCTCCTCTCTCTCCCCTGTGTGTCTCCCCACTCCTCTCCCTGCCCTGTGTCTCTCCCCCCTCTCCTCTGTGTCTTTCCTGTGTGTCTCCCCTCCTCCTCCTCCTGCGCCGGCCTCCCGTTGCGCAATGCGCATGCCCGGCTTATGCAGCGATATGCGCATGCGCGGTCGGGGCACGCAATGCGCATGCGCGGTGCAAGAATGACGACGAGCCGTAGTTTGACAACTATTATATGTGATTGGAATTTCAAATGTTAGGGAAATAATCTTCTTATTCAGAGACCCCTATTTGAACACAACAACTATTTTTTCTTTCTACAGTTTGCAGGTTTGGGCTATTTACATAGGTGGGACAAATGTCTTCATTATTTCTATATGTGCCCTTTCGTTTGTAACCTTGCAGACTAAGTTCCGTTATAGGGCTTGTCTCCAAGTACTGCTCAGTGTATATAAGAGCACTATAATGTCAATATAGGTGAAATAGTTTGACTTCCTTCATTTTTCCGGAGTATGATTGATTAACCAATTATCTCAGTATAGATATTTTTAGAGATCATGGAATTTTAAATGGTTTACAATTCTTCCATATAGGAGCTTGATCGAAATCACTCAGCTCTCCCTGTTAGATTCAAAATCACTCAGCTCTCCCTGTTAGATTCTCCTAACCGGCTCCGTCTCTTGCGATGTCAGCGTGTGACGCCACGCCGCACTTCCTAGCACTAACGAACGTTGCTACACTATCGCGTCATTTTCGAAGGGGAAGAGCATACTATAAATATTATATTTCAGTGACCCTTACATTTAAAAAAAAGCTATTGTTAGTAGTTTTATCATCATTAAACTAGGATTGGGTGATTATTTGATGACTATCTGGTAAGGTGTATGTGAGATTGCTGGACAATAAGAGTTATTGACTATAGTTCACATTTATTTTAGTAATCAAATCACATGTAATAGTTGTCATAGTTTGTAACGCTCCCGCCACACATGCGCATTGGCGGCAAAAGGTTACACACTATGTGATGCACATGCGCAATGCGCGGCAATACCCATGCATGCGCAATGCATCGCGCTGCCCACGCATGCACCGAGCTAACCGATGGGGGAAAGACATGGGAGATATGGGGATAGGGGGAGAGATGGGGAGAGGGGGCGAGAGATGGGGAGAGGGGGCGAGAGATAGGGAGAGGGTGGGGTGAGACATGAGGGGGAGAGACATGGGGGAGAGACATGGGGGGAGAGACATGGGGAGAGACATGTGGGGAGAGACATGGGGGAGAGACATGGGGGGTGAGAGACATGGGGGAAGAGAGACAGGGGAGGGGGAAAGAGACACAATGGAGGTAGATGAGAGGAAGAGACACGGGGTAGGGAGAGGGGGTAGAGACACAGGGGAGAGACACAGGAGAGGGAGAGGGGGGAGAGACACAGGGTAGGGAGAGGTGGGAGAGACACAGGGCAAGGAGGGGGGAAGAGACACAGTGGAAGAGAGGGGGAGGGAATAGACACAGGGGTCTTGGATCTTTAAAAAAAAACATCATATGCTAGAATACTACAAAGTACAATAACAACATTTTTTGGCCACCTAATGCTTGAATCTGTACTGCAAAATATCATCAATATCGTTATAGCGTTTGTTCTTTTATGCTATGTAATTCAAGTCAATTTCTTCTTAAAGCGAGGCAGGTTTCTAAATGACAACCATATTATTGTATTTTAACTGAAACAGAGAATAACCTTGCTTTGTACAAAATCTATAAAAGTCATATTGGCATCTGAGTGCTGAGTATTGATAACCACTCCTGCATCAATGTTGTCCACAAAGATTCCATCAAAATACAGATGTTATTTGTTTACAAGATACAGAGTTTATTTTTCATTTTCCTACTTTTTACACAAGATAAGAAATAACAAAAAAATATTTCTGGGGCAGCTTTTAATCATGCTTTATATACAAAAATAAATATAAAATATTCCTTTTTTTTCTACAGATTGTAGCTTAATAAGACTATCATTGAAAAGTAACCGACGATTTAGATTTAATGATCATTGCTTTAATAAGAAAAATAAAATACTTTACAATTTTGACTTCTTCATTGTAAAAGGATATGGCCAGTTATTGGCCAGTTATATCAGAAGCACAAATATAAATCAAAAGCTTTTCAAAGAAACTGGTGCATGTTATAAAAATCAATAACTTAGAAAAAAAAGTATGTGCTATGACGTGCTAGAAAACTTCAAATATATTAATTGATTTCAAAATTCCTAATGAGATTGTAACACACACTTCATTTATAGCAGAACTATTATATTAAAATAAGAAATCATGCAAATGTACTATTACAAATATTTTACCTCTTAGAGATCTCCTAAGATCTATGATAAAATTCCTAAACATAAGCACAATCTTAACATGATTCTGCGGAGGAAGATTGTAACAATGATGCAACGCACACAATCAGCATTTTTTTCCCCCTAAAAAGCCAGGCTCAATGCTAGCTAAAAAATGTAAACCACAAAGAGAAGACTCGTTAATCCCTAAATTAAAAATAAAAGACAATACATTTATATACCAACCAAAGGAAATTACAGAGGCTTTTGCAGAATTTTATACAGAAATATACTCAGAGAAATTCCAATCTGACAAAGCTCAATGGTGTAACATTTTTAAAGAGCAGTAAGCTCCTCTCTCATACAGTAATGTAATGTAGTTTCTGGGTGCTTGAAAGTTACATATAAAAGAGGCCTAGATTAGCTGCACATAGTATGCTCTGCTAAGTATATGTCAGTGAGGGCTGTTCGAGCAGCAGCAGCTTTCACTCCTCACTTACACAAAGGTACATTCGGCTGAAGGATGTGGTGCTGAACCCGTGGAATGTAACTCCACCACTGCACTGGCTCCATCACTCATGCCTATCTGCTTCCACATAACATTGAATTGCAGATGTACAGTGGATGAAAGGTGCCTGTAAGAATTTTGTGGCATGATAACTAGGCTTCTGGCATTTGTTGAGCTTAGTTTTTATTTAAAGTACTGGATTAAAAAAAAATTCTGGTTGCTTGAGAGTTCTGAGAGTCCACTGTAGTTCTAAGAGAGAATGCCTTTAAAACTCTTTTAAGATGGTATCTCACTTCAGCGAGTAGGGAAATCTCAAATCCATGCCTGGATGGTAAATAGTTTAGAGGCTGCGTCAAACAGGTACAATGAGACATGCATTATAAAAATGCCCTAAAGTCGCTCATATATGGGAAGAAACATACACTACCTCAGAAAAACTGTTGGGATTTTATTTACCCCCCAAACAACAGAGGAAGCATTACTAGGACTTCCCATTCCAAAACTCCAAAAGGAATCACAAATCCAAAAATGTTATAGCAAAAAATTGGAAAACAAATAATTCCACATTTGAAGAGGTTAAGAGAAACATTAAATACATATACATGATGAGTACAATTTCAGAGGAACTGGATGACAATTATAAATTATTAAATGTATAATTAGTCTTTGCGTACTTTACTTGTATTTCAATAAAAATGTTTTAAACAAATAACAAATAGAATGTAGAAGTATATTAGCTGGAGGCAAAGCGTGTCAGGGTCACTCTTCTATATTGGAGACTTTGATAGTCTTTCTTTATTGTATGTAGTTCTCAGTAGTAGACAAACCCATCCATTAGGTTCTGTAATGTAAGTAAATATGAGAATAAAATTGGGGCACATAAAGTAAGGAAATGTAAATTGTTGAGGTTTATGAGAAATTAATTTTGCCGAGCAAAGCATATCAGAATCAGAATTAGTTTGTGAAAAAATACCTTTATGGAAGTAGTAATACATAAATGGAATAGACCTCTAGTGTATGTAGTAAGGTCAAATACTGTAAACCAATTGGAAAATGTCTGGGATATGCATATGGCTATCCTAATAAATAATTAAGCATAAGCTTTTTCAGGGTAGACATATTTCTATGTCATACCAGACCTTTCCATTTACTGATCTCACAATAAGATAAATCAGACCTTTGACCAATGAGGGTTTAAAGTTTGACCCACAATATTAATATTCTTATAATCTTAAAATGAGTTTACAGTAAATTATATAATGTGTTCTTTTTATTTTTGGCCAATAAATGACATCATGTCTTTAAACACATACAGCCTTATTAAATTGCGATTCAGCAAATTTAAATGGGCTCTATTTAAGCACATAGCATATTATTTTTACAGAAGTTTTTAGTTAGTGAAGACCTTGCTTTTGGATAGAAGTTCACTAACTAAAAACTTCTGTAAAAAAATATGCTATGTGCTTATATAGAGCCCTTTTAAATTTGCAGAATCGCAATTTAATAAGGGTGATAATGTATGGTAGCCTCTGTAAAGTAGCTTGGCAGTATCTCCCTGATTGTCCATAGCTATGATTGCTGCGTGCTATGTGCAAGCTTCTGCACTCATGTGCTGCCTGTGACATTCATTTAGTGAAATCTTGGAAAAATGGTATATCCTTTGTCTCACTGTCAAAATGCAGGTCAATAGGAATCAATTTGTGTCTAAATGCCATACTGCTCTTTCTGTATAGAAGATGATAAACAATAGTACAAGCAGTTTAGTACTGCACCTGATCAATACAGTTCACAAGATAATGGGAAAAAACTATTTGTTAGGAATTTCAAAAACAGAAAAGCAGAAAACTATTCAATATTTAAATGTATTTTTGGTGTTCAAACGATTACTCACATGACTACAACAAAAAAAGTAAGATACTTACTACAACGTTAAAAGGAAATCTAATTTATTTTAAAATATCTTGTTTTTTCCTTGAAGGGGTGAAACACCTTAAATGTACTTAAATAAGATACATTCATGCTGGCAAGTCCCTCCACTCTTTAGTGAACATAATTAACATAAAGACGGGACTGAAACTGGCTGGAGATGGAAGAAATACTTGGGCTTAACTTCCCTTCTGGGTAACTCTGAGAAGTGTTCCTAAAAGTGTTTTAAGGGATCTTAGAATAATATTGTCATGTTATGTACACTAGTTACTCTGTTACAATCGAGAAAATGAAAAAGCAAGACAGCATCCATTTTTCTCACTAGTTAGATATGTTAAATGTTAGTGAATATAGCCCCTTGTCAGCTTACCTTTTGTTTCTGACATTAAAGGCCTAGGGAAATATTATGATTTTTTTTTTTACCTGGATGTAAAAGTCATAAGGAAATGAGAAGAACCAAAATACCAAAATAGAGGTGCACAATCAGAGAACGAACTAAGCAGAATATGTAAGTTCTATGGACATGATAACCCACTCTGAGAGCAACCTCTTTTAGTTCACTTGTTCCCTTCACGGGGATAAATATCCTGTAGCATATCAGTTTGGTCCCACTCACTAGAGTGGTCCAGCCCCGAAATACCAGGCAATTCTACCATGAACAGGAGAAACAGCAAATCCCAGAGTTAAGTTTCAGCCTTCATTAAGCCTTGTCATGGCTGAAGCATGCCAAGGCACCAGCTGTGCAATACCTTACAGACTGATGCCCTCTGCCTTTTAAGATAGGCTTATTGTGCCAGGGGAAAGGGGCCCACTGAGATCGGTTAAAATTGGGGATGTTGTGATTTATGTGTTATTCCTTGTTATGCCTGTTTAAAGTTGCCTGGGCGCCACTGGGCCCATATTGTGGTACCCATGTTTATAGTTGGGGTGTGCGTAAGAGCATGATGGGAGTGATGGGATGTATGTCTGTGTTGTGTTTTTTTTTGGGGGGGGGGGCTAGCACTTACAAGGGATATATTGTACATGTCCAATATTTCATAGTAACGGACTAGTCCCTTATTAACAAGATTAGGGAGATAATTGACCCCTAGGAGTCACATGACACCAGTATCTCTCTCTATGTATCACAAGCCTAAGACTGGTGTCTATCTGCCTATTGTATGTAATTGCCCCCTACCAAGAATACAGAGTGGACTGGCAGGCAGGACTGATAACATGAGCTAGAAGGATTGGGTGTAACAATGGATACACATTTCAATTGATTGATCTGTTGTTGCTAGAATGTGGTATAAATATGTCTGATGGTTTCAGTAATAAAGTTGTTATACTGGTTCACATAATAAAAGTGTGAATTTCGTTATTGATGCTGGGAATTCTGTTTGCTGGAGTAAGTTCTTTTCAGAACTTAGAAATATCCTTATGCTCTACAAGACCACAGACACCTCTCAGTCTAACCTGGGCTGAAAGTTCTTCCTGCTGCAAAGAGGTAAAACGAACAGGTCACACCTGTGGGGAGAGGTTTGGGCAATAGGCCCCTGACTTCAACACGACGTTAGCTCTGAGCTATGGGTGAAACCTGAAGGGCTAAATGTGAGCAGATGAGTGAGTAGAGTTGCTACATGTTTGATCCATTTGTGATTCCTGCTTCAACTGGGTAAGGATTTATAGCTGTACTCAGTGGTAAGATATGAAGGGAAGGTTTGTAACAGACATATCATTTGTCATATTATTTACTTGGCATTAAATGGTGCTAGAGCTGATGCAGATTCATTTCTCCCCAGACTCCCCCTCATGGGACATTTTCAAAATGAAGCTTAAGACTTATCATTTTACCAAGGCTTTGGGTAACAATATCTGGGAAAAGCGCTTTGCGTCCAACCATGAGAAAAACATTATAGGAGTTATTATTATTGTTGTTGTTAGTTTGTATATGATGATGTATTTTTTAGAATTGGTCTTTTATTTATTTTCTGTAGTATTCTTACCTCTGAAGGACACGTGGCTACTACTTCAAGGCAACAGCACAAGGGAAGATCTAGTGCACCTGACCTGGACATAAATGGTCAGTGGATACTTTTCTTCATAACTTCAAAATCTAAGTGATCAAAACTGGACCATTAATCTGTGAGAGAGCACAAATTCACATGTCTGATCCGGACATTAATTATAAACTTCTTATTGTATTACTAACTTAGCTCTCTATCTTTGAAGGAACCACACTCATTTGCCTTGTGACAATGATACACAGGGCTATAAGATCGGTGATTAGCTGGTCTGTGGTCTGCTTACTGTTGTCATGATCTCTATAGAATAGATAGAATTCTATAGACAGGGGCTGCATGTGAGGCATCAAGTATTCAAAAGGGTTTATTCTTTTAATGTTAATCTATTGATGGCAAATGGCTAATGTTACCTGTTAGTGGCAACAAAATGTGAATGCAAGAAGAATAGTGAGATAAAATAACTGCCACAGGTAAAGTCTTGCATGGTACCGTATATATTCGAGTATAAGCCGACCCGAGTATAATCCGAGGCACCCATTTTACCACAAAATACTGGGTAAAATGAGTGACTTGAGTATAAGCCGAGGGTGGGAAATGTGCTGCCCCCTGTGTCCCTCTTGTGCCCTCTGTGTCCCCCTCTCTCTCCGTGTCTCTTCTCCCCTCTCCCTTCCCTGTGTCTCTTCTCCCCTCTCCCTTCCCTGTGTCTCTTCCAACCTCTCCCTTCCCTGTGTCTCTTCCCCCTCCCTTATCACCCCCCTCAACCCCACTCCTCAACCTCCCTCTTCATCCTCAACCTCCCTCTTCATCCTCAACCTCCCTCCTCATCCTCAACCTCCTCTTCAACCTCCCTCCTCATCCTCAACCCCCTCCTCAACCTCCCTCCTCAACCCCCCCATCCTCAATCCCCCTCCTCAACCCCCCCATCCTCATCCTCTCTCCTCGACCCCCCATCCTCAACCCCCCATCTTCAATCCCCCTCCTCAACCCCCCATCCTCATCCTCAACCCCCTCCTCAATCCCCTCCTCAGCCTCAACCTTCCTCAACCTCAACCCTCCTCAACCTCAACCCCCCCTCAACCCCAACCCCCCTCCTCAACCCCCCTCCTCAACCTCCCTCCTCAACCCCCCCATCCTCAACCCCCCATCCTCATCCTCTCTCCTCAACCCACCATCCTCAACCCCCCTCCTCAAACTCTCCTCCTCATCCTCAACCTCCCTCCTCATCCTCAACCCCCTCCTCATCCTCAACCCCCTCCTCAAACCCCCTCCTCAACCCCCCATCCTCAAGCCCCTCCTCAACCTTCCTCCTCAACCCCCCCATCTTCAACCCCCTCCTCAACCCCCCATCCTCATCCTCAACCCCCCATCCTCATCCTCTCTCCTCAACCCCCCATCCTCAACCCCCTCCTCAACCTTCCTCCTCAACCCCCCCATCCTCAACCCCCTCCTCAACCCCCATCCTCATCCTCAACCCCCCATCCTCATCCTCTCTCCTTAACCCCCCATCCTCAACATCCCTCCACAACTCCTCCTCCTCATCCTCAACCTCCCTCCTCATCCTCAACCCCCTCCTCAACCTCCCTCCTCATCCTCAACCCCCTCCTCAACACCCCATCCTCAACCCCCTCCTTAACCTTCCTCCTCAACCCGCACATCCTCAACCCCCCATCCTCATCCTCAACCCCGCATCCTCAACCTCCCTCCTCAACCTCAACCCCCCTCAACCTCCCTCCTCAACCTCAACCCCCCTCCTCAATCTCAACCCCCATCAACCCCAACCCACCTCCTCAACCTCAACCCCCCTCAACCTCCCCCCTCAACCTCCCTCAACCCCAACCCCCCTCCTCAACCCCCCTCCTCAACCTAAACCCCCCTCCTCCACCTAAACCCCCCCTAAATACCTCCCTCCTCTCCCCTCACTTACCTGCTTGTGCTCCGGCCTCCGCTCCTTGTCCCGGCGCTGGCGCGTATGTGACATCACGGGGTTTAGGTGGAGGAGGGTGGTTGAGGGGGGTTTATGCTGAGGAGGTCGGGTTTAGGTTGAGGAGGGGGGAGGGAAAGAGACACGGGGGTAGAGAGACACATGGGGGGTTAGAGACCCACGGGGGGGTTAGAGACACACGGGGGTGGGGGTTAGAGAGACACGGGGGGAGAGTGAAAAAAAAGGCTGAAAAACTCGCCTTATACTCGAGTATATACGGTAAATGAGATAAATTTGTAATGCATTGCAACAGAGGCTTTTTTTCTTAATAACAGTAAAGTTTAAGATTGACATGACTAAACAAAATTATATTTAATAGTTATTTCCTGTGGGTCTGCATCAGATTGTTTTCAGCTATCTGACCTTAAGAATCAGAACACCTTCAGCCTTATTAAATTGAGATTCTGTAGATTTTAAAGGGCTCTATTTAAGCACATAGCATATTTTTTTACAGAAGTTTTTAGTTAGTGAATACCTTGCTTTAGGATAAAAGTTCACTAACTAAAAACTTCTGTAAAAAAAATATGCTATGTTCTAAAATAGACCCCTTTAAAATTTACCGAATTGCAATTTAATTAGGCAGCTTATCTGAATATCTGGATGATAAGCAAATTTTTCCTTTATTTTCTTTTTAATTTAAGGTGACCATTAAAAGTTAATCCAATAAATATTAGTTTTCTTTGTTATTGTTATTGTTGTATTTTACAAATTGTTCTGGTAGAGTAGATTGCTTAGTTGCTATTATTGTACCATAAGGAAGTATGGGCACTACAGTAGATATGCATGCTGTTTGTTTGTGGCTTCCATTATCAATAACCACTCTACTTTCTTTTTGGTACCTGTACCCTAATGGTTTGTAATTTAGTCCGTTAGCAAATAGAGCTCAATTACATGGCTCCTGCAAGGGTAACACATAGCTATGTGAGTTCTTACAAGACAATTTACGTATCTATTACATGGCTCCCGAAGGCTATTTTATCTAAGAGCCTATGGATACATAGCCAGCAGATGCGTATGTGAAGTTGCAAGTCAGATCCCAGAAACACCGAAATCCCTACATCAATCATAGTAAAGTTAGAGAACATCATTAAATATTGCAACCTTGTCAATGTGTTTCCCATCCAAACATTGACACAATGATGTGGTTTATTATTCTTGCACAGTCTGGCAGCTCAGACACGTAATATTATATGTTAATTGCTAACTTATTATATGGTATTAAATGGCAGGAGATACACTAGTGGGTAGGTGGCAGGTGATTAGACATTTATCGATGCCCTCTCTTTCATTCCTCACATATAATCAATCACAAAATATTGCCATTTCCAACAAAAAATCTCCAAAATACGTCACTACCTTACACAAGACACAGCTAAAATTTGAATTCACTCTCTCATCATATCTTGCTTTGACTACTGCAACTCTTTCCTTGCTGGCCTTCCCATCATCTGTCTGCCCCACTCTAATCCATAATGTATGCATCCGCTAGACTCATCTACCAAACTCAACACTCAGTGTCTGCAGCACCTCTCTGTCAGTTACTCCACTGGCCTCCAGAATAACATTAAAAATCATAAAATAATATCTCTGCTCTGGTCTCAAAATACTCTCCAAAGCACCCTCTTCACTCTACTCACCTTCTTCGCTCTTCCTCTCACTCCTGCCTTGAGGACTTTTCTTGTGCTGCCCCTATTCTTTGGAACTCCTTGCTTCGCTCCACTAGACTATCCACCTGCCTCAAAACCTTCAAAACCTCACTAAAAATGCATGTTTAAAGAAGCTTATCACCTTCAGATTTAATATGCACATCTCATCTTTTCTCCCTCCCTTATCACACCCAAACCCTTAGACTTACAGCCTTATTAAATTGTGATTCGTCCAATTGAATAAGGCTCTATATAAGCACATAGTATATTTATTTTACAGAAGTTTTTAGTAAGTGAAGACCTTGCTTTTGGATAGAAGTTCACTAACTAAAAACTTCCTTAAAATAAATATGCTATGTGCTTATATAGAGCCCTATTCAATTGGCCGAATCGCAATTTAATAAGGCTGTTAGATTTTAGTCTGCGAGTTTTCAATCTTGTAAGGTGCTTTAGGGAAAGCACTGTGTACATTTGATTTTAAGTTCAATACCAAGGCTCTCCATTCCTTTACAATGTGTTAAACCTGTCGTGATTTGAACTTAACCCCTTTATATCGCTGAAGAATATGTTGGAAATAATTTATACTAATAATAATAATTAGTTGGCTGCCATTGTTTAATTATGTAACAGGTATTTGTAATTAACATTGAGATTTAGGTGATTGTTATTTAGCATTGTCATATAGGGCTGGGTTTACTAGTAGAAAGGATTATTTAGTGCTTTCAAATGTGCAGGCTTCAATTTTATGTTGTTAGTGTCATAACAATGCTTCTTTATTCTATTTTTTCTTCTTCTTCTGAGACCTTATTAGCTCGGTAAGTGTTCTTGTAAAGGATGTTGAGTTTACACATTAGGATTTGTCTCACTTGCAGAGCCTTACCAGAGCACATATGACATTCAGTAACTCCTATCGGAGTCATGTAAGAGAACTTTAGGAAAAATCTCCGGTAGCAGCATTATCCAGTTCATACGTAGCGATCACTCATAAGGGTTTGCTGCGGGAGCAATGTAATAACTATGTAGCAATCTACATGGGAAGCTCCCTCGCAAGATTTCTTATAGGAGACGTGTAAATGAGCCCACTGTTTGTAGTCAGTTTCAATGTACTTGATTATTTGCTCTTTTTCTGATTCCTGTATACATGTACCTTTTGTTGTGTTGAAGACATGGGAGAGTCATCATATTTAACTGCACTATTTAGATAACTAATTAATTATTAAGATTAAACATATAACAAGTTCTAATACACAGTATCACAATATGAAATCCTTTAATACCTTACAAATTTCAGTTTTGGTAAATCATTTTGTTAAAATGCTTTATATATTTTTCTGGTGTGCAGTCATGTTTATATTCTAGTATTAAGACTTGTTTGTGGAATGACATCTTCACATATCCAAAGTTGTTTTCACTTGCGTATTTTATGCCACTTTTAAAAATACTGATGACTTTTCAGTGTTCCAGTCTCCAGCTATATAACCTATAGGCAAAACATTGTTAGTTAAGGAATTGATCTGTTTAGCAATAAAAAGGGCAATGAGCCATAGAGGCTTAATGTACATTGCAATTTCCAGGATTTCATGTTCAATCTCAAGAGCTGTCACTGAAACTCAGGAATCTTATTGGAAATGTGCTTTGCTCCTTAGTTGCTCGCTGGCTTGGTTTCTATTTGTATGTATAATATCTCTGTGGGAGTCTTTGGGGTATACTGCATTGAACAGAGTAATTGTCAGGAATTCTTGCAATAGTTTTTAAACAATATATGAAGTCACGGGGCATGCTTTTAGGTAGCAGATAAACACAAGACCAGAAGCTTCCTCTTTGTAGAAAGAGGGCAAAGAAATGTGTTTCAATTAGATAAGCAAATTGTTGTCTGGAAATAAGACTTTGAAAAAAAAGACGTCTGTAATAATATATCAAATGACATTAAGTGAAAAAATATAAATTTTAATAGATCTGAAAACGTTTACCAAGAGCGTCATTAAGCAGCGATAAAGTCATACAGATAGTTTTAAGTTAGAAAAAAGTTCAGCTTCTGCTGGATCCTTGAGGCATCCATGATACTGTGGAGGAAGTTGTACATTTCTTGTGAGCAAATCTTGCATCTATTGAGTGGAAGAGCTATGGTTTCAGTTTTTCATCAGATCCAATTATCTAACAAAACCTCAATATTCCGCTCTCAAGAAGTGATGCAACAAAGTGGAGGCTACAAAAATTTTGACAGATATCTTTTTTCTTGAACTACAGTGGTCCTTTAAATGATATAACACATACTGTGCAATAATAGATCATTCAGCTGAACATTTAGGGATATACACCTCAATGCAACAACACTATCAAAATAATTATAAACTACATATAATTTAATTCCCATAGCTAATCAAAAAGCAAACACTTACTGATATCCTCAAGAGGGAATGTCATGGGGAAATACACTTATCTTTAATTTAATGAGAAAATGCACATCCCTGTTCCAAGCAAAAATAAACTATATAAATTGCAGAACACAAACACATCTATCTATCTATCTATCTATCTATCTATCTATCTATCTATCTATCTATCTATCTATCTATCTATCCATTTCTGTTTATTAAAGTTAAATGTTGAAACGCTGCTACTCTCAGAAAACTGTGTCACAATGTGTATTTTGCAAGAAACAACTGTCTAGTCACGTGTTACATTATTTGCTTGGCATACAAAACAGAATGATCTATTGTCTCTGCCAGACACATAATGTGACACACTTTATGTGAGTGTGAACATATGGCTGATAATATAAACATGTAGATGGCAGTGCTGCCTGTCTAGTAAGTGCTGCTGTTGTTACTTGTGATGTTTCCGATAAATGTTTAAAGTTTTATGATATCAGGTATACTGTAATGAAGAAGTACCGGTGTATTCCCAAGATGTACTAAATTAAATAATTTTATAAAAAATTAGCATATTCTATAAAAACAGTTTTTTCTTCTCTAAAAAAATTCATACAATATCTATTGTTACAATCGATATGAGCATGTGTAAACCAGACTAGAGTAATTAACATAGCTTGGCAATGATTTGCATCTACAAATACAAATTTAACAAGACCCACAGAGTAGATCTCTCTGCCGCCTTTGACACCGTTGACCATTCAATTCTACTCCACATTCTCTCCTCCCTCGGCATTCGAGACACTGCTCTCTTGTGGTTCTCATCATACCTCCAAGAACGATCATTTAGCGTCTCCTTCTCCGGCACATCTTCTTCTCCTCACCCCCTGTCTATTGGCGTACCCCAAGGATCAGTCCTAGGCCCCCTCCTCTTCTCCATCTACACATCCTCACTCGGCACCCTAATAAACTCTTTTGGGTTCCAGTACCATCTCTATGCAGACGACACCCAAATCTATCTCTCAGCACCAGGTCTATCCCCCTCTCTTCTAGCACACGTCTCCGACTGCCTCACTAGTATATCCTCTTGGATGTCCACCCACCATCTGAAACTCAACATGTCTAAGACTGAACTCTTAATCTTCCCACCCTCTACTACAGCTTCAATTCCTCACATCTCTCTCTCTGTCAACAACGCCATCATCACTCCCACCTCCCAAGCCCGTTGTCTCGGGGTTCTACTGGACCCTGCCCTCTCTTTCATCCCACACATACAGTCTCTAACCAAATCCTGTCTTTTCCATCTAAAAAACATATCCAAAATACGCCATTACCTTACACAAGACACTACTAAGATTCTAATACACTCTCTTATCATTTCTCGTCTTGACTATTGCAACTCGCTCCTTGTTGGCCTGCCCATCACTCGCCTCTCCCCACTTCAATCCATAATAAATGCCTCCGCCAGACTCATCTTCAGTACACATCGTTCAGTGTCGGGAGCTCCTCTTTGTCAATCACTCCACTGGCTTCCCTTAGCCTCCAGAATAAAGTTTAAAATCTTGACCCTAACTTATAAAGCCCTCAACAACAGCGCACCCCCATACATCTCTGCTCTCATCTCCAAATACTCCCCCACACGCCCTCTTCGTTCTGCTAACGACTTTCTTCTTTCTACCACTCTTGTCACCTCCTCTCACTCCCGCCTCCAGGACTTTTCTTGCGCTGCCCCTATTCTCTGGAACTCCTTGCCTCGCTTCACCAGACTATCCTCCTGCCTTAAATCCTTCAAAACATCAATAAAAACGCACCTCTTTAAAGAAGCCTATAACCTTCCTCCCTAACATGCTCAGCACTGCTCAGCACTACTCTCTCCCTACTGTACCACATACAAACTTTAACCTTTAGATTGTAAGTCTGCGAGTTTCGGTCCTGCGCAGTGCTTTAGGGAAAGCGCTATGGACACCGGATTCCAAGCTCAAAGACAAAGACTACACTTTTTGCAATATATGAATCTTTAACTTGTCATTGCCTGTAACTTAACTTATGTATAGCCCTGCGGAATATGTTGGCGCGTTACAAATAAACGATAATAATAATAATAATAATAATAGATCAAAAAGATTGAATGGCAGATAAAAGTTACACATTTAAAAAAAAAAATACTGTCCATTTGATAAAGGACTTCTTGTTAACAATAGTCATACATTATATCATATTTGAAACATTTGCTGGGTCCCTCCACTCAGCTTTACTCATTGTTACTCCCTTTGTAGTTCATGCAATTCTAGCTATGTGTTACATTTATATGAATAATGTGGGCATATCAGGAGGATAACTGAATTTTTACTGTAATAGAACTTTAAATATTTTACCGATGATGGTGACCCTGAGTGGGCGATTGAGTATACAGCAAATCTCATCCCTGCTTGTACTTAACACTGTTCAGATATTTAAAATAGATAAAAACCGCTTGTCTTCAAAATATGTTTTATTATAAAACACAATAAAAACATGTTCTCTTACTTGTCACAATTATCATTAGGATTTCTAATTATGTTTTAATTATAATTGTGATTATTAAGAGAACATGTTTTTACTGTAATTTGTAATATTGTAATTATGAACTTTGTATATATTATTTCCTATTTTTAGTATTTTAGTATAGAATAATTTTTTTAATGTTTTAATGCAGCATAATGTATCCCCTGTAATTCTCTAAAAATACAGCCCACAACCACCCACCTATCACTGTAAAGGATGGGGGTAGTGAATAGCAGCCACCACTACCTATTATCCACCACTTTGACTTTAGTGCGAGGAACAGTTCAAACCTAGCAATCATTTGTAAGATGTTACACTTAAGGCTTTGATACAGGCAGCATGGAACACTAATGCTAGGGTGTACTGGGCCACTGAACTCTAAAACATATGATTTACATTAAATCAAAATCAATCTTCTGTATAGTTTTTTAAACATTTTAGTGAAATCATATGAAATATATATGCTTGTTTTATTTTGTCCCTCATATTGCTCAGTATATTGCCTCACAGAGCATACAACCGAACATAAAAAGATGATGCCACTGTTGGGGGCGGAGTCATCCACACAGCTGGGCAAGGTCCACATGCCAGGGGGAGCCAACAGTCAGCTGTTACTGTAGACATCCTATACATTTATATGGACATCAGAGATCCACAAAGTTGAAACCTTACAATAATGCACCAAACAATTTGTAAATGATCCAGGAACATTGGCATAATTCATGTGCATTTATTTCATGACTTCCTGTGAGTGTCTTAAGGAGAGAATCACACGATAATTGCTAAAAAGAATGACATGACTACATTAAGTAAATATCATGATTTTGTTGCAGTGACAATCATAGAGAGCTATGACATGAGTTAGGCAATATTTTGTTTACAGATTAATGTTGCAATTATGGATTGTGTCATCCACTGTTTGTTAAAATTTAAACCACAGATCAGATATTATTATGTGCATGCATGTTGTTGGTTTGCACTATATATGGTTCACTCAGGTTGCTTTGCTTGGAGATCAACATGCTTTGTGTTCTGTTTCAGAGCTACCTGAAAAAGAAAAAACAAATATAACTAAAAAAGAGACTTGATGAAGCCTCCTCCTCCTCTTTGAAACAGGGCTCCCTCTCCCACACCACCACAAGGTTGCTTGGCAGGCCATGTCACAAAGGTTGCTGAACGAGGTGCAGGTTATCCAGTAGCAGGTGGGGCAGGCGGGTATGGTGGTGGTGCATGATGGTGGGACCTCTGCTCTGATGAGGGAAATTGAGAGGTCCCCATCCTGGACAAGTTCTAGTTTAGCCAGAAGAGCTTCCCCTCCAATGACCAGGCAAGGACTAAGCTCATGGATTAGCTCTCTCTGCATGTCTTCCACTTCTGGATGGGATTCTGGATGCTACCATGCAGAAAGCTGCTCTATGTGGTGCCTTGTCAGGAGCCAGAGTAGGTGGTGGCTAGAAGGGTGGAGGGACAAAAGCCCAAGACCCGTGCAAAAGGTATACCCAAGGTTTACATAGACTAAACCCATGAAGAGTAGCCTGAAATAGGCTCAATCTGTGGTAGGAGGGGGACTTTGGTAATGAACTCCGGCAATATTGCTGCTGGTCCTGCCATCTCTTCAACAGCCACATGATGATAAAATCATTAAGTGTATATTACCATTTCTAGTTGAATAGTTTCATTCATGGGCGTAGGAGCCCCAAAAAATCTGGGGGGCATAATTCAACTCCATTCCCGAGAGAGGAAGCAGGGCAGGTCTACCGTCGGTGCAGTGGGTGCAATAAGGGGCCCTATTGCTGCAGTTTTAATTTTTTGGTTTAAATTCTCAATGTCCCTGCCCCCTCAATATAATTATATATTATATTTATTCTATATATATTATATATACATATATTTATATAGATAAATAGTAAATAGTACATCTGTGTTAACATTTGAATGTATAAAACAAGTTAAAGAACCTGCTTCCAGCTCAGAATTCCAAGAAAAACAGTTATTACACTGCATTTTGGAAAGCTAAGCCAGGTCATGCAAATGTGCCCCCAAATGCCTCGCTCCTCAATTCATAGCCATTTTCAATCATGGCTTCCTTTAAGCATATGCATGCTGTATTGCACAGCTTTAATGCAAAGTCAAGGCTGGATAATCCTATCCATGTATATATATATATATATATATATATATATATATCACATATATATATATATATATATATATATATATCACATATATATATATATCACATATATATTTCTCAGCAATATGGGTCGTTGCTAACGCTTTTGCAAGCTTGCGTAGTGAGCCCGCCGCAACACCGCAGTTGCTGGCAAGGAGCGACAAAGACGCTCCTTGCGCTGGTGGAGATGAGCGCCGTAGGTGCTCATCCCTACGACCCCGTACGACTTTCAGTCCGTATTTGCGGAGGTGGAGGCTCTATGGTGCCTCACAAGCTGTTACAAACAGCCACTGAAGCGGGCATTTAAAAAAAAAAAAAAACACTCAATGATTAAATACGGACTTACACAAAAAACACGAGCTATGGGACTTAGAAAAAAACAATTACGGACTCCCAAAAATACGACCTTAACGGCCGACCCGTGCACAGCAGAAAACATAAAAAACAAACAAAATACACACAAAAATTAAATAAAAACCTTACCCACAGCAAGGGGGGACACCCAGGACGCCTGGAAGTCAGGTAACACCTCTATTTCAACATGGGCGCAGAAAAAAATGAAAACGAGGCTACACGACCCCTAAATCCGCAAAACACCACCAGCACAAATGACTTTTACAAAACCCATACGAGGTACAACATACACCATTAGCAATGACGCTAAATCATCCACACCCGCGTACCACATGCACAATCCCTCCATTTTACAACGCTAAGTTACAGAATGCGGATTACCTAGCTACACAAAGGGTTTCCCCTTGCGCACGCAGCCTATTTACACTACACACTGCACACATTGATGACACTTACACCTCAGCTCAACAACAGTGCAAATCTACATTGTAGGAACATCAAAACAGATTGTTAGCTCTTCAGCACATTCCTTGCTGTATATATTAATTACAAATAAGTAAAGTATATTCATTTATGATTTAATTAATTATCATAAAAAATATACAAAAAAAAAACAAAAAAACACACTACAGTATTGCAAAAAACCACAAAGACTTTCACTGCGTGCCTCACAAGGAGCGCCAATGGTCCTCAGATGACACAGAGTACACCAGGGGAGAGCCTTGCAATTAGCGCTAAAAGGAGATCAGCACGGACCTTAAAATAAGCACAAAAGAGCCTCTCATAATAAAAAATACACCAACCCAGAGGCTCGCAATAAGCGCCAAAGGCCCTTTTTGCAAGCCACGCAATGATCACCAAAGAGCATTACCTGCCTTACAATTTTATTGCCGTAATTTTGGGCAAGTCGCTAGTATATATATATAATGTATGTTTATATGCCAACTTATTATGTACATATATATATATATATATACATAAATAAATATATATATATAGATATGGATATATAAAAAATTATGGCTGAAAGCCTTCATGGCTAAGACATACTTCTCCAAATCTGGTAATGCATGATTAAGTTTAATTTTGCTATTTTTTGTGTCTCCTATTCATTTAATCTGGGGGGGGGGGGGTTGTCCCCCCATCCCCTCCAGTTCATATGCCCCTGGTTTCATTGTTTGATTGCATAGTCAAAAATTGTTAAACACCTTGATAACAGTACTATCGGTGAATTACAATGTCATGGATCTGGGCAATGACATAATGTATGTTGTCATCTTACTGATGTATCTATAGTTTGGTCTCAGATTTACATTAAATCATAAATCTGTACCCTGCTCCTGCAGTCTTTTCATCCAGACCTCCTGCTCCTATGGTTTTGCACCTGCAGTTAGTTCCCCGAACCTCCTGCTCTTGAAGTCCTTCTGCTCCTGCAGGTTGCTCACCTCAGCCTAATATTAAAGTAGTCACTGACTCTGAAGATAGTTTACCTGGAACTCCCATTCTTGTAGTCCTCTTCCTCCAGCAGAGTCGTCACCCAGAATGCCTCCTTCAGTTGTCCACTTCCCTTGTAGCCCTCCTGTTTTTGTGGTCCCTGTCCCTAACCTGGACCTCCTGCTACTGCAGTCTTGTTACTCAGATAACCTGTTCCTGTGGTCCATCTACTCTTGCAGCCAGTTCAACCAGACCTCCTGATCCTATGGTCCCTACTGAACCAGAACTTACCTTACCTACAGTCTGCTTTGTTACACCTGCACCTGCAGTCCAGTTACCTGGGACTTTCTTGCCACTGGACTCTTTGAGCCCGATTATTGAATTGAGCAATCATAAGTTACTGGAGGTCGTAAGTGAAGCTGTACGTTAATTTGCTGTTGTTAAACCTGGAACTTACAGCCTCCAACAACGAAGCCTTTGATGTTTCTCATCCACAAGAGTTACAGTGGTGGGAAAAAAGTATTTGATCCCCTGCTGATTTTGAAAGTTTGTCAACTGACAAAGAAATGATCAGTCTATACTTTTAATGGTAGGTCTATTTTAACAGTGAGAGACAGAATAACAAAAAAAAACAAACAAGAAAAACGCATGTCAAAAAAGTTATAAATTGATTTGCCGGTCAATTTGGGAAATAAGCATTTGATCCTCTATCAATCTGCAAGATTTCTGGCTCCCAGGTGTCTTTTATAAAGGTAACGAGCTGAGATTAGGAGCACGCTCTTAAAGGGAGTGGTCCTAATCTTAGCTCATTACCTGTATAAAAGACACCTGTCCACAGAAGCAATCAATCGGTCAAATTCCAAACTTTCCACCATGGCCAAGATCAAAGAGCTGTCCAAGGATGTCAGGGACAAGATTATAGACCTACACAAGGCTGGAATGAGTTACAAGACCATCGCCAAGCAGCTTGGTGAGAAGGTGAAAAAAGTTGTTGCAATTATTCGCAAAAGGAAGAAACACAAAATATCTGTCTCCCTCGGTCTGGTGCTCCATGCAAGATCTCACTTTGTGGAGTTTCAATGATCATGAGAATGGTGAGGAATCAGCCATTTTCTATTGACTGTTTCAAAATTGGTGGTTACGGTCTTGCTTAATTGATCATATTCCCGTCCTGAACTGCTACGGTTGAGTGCATGGTTTACGATTTCATCTTTCGGCCCATAACATGCGGGCTGGTTCAGTTGAATAGCACTGGAATTGTAGCAGACTGGAAGCCTGCAGCAGGGCCTCAGACATACGTGCTATATACCGTGAGATGTGGGCTTCGAATTGAAGATGTCCGCAAGGGGCCAAAAGGAGGCTCAGGGGGAACAAAGAGAGCTGAGGGATACCGCAGAGAGACACGAGGGTCAACACAGGAGGCTTAGGGGGAATGTGGTGGGCCTCAGTGGGCCATAAGGGGCCGCAGAGAACCTATGGGAGGTCTGCAGTGGCCATAAGGGGCCGTGGGGGCCACAGGGCCTCCATAGGGCCCCTGGGGCCCTATGGGGGGCCACAGTGGGCCATAAGGGGCTGCAAAGGACCCACAGGCCCCTGGGGCAGGTGGAGGGCCACAGTGGTCCATGAGCACATTACTCCTATGTCTAACACCCTTCAATCATGATCACTTTTTCTTGTATTCCTTTTATGGCAGATACATTCCTCATGAACTTAATTAAATCATTTAATATATTTCAAAGTTTCTATTGTGTCACTTCTCTCCTTCTGTCCTCTTATTAAAGTCATGAAGACATTTTCATCTTTTTAATCAAGCAGCATTTCTGTTGTCCTTGTTTTTTTAAATAACATTTTATTAAGTTTTCATTTTAACAGATGTAAAAATTACACCGAATTAGTTGAATGGTTTCTAATTTATTAATTTGTACGTGCTCTACACCGATATTTCCCAAATTGTGGATCTGACTCTCTAGCAAACATTTCCTGATGAGTTTTTTTGTTATTGTCCTGAATCATTAAGGAGATGTGGAAATCAGCATGAGTTATCACATATATAGTTGTGAGCGTACGAGTCGTTGCTCACGCTTGCGGGCTCGCGTAGTGAGCCCGCGGCACTCGCGAAGCGAGGGCCGTGGCTCGCGAAGCGAGCCGCGGCCCTCGCGTAGCGAGCCGCGGCCCTCGCGTAGCGAGCCGCGGCCCTCGCGAAGCGAGGGCCGCGGCTCGCGCAGCGAGCCGCGGCCCTCGCGCAGCGAGCCGCGGCCCTCGCGTAGCGAGGTCACTGGGCAAGGGCCTCAGTTGCTGGCGAGGTCACTGGGCACGGGTCTCAGTTGCTGGCATGGAGCGCCGAAGGCGCTCCATGTCAGCAACTGAGGCCCCTCGCGAAGCGAGGGCCTTAGTTGCTGGCGAGGTCACTGGGCAAGGGCCTCAAACCCTCGCAAAATTCACGTCGCTACTCAAAAAACACGACACACAAATTACGACACTCGCTAAATTTTACGAGGCACGCAAACAACGTACGAAACACGTTACCACACATTACGACCTCGCAAACATCGGACGCAACACGCCGACATACAAACATTTAAAACACAATACATACACACAGCACATACATAAAAAACTTACCTACACCAAGAGGGAGCACCCAGGACCTCAAAAATGCAACTTACACCTCGATTTTACTCGAAATAAAACAGTTTAGAGACTAAAAAAAAAACGAAGCGAGAGAAAAAATGGCCGCCGAACAAAACGAAAACGAGGCTACAGCACTCTAAACTCGCAAAACACCACAAGAAACTCGCAAAACACCACAAAACACCTACGGATATTCCGATACAGACCTATACCACACATTACTCGCCATTTTACACCAATGCGGAAGTACACGACTACGCTAACGGTTTGGTCTCGCGCACGCACAGTGTTACACTGCACACATTCAGCATGCTTATACAGCAGCTCCACACCACTAATGCTGCAGCAGCATCAACACAGATTGCCAGCTCTTCATCACAATGCTTCAAAATAGGTACAATATATTCATTTACTAATTTAGCTACCTTACAATTTCATTGCCGTCATTTTTTGACGGGCAATTCGCTAGTTTTGTTATAATTGGGAGGGTATATATATATATATATATATATATATATATATATAGACTTCTTTAAGCACCATTTGGGGTCATTGTGTTCAGTTACTGTTGGAGCTCTTGACTGGTTTTATGGCTGAATGAGTTCTGGAATAGAAAGAAGAGAGAGAGAGAAATAAAATATGGTTTGGATTAAGTATGCAAAGTCATTCTGAATATTTGTACTGTTATTTAATGTCCTTTCACTCAACCATTAAAAAGACTGATTGGACAAGGACCGGTATGTATGTTAGAAGTCACATTACCGTTTTGCTATTTTATTTATCAAGTTGATCTATCACATAAACATGGAAGTGGAAATATTATGCTTTGCGGGTGTTTTTCTGCTAAGGGGACAGGACAACTGCACCGCATCAAAGGGACGATGGATGGCACCATGTACTGTCAAATCTTGGGTGAGAAACTCCTTTCCTCAGCTAGGGCATTGAAAATGGGTAGTGGATGGGTATTCCAGCATGACAATAACCCAAAACACACAGCCAAGGCAACAAAGGAGTGGCTCAAGAAGAGAGAGAGAGAGAGAGAGAGAGAGAGAGAGAGAGAGAGAGAGAGAGAGAGAGAGAGAGAGAGAGAGAGAGAGAGAGAAAATATGGTTTGTATTAAGTATGCAAAGTCATTCTTAATATTTGTACTGTTATTTAATGTCCTTTCACTCAACCATTAATAAGACTGATTGGACCAGGACCATTTTGCTATATGGCACTTTCTTGACACATAAAACTATTTTATTTTCAATATTTCAATAAGTTGATCTATCACTTTAACACAGTTCATGCAGTGCTACTTATAGAGATGTATGTACATTGTCCTTTTATATATAAACACATACGATTACAGGAGAAATAAAATGAATATTAAAAATCTGAAAGCTTTTAAATACATTTTCAGTATTCAGAATGCATAAAATATTAGTTGAAAGAACGTATACCCTTTCATAATTTCCATTGTTTTAGCATGGGAACATTAGCATGAGTCATAAAAAAATTAGAAACATGAAGGCATGATAACTGTAATAAAAAAAAAAACATGCAGACACATATAAAACTAATCAGCTATATTTAAATCCATAGAAAATGTCTTCTCTCACTAAGACTTAGTATAGACAATAAAAAATCAAATGCCAACTCTGCACTCCCTCAGGTAATGTAGAACAATTAGAATCATTTAACATTGCTATCACAGAAAGAAAAGTGGAAATAAAATAAAACTCCTAATCATACATTCATTCTCGGTATTACATTTGAGAAAAGACAGATTATGTATAGTCTTATTGCAATAGTTTGTATAATCTTGAAAAACAATGCATAAAACACCCAGACACATTGTTTTCCCAGTACCTTCTGGGAGTATATCTGTACTTGGGTAGTGGGAAGGAATGGTGGTGGATCCACTTTCATGGGTGGAAAATGAGCAGAGAGGGGAGAATCAGAAGGAGCTGAGAAAACAAATGGAGAGACATTGGGATGAAAGAAGAGACTGTTGTAGAAAGGAGAGAGCGATAAAGTTTTGAAACAGAGTAGAGGAAGACAGAAGAAGATCTACTATCCAATAACCTTCTTTGCATCCCAACTTTTTCTATACTTATACAAACACTATCCAAATCATAACTACTATTCTTCTTGTTTCCATTTTGCACAGTCTCACAAAACATCTAAAGCCTTATTAAATTGCGATTCAGTAAATTTAAAAGGGCTCTATATAAGCACACAGCATATTTTTTTACAAAAGTTTTTAGTTAGTGAACTTCTATCCAAAAGCAATGTCTTCACTAACTAAAAACTTCTGTAAATAAAATATGCTCTGTGCTTAAATAGATCCCTTTTAAATTCACTGAATCACAATTTAATAAGGCTGCTAATAAGGTGACATTTTCAGGTTCACTGGTTGGAAATCTTTAAAGCAGCCTTAAAACTAGTAGGAATAATTATTTGATGGAGATGTCATTAAAATATCTAAATAGAATGTACTTACCACTCTCTAGACTAAATACAATGAATAGGCAAATTGCTTCAGAGGTTGTAATGCAAGAGGTACATTGAAGCACATAGTGTGGGGTTGCCCAGTTGGTAAAGCAGTCGAATACTGCCACAGGTCCATGATACAGATATAAACCTAGAACCTGGGCATTGTCTTCTTGTTCTACCACTTACCACAAAATCAAAGAATGACAACATGTTGGCTGAGTTTACATTCACAATTACTTGTCTATATATAACGACAAAATGGCTGCAGAAATATTTACCTTTTTACCATTTCATTAATTATATAAGCCATACCTTAATAATAGAAACGTGTCTAGCACTTTAAAAGATAAAGTAGATACATTTAAGAAAATGTGGGTACCATATTTGTGTTCAACATATGCTCAGCATGTAATTCCTTATCTGTATTGTTATGGTGATATGTTAGACATGTCATGATGTGAAAACGGTGTTTATGAAGAATTGATTTGTGAATGTATAGTGTATTTAAAAGAGGTGGAGTTGGATCACAGATGTGTAATGGTGCAGCGTGGACTGTTTGGGAACATTATTGTTAGCCTACAAAGTTACTTAAATTATGTTGTTTAATAATCAATTTTTGTTTGTGTGTCAGAATGTAGAAAGAATACAATAACAAGTTAAAAAAGTAATGTTATTGAGGGAGGGTGAGAGAGGAATGTTGGGGACGAATGGGAGAATGTTAGAGGAAAAGGCGGGATTAAAACAGAAGGAAAAGCAAAAAAAGGAAGAAAGGAGAGGAGAGACAGGAAAACGAATCATGCAGGTTATTTTAATCAAATGTTTAGACCATATTTTTAATTTGTAAAAGCTTTTGTTGTATAAAGGTTTGCCATGAAAATGTATCTCAATAAAAAATTTATTTGAAAATTACACATTTTACTTTAAAAGTAGCCCATGAATGTTTGCCAAAGAGATCTAGTCTTTTTGAAATTCTGACATAGAGTAAATGTTGAAATATGTAAAGATATATCCCCCGGTCTTCTTGTAGTGTCTGTTTGAAAAATAAAGTGAAATAGTGAATTATAGAATTTTTTATTTGTATTTAGCAAAGCATGGCCTTTTCAGCATTTAAAGTATTTTTGTATCTTACCTCTTCTTCTTTGTTGGTGTTCTTTAAAAGGGATTGTGCTTCACAATGCACGGTGCAAATTGTTGAGAGACGCTGTTGATGCAGAGTCTGTTTGAATGTAAAAAAAAGTAGAAAGATTGAGCTTTAGGTGATCTATTGAATTGCAGTAAATTAATTTCATTTAAATATACTTCTGTAATTATTTTCAATTAACATTATTTTTTGGTGGGGGCTACACACATATGTCACATACATGAAGCACATTTCCATAGTTGAAAGTAATTTTTTTGTGTGCGTGTGACATATTACTATAGATGAATCATATTTTAATTGTTAAATTAACCTTATTTTTATTTTTGGCCAACATACATAAATGTGTGTGTGACATGTGACTATAGATGATACACATATATGTGCGTGTCACATATCAGTATACATGACTCATATTTTAATAGTCCCAACTTATTTTTTTCTAATGTAATTTAAATGTAGTTTTTTAATTAGTTTGTTTTAAGATAATTTTGTTGCAGGGGCAATACACATAAATGTGCATGTCACATGTCACTATACATTATACACATAAATGTGCGTGTCACATGTCAGTATACATAAAGCTCTTTTTCTTATTTAATTTTTTTTTTTGATGTCCTGTCTTGATAATAAAATGTAATATATTATAGCTTACCTCTCAGTTGTAATTTGCACAATGTAAAGTAGTAAATTAGGAAAGAATTATCAGTTATGTCTGAAGTCACTCTGTTCATCACCTGAGGAGAAATGTATTTTTCTCTGTCAAATAGGCAGTATTTATAAACTTGTAGAACATTCTGGAAAGTTAGACCGTTAGAACGCAATACGCATGCGCTATTTGCGTTCCAGCTTACAATTTGCGTTCCATCCACCATTTTGTGCGTAGTAGTGGTTAAAATGGTGTTTAATATGAGTGTGATCCGTTCCACATAGTATGTGTTTCATTATTGCGAGTAAGTGTAGTGTAGTTACGTCGGGAGCCTCGTTTTCGTTTTGTTCGGCGTCCATTTTTTCTCTCGCTTAGCCGATTTTCGGCCGTTTAAACTCTTTGTTTAATTTTGCTATTTTTTGTGTCTCCTATTCATTTAATCTGGGGGGGGGGGTTGTCCCCCCATCCCCTCCAGTTCATATGCCCCTGGTTTCATTGTTTGATTGCATAGTCAAGAATTGTTAAACACCTTGATAACAGTACTATCGGTGAATTACAATGTCATGGATCTGGGCAATGACATAATGTATGTTGTCATCTTACTGATGTATCTATAGTTTGGTCTCAGATTTACATTAAATCATAAATCTGTACCCTGCTCCTGCAGTCTTTTCATCCAGACCTCCTGCTCCTATGGTTTTGCACCTGCAGTTAGTTCCCCGAACCTCCTGCTCTTGAAGTCCTTCTGCTCCTGCAGGGTGCTCACCTCAGCCTAATATTAAAGTAGTCACTGACCCTGAAGATAGTTTACCTGGAACTCCCATTCTTGTAGTCCTCTTCCTCCAGCAGAGTCGTCACCCAGAAAGCCTCCTTCAGTTGTCCACTTCCCTTGTAGCCCTCCTGTTTTTGTGGTCCCTGTCCCTAACCTGGACCTCCTGCTACTGCAGTCTTGTTACTCAGATAACCTGTTCCTGTGGTCCATCTACTCTTGCAGCCAGTTCAACCAGACCTCCTGATCCTATGGTCCCTACTGAACCAGAACTTACCTTACCTACAGTCTGCTTTGTTACACCTGCACCTGCAGTCCAGTTACCTGGGACTTTCTTGCCACTGGACTCTTTGAGCCCGATTATTGAATTGAGCAATCATAAGTTACTGGAGGCCGTAAGTGAAGCTGTACGTTAATTTGCTGTTGTTAAACCTGGAACTTACAGTCTCCAACAACAAAGCCTTTGATGTTTCTCATCCACAAGAGTTACAGTGGTGGGAAAAAAGTATTTGATCCCCTGCTGATTTTGAAAGTTTGTCAACTGACAAAGAAATGATCAGTCTATACTTTTAATGGTAGGTCTATTTTAACAGTGAGAGACAGAATAACAAAAAAAAACAAACAAGAAAAACGCATGTCAAAAAAGTTATAAATTGATTTGCCGGTCAATTTGGGAAATAAGCATTTGATCCTCTATCAATCTGCAAGATTTCTGGCTCCCAGGTGTCTTTTATAAAGGTAACGAGCTGAGATTAGGAGCACGCTCTTAAAGGGAGTGGTCCTAATCTTAGCTCATTACCTGTATAAAAGACACCTGTCCACAGAAGCAATCAATCGGTCAAATTCCAAACTTTCCACCATGGCCAAGATCAAAGAGCTGTCCAAGGATGTCAGGGACAAGATTATAGACCTACACAAGGCTGGAATGAGTTACAAGACCATCGCCAAGCAGCTTGGTGAGAAGGTGAAAAAAGTTGTTGCAATTATTCGCAAAAGGAAGAAACACAAAATATCTGTCTTC
Source organism: Discoglossus pictus (assembly GCA_027410445.1). Taxonomy (NCBI): domain Eukaryota; kingdom Metazoa; phylum Chordata; class Amphibia; order Anura; family Alytidae; genus Discoglossus; species Discoglossus pictus. Next base: position 359,730,053 of record CM050164.1, on the reverse strand, counting down.
CTCGGTCTGGTGCTACATGCAAGATCTCACTTTGTGGAGTTTCAATGATCATGAGAATGGTGAGGAATCAGCCATTTTCTATTGACTGTTTCAAAATTGGTGGTTACGGTCTTGCTTAATTGATCATATTCCCGTCCTGAACTGCTACGGTTGAGTGCATGGTTTACGATTTCATCTTTCGGCCCATAACATGCGGGCTGGTTCAGTTGAATAGCACTGGAATTGTAGCAGACTGGAAGCCTGCAGCAGGGCCTCAGACATACGTGCTATATACCGTGAGATGTGGGCTTCGAATTGAAGATGTCCGCAAGGGGCCAAAAGGAGGCTCAGGGGGAACAAAGAGAGCTGAGGGATACCGCAGAGAGCCACGAGGGTCAACACAGGAGGCTTAGGGGGAATGTGGTGGGCCTCAGTGGGCCATAAGGGGCCGCAGAGAACCCATGGGAGGTCTGCAGTGGCCATAAGGGGCCGTGGGGGCCACAGGGCCTCCATAGGGACCCTGGGGCCCTATGGGGGGCCACAGTGGGCCATAAGGGGCTGCAAAGGACCCACAGGCCCCTGGGGCAGGTGGAGGGCCACAGTGGTCCATTAGCACATTACTCCTATGTCTAACACCCTTCAATCATGATCACTTTTTCTTGTATTCTTCTTTTTATGGCAGATACATTCCTCATGAACTTAATTAAATCATTTAATATATTTCAAAGTTTCTATTGTGTCACTTCTCTCCTTCTGTCCTCTTATTAAAGTCATGAAGACATTTTCATCTTTTTAATCAAGCAGCATTTCTGTTGTCCTTGTTTTTTTAAATAACTTTTTATTAAGTTTTCATTTTAACAGATGTAAAAATTACACCGAATTAGTTGAATGGTTTCTAATTTATTAATTTGTACGTGCTCTAAACCGATATTTCCCAAATTGTGGATCTGACTCTCTAGCAAACATTTTCTGATGAGTTTTTTTGTTATTGTCCTGAATCATTAAGGAGATGTGGAAATCAGCATGAGTTATTTTGTTATAATTGGGAGGGTATATATATATATATATATATATATATATATATATAGACTTCTTTAAGCACCATTTGGGGTCATTGTGTTCAGTTACTGTTGGAGCTCTTGACTGGTTTTATGGCTGAATGAGTTCTGGAATAGAAAGAAGAGAGAGAGAGAAATAAAATATGGTTTGGATTAAGTATGCAAAGTCATTCTGAATATTTGTACTGTTATTTAATGTCCTTTCACTCAACCATTAAAAAGACTGATTGGACAAGGACCGGTATGTATGTTAGAAGTCACATTACCGTTTTGCTATTTTATTTATCAAGTTGATCTTGTGGGTGTGGGTGTTTTTCTGCTAAGGGGACAGGACAACTGCACCTCATCAAAGGGACGATGGATGGCACCATGTACTGTCAAATCTTGGGTGAGAAACTCCTTTCCTCAGCTAGGGCATTGAAAATGGGTAGTGGATGGGTATTCCAGCATGACAATAACCCAAAACACACAGCCAAGGCAACAAAGGAGTGGCTCAAGAAGAGAGAGAGAGAGAGAGAGAGAGAGAGAGAGAGAGAGAGAGAGAGAGAGAGAGAGAGAGAGAGAGAGAGAGAGAGAGAGAGAAAATATGGTTTGTATTAAGTATGCAAAGTCATTCTTAATATTTGTACTGTTATTTAATGTCCTTTCACTCAACCATTAATAAGACTGATTGGACCAGGACCATTTTGCTATATGGCACTTTCTTGACACATAAAACTATTTTATTTTCAATATTTCAATAAGTTGATCTATCACTTTAACACAGTTCATGCAGTGCTACTTATAGAGATGTATGTACATTGTCCTTTTATATATAAACACATACGATTACAGGAGAAATAAAATGAATATTAAAAATCTGAAAGCTTTTAAATACATTTTCAGTATTCAGAATGCATAAAATATTAGTTGAAAGAACGTATACCCTTTCATAATTTCCATTGTTTTAGCATGGGAACATTAGCATGAGTCATAAAAAAATTAGAAACATGAAGGCATGATAACTGTAATAAAAAAAAACATGCAGACACATATAAAACTAATCAGCTATATTTAAATCCATAGAAAATGTCTTCTCTCACTAAGACTTAGTATAGACAATAAAAAATCAAATGCCAACTCTGCACTCCCTCAGGTAATGTAGAACAATTAGAATCATTTAACATTGCTATCACAGAAAGAAAAGTGCAAATAAAATAAAACTCCTAATCATACATTCATTCTCGTTATTACATTTGAGAAAAGACAGATTATGTATAGTCTTATTGCAATAGTTTGTATAATCTTGAAAAACAATGCATAAAACACCCAGACACATTGTTTTCCCAGTACCTTCTGGGAGTATATCTGTACTTGGGTAGTGGGAAGGAAAGGTGGTGGATCCACTTTCATGGGTGGAAAATGAGCAGAGAGGGGAGAATCAGAAGGAGCTGAGAAAACAAATGGAGAGACATTGGGATGAAAGAAGAGACTGTTGTAGAAAGGAGAGAGCGATAAAGTTTTGAAACAGAGTAGAGGAAGACAGAAGAAGATCTACTATCCAATAACCTTCTTTGCATCCCAACTTTTTCTATCCTTATACAAACACTATCCAAATCATAACTACTATTCTTCTTTTTTCCATTTTTTCTCACAAAACATGTAATAAGGTGACATTTTCAGGTTCACTGGTTGGAAATCTTTAAAGCAGCCTTTAAACTAGTAAGAATAATTATTTGATGGAGATGTCATTAAAATATCTAAATAGAATGTACTTACCACTCTATAGACTAAATACAATGAATAGGCAAATTGCTTCAGAGGTTGTAATGCAAGAGGTACATTGAAGCACATAGTGTGGGGTTGCCCAGTTGGTAAAGCAGTCGAATACTGCCACAGGTCCATGATACAGATATAAACCTAGAACCTGGGCATTGTCTTCTTGTTCTGCCACTTACCACAAAATCAACGAATGACAACACGTTGGCTGAGTTTACATTCACAATTACTTGTCTATATATAACGACAAAATGGCTGCAGAAATATTTACCTTTTTACCATTTCATTAATTATATAAGCCATACCTTAATAATAGAAACGTGTCTAGCACTTTAAAAGATAAAGTAGATACATTTAAGAAAATGTGGGTACCATATTTGTGTTCAACATATGCTCAGCATGTAATTCCTTATCTGTATTGTGATGGTGATATGTTAGACATGTCATGATGTGAAAACGGTGTTTATGAAGAATTGATTTATGAATGTATAGTGTATTTAAAAGAGGTGGAGCTGGATCACAGATGTGTAATGGTGCAGCGTGGACTGTTTGGGAACATTATTGTTAGCCTACAAAGTTACTTAAATTATGTTGTTTAATAATCAATTTTTGTTTGTGTGTCAGAATATAATAGAAAGAATGGGTGATACAATAACAAGTTAAAAAAGTAATGTCATTGAGGGAGGGTGAGAGAGGAATGTTGGGGACGAATGGGAGAATGTTAGAGGAAAAGGCGGGATTAAAACAGAAGGAAAAGCAAAAAAAGGAAGAAACGAGAGGAGAGACAGAAAAACGAATCATGCAGGTTATTTTAATCAAATGTTTAGACCATATTTTTAATTTGTAAAAGCTTTTGTTGTATAAAGGTTTGCCATGAAAATGTATCTCAATAAAAAATTTATTTGAAAATTACACATTTTACTTTAAAAGTAGCCCATGAATGTTTGCCAAAGAGATCTAGTCTTTTTGAAATTCTGACATAGAGTAAATGTTGAAATATGTAAAGATATAGATATATCATCAATTATCAATGTCCATCTGATAACTAGAGGAAGCATGAGCATCAGGACATTTCCTCTACTACTTGTGATTTATGAATTGGGTTACCCATGGATATCTTGGGTTTGCTGTAGCTTAGGTATTTTTTTGAGGGGTTATATGTATGTGTACCATAAACACAGATATATGGATTTAAAAAATATTCCATCAATTTCTCTCTGTCTTGGCCAGACAGTCATTAATAAGCTCACTTGGGTTCCAGTATCATCTCTATGCTGATCATACCCACTTCTACATCTCATCTACTGACTTATCTCACTTCTTCCTAACCTATGTCTACCTGGCTTCTCACAGATGGCTACCTCCAACCTAAAATTAAACATGTCAAAGACTGAACTCTTTAAAATCCCACACTCTATTATATCCCCAGCTCCAGGCATCACCTTTACAGCTGCTCCATAGAAACTGCTCCATTACATCTACATCCCAATTCCACTAAGTTGAGATTACTTTGGTGCACTCTCTTTCACTCCCTAAATCCAACCACTTACCAAAACCTGCACCTGAAATATCTCCAAAATCTATCCTTCACTCACTTATAGACTACTGCATAGACTACTGCAACTCCCTCCTAACTGGCTTTCCCATGACTAGACTCCGCCCACTCCAATCAATCTTAAATGCATCTGCCAGGTTCCTATATCACACCTGTAGCTTCTCATATGGTGCTTCACTCAGTCCCTTCATTGGTTTCCCATACTCTCTAAAATTATGTTAAAAATCCTGACACTGACCTACAAGGCATCAACAACACTGCACCATCCTACAAATCATATCTAAACAACAAAACTCCAGATGCCCTATTTACTGCCACCCACCACTCTGCCCACAAAGTACATATATATTCAATGGTCATTACCTCCTCACACTCTTGTCTCCAATACTTTGCCCTTTCCTGTGAATTTTTCTACCCCATTCTGTCAACTCTCTCCTATGCTCCCAGCTTTAAACATTCTCTGAAAACCCATCTATTCAGAAAAGCCTACCACAACGGACCACTTACAAGCAATCTCCTCCCCTTTTGTCTACAACACCCTTACCTTCTTAGATTGTAAGCTCTTTCGAGAACATATGCCTTGTTACTTTCTGTTCCAGTATTTATACTTATCTTTGCTTTATGTACTTATCGTATCCCCTGAACGTACAGAATATGACCTCCATGTACATCAAGTGCTCTAAGTTAGGGCACTGCTGTAAATTGGGTGCAGGAGCTTTTTTCCCATAAACTACACCTCTATGTATATTTTTAGGTCCCCCAAATTAAGGCACTCAGCCTACATCCGTAAATCCTTGCCTTGTCCGCAAGAGATTTCCATGGGAGGTTGGGAAGTACCAAAAGTAAGCTTTATGGATGAGAAATTGCTCTTTATGGCTTGTTATGCCCTGGGGATTCTTTGCATCTAAATCCCTTGCTCACTGCTTGATCACCTGCTTTTCTACTCAAATCCTATCTACATAACCATGGGGGTCTATATAGAGCCTGTGGAAACTAGTCAGTTAACCCCCTGCAATGGGGGTTCTTAAAGACCCCGCCTTTTGCACCTACAATTAATTCCCCATGCCACAAAGGGTCCCAATCAGGACTCCCTGGCACCTAACATTATCCCTCTATTAGCCAGGTTTTTCCAATTGGGACCCTTGCAGCCCCACAAATATTCAACCTTTGCCACAGGGGTCCCGATCGGGATCCTGCAGCATGGGGCGGTTAATTATAGGGGATTATAATTATATAAAATATTACCCCTACTAATAATTAAAATAATACCCTCACTAATAAACTACATTAACTCCCCCCTAATAATTAAATAACCCTACTAATAAAATAAATTAACCCCCACTAATAAATAAATAACCCCCCCTAATAAACCATTCACTAATTAAATAAATATCTAAAACCCACTAATTAATGAATTCCCACTAAATATATAAAATAAAAACCAACTAATTACAAAAAATAACAAACCCCAATAATTATCAAAAATAATAACAGCTATATTACAGAAAAAAATGGATATTACAAAAACAAAAAAAACAATAACAGTAAAAATAATAAAAGTCTTACATTAAAATAAAAAATCACCAAAAAAAATAAGCCTAATAAAAAAGAAAATAAATCTGTAAAAGAGGTTAAAAATCCTACTTACCTCTCCAAGATGGTCTTCCAGAGAATATCCATGATGCCTTAGACCATCTGCACATATGGGGTTCATTTTTAGATGCAATAGGGGACTTTAAGGACCCCCCTTACATGGGTTACAGTTTTAGGGGCAGGGATAGTTTTATAGAGAAAATGTACTGTCTCTTTAAGTGCTGCTGTGGCATCCAGTAAAGCTTTTTAAAACATTTACAAGTGGTCTCTGGTATTAAATCTTTTTATTTTTATGTAGTTAGGGCACTGCCCTACTTTGAGAGTGAGGCCAAATGTTTAAGTTCCATAGGGTTTGGTTGTCAGTGCAAGAATCAGTGGAGATTTGTGCCTTGCTTTTCAGTTTTGTGGTGAAGTTCACTCGTAGCAGTGACCCGTAGCAGCTCTCTCGCAATTTTTTAGGGGTGAGTGATTAAGATAGCTAGGTAGAATTTTTGTGCCACTACAGTACCTGGAATTGATTTTGTAGAGATTTATATAATGATAATTATAATTAGAAAAAGAAAAAAAAGAAGAAAATGTCAGAGACCATGACAATGCGTTAACTGAACAAGATTCCCGTAAAAAGTAGTACTAGCGATTTTTATTGGAGCTGGCACCTTCCCACTTTCCATTCACTTCCTGCTTCCCCAGGTCCTTCCTTATATGTGCTGTAGAGCCCCTTGAAATTGGATACATTGCAGTTTCCCTTTGAAATGACTAATATGAAGTAAATACAAGCTACAGGATTTATGTGGGCCTCATTTTTTAATTACTTGTATCAATCACAATACACTGAAGAGTGTTCAGTGAAGACAATATTTGATAGCAACAGCATTTACACAATTACTAAACATACTATAAGTTCTGATTAGTTTTCATCTTCATGGTTGTCCTGGAACCATTAATATATTCACATGTCTATTCCCCTATGTAAAATGCAATAAGCAATTTGCCTAAATTAGATATTAAATAACTAGGAAATCATGCTCCCTGTTAAATGTTACTATGGCTTTCTAACTGAATGCTTAAGGTCCCGTGCTGCAACTGGAAACACCAAGAAGTAGATGCATGCAGTCGTGATTCATTACTACAAAAAGATCCACATGATTGTTTATTCTGTAGCTTAGAGGCACAATTCTCCTTTATTTTATTTTTATTGACATTTTTAGAATTGGTTTACTGCTGAGCTCCATCAGTTCTAAAACATTCAATAGCTACTACTGTCATCCCAGTGCACATCAGGCAAATACACAATATTTAAATTAGAGGTGATCTGATAACATGTCAGCTCAAAGTCATACTGCAGGATACAATTATATTTTGTGCCTCAGCTGAATAACTGGCATAGGGAAATATGTGATCTTGGCAGTGCTGTGCTGTGGACGTAGCCACAAGCAATTGAAAGCATTACAATGGTGGTTTATAGTCTACTGACTTGTTATGATTTTAGGCCAGATTATAATACTTTTTCTGCAATGGTACATGTGTTTGATACAGAAGTAGTTTGCATGATTTCTCTGAGCGGACAGACCATTCAAACATTTATTTTATGTTAAATTTTGAAGACTACTGAAAATCAACTAGGTGAATTGCGTCACTTTAGCCATGTGCTTTGTGGCTTACCTATGTATTACGTTTTTACCTGTGAATGTGTTTTCTTACAATGGAATAAATCATCAGCATGTTCTAGAATATTCCCAGAGAGCGAATAAAAACACCATTACATCTAATGATTCTTGACAGTTAAAGGGCCAGTTAATTCAGAACAACTTGGAGCACACTACTGAAAAATTCTCATAAAACCATGTTGAAATACTTTTAGAATTTTTTAAATACATTCTTTTTTCACAGGGAGATTTATAAATGAGGTGTCTGTTAACATGAGACTCTGACAAGCCCCCAGAAAACCCACAACAGCAGCCTTGCAGAGAGCATAAGCAGAAATAGAGTTAACCATTCACAAATCCATCTGTGCAGGGAAACAAATGCTGGAATCAGCTGAAGTTGGGGGTTAATATATGCTGCTGCATTCCTGAAATTCAGGGAGAAACTATAAATCTTTGTTCTCAGAAGCCTTCAAAGCTCAGTGTCGACAGATGTTTTTAATCATGGAGCAGTCAGGAATGTGTTTGTAACCAGACCTAAGACTGAAGATTTTAAGGCTGTTATTTTTTTTGTATTAAAAAAAAATAGATAATTTTAACATAAATCTTGTTATCTTTCACACAATGAAGAACACTTATAGTGAAGTATATGGCCCTTGCAAGCTACTTTTCTGGCAAGTATGATTACTCTCAATTCTTGATTTGATACAATTCTTGACTTGAATAATCTTGCCCTGGCTGGCTACTATTATTATTATTATTATTATTATTATTATTATTATTATTATTATTAACGCTACAGCACTGCCTTAGATACAAAGTAGCTAGATGGTATGTATGCTACATTGTCTATCATTCATTTAAATGACCATTGTATTCATACACTTATAATATAATCTTTTGAAGAACTGCACTTGAAAATAAGCAAAATGAATTTAGTATGCAAAATAGAATAATACAGCCTCTGGTTTATTTCTTTTATATGAAGTAATGCTTATTGTGAAATCCTCCATCTTTGCTTCCAATGATCAACTTCCAGATACAGGAAGAGATTTTGAATAGGATGTTTCTATTTGCACAATGGCAATGTGGCATCTACAAATGTCAGTGTCAATGGAATGCTTATTATTTTGCAGGAACACACCTTATTGAGACAGAAGCTTCTAGAATCAGGCTTAGTAAAGGGAACTGATGCCTGCGATAAGGAAAAAAATTATACAAAAGTGAAAAATATTGTATTTTTGTTTTTACTTTGTAAAAATATTTTACTGCTTATCAATTTTTGCTATTCAAAAGCTCATATAGAAAAAATTATAACCACCTCTTTGGTAAATTAGTCATATACAATGCATCAAATATTATGTAAAAGGAATTGTTTACGCCTCCTCTCTCTTGATCTATTACATGTTAGAGAGGGCAGGAATCTGTGTTATAGACACAATTTTGTGTATTCTGTTTTCTTACTATAATGTTGAATGTAAAACTAGCTAAGCAAAGAACTTACTGGCACATTAGACAATTTTGTTATTGTGTCACACGGTCATGTCCAACTCTCCGTGACCTCACACACCACAAAACACCAGTCACATCTTCATGTCCACGGTCATGCAGGTACACTTGGTTTTCATGGCACTGATACTGTAGTGGGTTGCCGGTTCCTTCTCCAGTGGGCAACAGCTTACAGCTCTTAGTGTTCCAAGATGATCTCCCATCTGACCAGACCCAACCCTGGATAGTTATATTGTGGTGTGACCTCTTGGATCCCTGACTGGAAACGAACAAAGGTCGCAGAGGTGAAAGCACTGAATTCCTAACCACTGGTCCACCAGGGAACCCTCATCAAATTATTCTGACTCACTGAAACAGGTCAAGCATAGTTTTTTTATTTTTTATTGTGAATTTCTTTAATTGAAAATTAGCTATTTTTTATTAAGCAAAAAAAAAACAATAAAATATTATTTTCATGTGTACACTCTGGAACTACAGTGGCCCTTTCATTATATTTCTCTGCTGTTAGACATGACCTCCGATATATGCCAGTAAATCGGTGAAATGTCCATTATAAGTGGTGTAAGGAATATTCCCTTAGACTTATTTCATAGGATTAGCAGCTTGGTTTAATTATTGAGTAACAAGTACAGAGTGTATAGCAATTACATATATGTCAGCGTTTCTTTGTAATCGAGCAGTAGCAGTGGTTATACATAGGTAACAAATAGCTTGTGGTGAGCCTTTTGCAGCTCTGCACAGAAATGGGAAAAGTATGGACACATGGAGGCTTATTGTAGACTGTATAATCAATGGCAATTTTAAGCACTTTAAAACAGCAGGAAGAGCATTACACCAGCTACAAAACAGTAAGAGCTGTTATTCTATCAACGAAAAGAGGAGGAATAAAAAATATACACCACTGCAGTACTTTTTACATGTCCTTGTGATATTTCCATCAAGCCACAAAATAGCTAGTTGCATTGTGAGGTGCATAGAAACAAAATGTGTCCTCAGAGTACAAAGCTCAGTGGGATGAAACAGTTGAATTTGCACCAAAACAGCTTTTTTTTTTACAGGTATAAACTCAATCAGGTCCTTCATTTGAGTTCTTTTTGAGTGTTTGGAATATATTTATCAAGTAGGGATAAAATAGCATATAACATGTAGAGTTTAATATCCCCATGTACCATGTTTTCTATTGGACCTATTTACCAGAGATAAAGTTTATCCCACAGAAAACATAGGAAGGGGAGGTATTTTATGTTTTAACCCCTCTTATACTTCTTATACTGCAATTTTTGATTCCTTAATGATCCAGTGGTTAGAATTCGGTGCTTTAACAGCTGCAACCTGAGTTTAATTCCAGTCAGGGAACCAAGAGGTCACACCACCCAGAAGCCATGCAGGGTTGGGCCTGGTCGGATGGGAGAGCACCTAGGAATACCATCAGCTGCGTGCTGTGTCCCATTAGAGAAGGAATAGGCAACCCTCTCTAGTATATCTGCCATGAATACCAAGTGGCTTAGCATGGTATGTTGTGGTCCATGAGGTCACGGAGAGTCAGAGACAACTGAACAACACAAACACATACCCACTTTCACCCCTACTTGATAAATATACCTTTGTTTATTAACCCCTCTCTTCCCCACTTTTACCCCTAATTGATAAATATACCCTCTGACTTCTGAACACTTTTCATAGGTGGCCAAATGGGTTTTCGTGATCTTGTTTTGTATCAAATCTAGAGGACACTGTAGGAATAGGAGAAGACATGGAAGTCCAAAACCTTGCAGTGTCGCCTTAAATTACGATTACTTGTTGTATGTCAGAAAATGTAATTGTAATTACAGTTAAATGTCCAAACTACATTTATAAATTAATTTAGGAAATTATACATTGTCTTGAAAAAACATTGATGAACAACTATTATTTGTATCATGTACAAGTACTTCATGGTTTTGTATAGTATGATATTCTACAACATTAGTATTATAGCAAGAATGATCTCAGTTTAGATTTCCAGCATAAATATAGGATGAGATTTAGGGCGGATGTGGATTTGTTTTGAAAGATTGTCATTTTATTTTCAGTGTTATTTATTTGGCTGTTGTGATGTATGTCAGTGAAAATTGTTAGATAGAGGTGTATAAAAAAGGTAGGCAAATTCACTTATTTTGTAGTACATATATTTAAATACCATGCAAATATTAGGAAATGTATAGCGTTCAATTGGAATTAGTAATGAGGTCATTCAACCATTTTTGTGTGGATTTGAAGTTATGTTTTGGAACATTGTCCTGTTGAGATATGCAACCACAATCAAATCTCCTTGCCGAGGAGTTTGTGTTGTGTGTTTTTAACTTTTTAAGCTTCTTTACGGGCAGGTCTGATAAGGCTGCTTTTTCTGGCGATGGAATAGCTAGGTAGTGATTTAGCTAGATAGTGATTTTCTATCAACTTAACTCGTAAATCAGCCCAAATAAATATTGGAATGGGGCCACTACTCTGCAAGCCATCACATCAATTGAGACATAGTACTGATAGAAACATAGATTTTAAGGGAGATAACCATACTATCTGCCCTTTCTATCTACTCAAAAAGTTTGCCTTAAAGGACCACGTAATTTTTTCTGTATGATATTTGAAAAACTGAACATGATGATAGGCAAAATGTCTTTTTAGGAAACCCAAGAAATAAATGCAACTTATATATTTTGTAATGTTTAAATGTTATTATTTTTTATTTCAGCCTTTCACTTTGTTTTATTTCCTGCTGTTATCTATTACTTTCTCACTTTGTTGTATCTTTGTAAACTAAAGATCTTCTCTGTAGTTCTGCTAGGAGCACTGGCAGTTGTAACTGCAAAATTCCCAATGTCTCATCCCACCTCAAGAATTTAATCTCATCCCACCTCAGGAAGGCGATGTCCTGAAACAAAATGGTAGATTCCACAGCAGCAGAATTGCACATAAAAATAAATTAGATTCTAAAAGCAGTGGCCTTTTGATTATCCATGCATGCTCAAATTCCTTTACTGTGCTTATCTATACCACTTCTACTAGAAGTCAGGTCTACGTACAACCTTTTCTGTAAATTAGTACTTTTGCAATTTAGCCCTATATCTTCCACCCTTCCAACTTCATGGCCTCTTGTTGTTGCATTCCTTTGCTAGAAAATGAGAAATTATTATTATTATAATTATTATTATTATCTTTATTTGTAATGCGTCAATATATTCCATAGCGCTAAACAATGGTCAAGTATGAGGCAAAATAAAAAAAATTGACACAATGCAAAGAATGGAGAGTCCTATCTTTGAGTTTAGAATCTAGTGTGTGTGGAACTTTCGCTGAATCTAATGAGCTGGGGTATGGTGGGGAGGGTGAAAGATGTGTTGTGCATGTTTAGGTGGATGGTGATAAGCTTCTTTAAACAGATGTGTTTTTAGTGAGGCTTTGAAGGTTTTGAAGCATGAGGATAGTCTTGTGGAGCGAGGCAAGAAGTTCCAGAGAATAGGGGCAGCACAAGAAAAGTCCTGAAAGCGGGAATGAGAGTAGGTGATAAGATAGGAGGAGAGAAGAATGTTGTTAGCAGAACGAAGAGGGCATGTGGGGTAGTATTTTGAGATGAGAGCAGATATATAAACGGGTGCACTGTTGTTGAGGGCTTTGGAAACCAGTGGAGTGAATGGCAGAGAGGTGCAGCAGATACTGAGCAATGAGTATGGAAGATGAGTCTAGCGGAGGCGTTTATTATGGACTGCAGTGGAGACAGATGAGTGATGGGGAGGCCAGCAAGGAGAGAGTTGCAGTAGTCGAGGTGAGATATAATGAATTAGGATTTTAGTTGTTTCTTGTGTAAGGTAGTGACATATTTTGGAGATGTTTTTTAGATGGAAGAGACAAGATTTAGTTAATGATTCTATATGAGGAATGAAGGAGAGGGCAGGGTCCAATAGAACTCCAATACAACGGGCCTGTGAGGTGGGAGTAATGATGACATTGTCAACAGTGAGAGATATTTGAGGAATGGAAGTTGTGGCAGAGGCTGGGAAGATTAGGAGCTCTGTCTTTGTCATGTTGAGTTTGAGTTTACAGGCAGAAATCCAGGAGGATATGCTTTAGAGGCAGTTGGAAACTTGTGCAAAACCCTGGGGCCCCTGACACTGAGGGGCCCCAATGCCGCCCTCCACCCAAGTCCATGCCCCTCTCCACCCCAGATTTCCCCTGTGGGCTCCTACTTACTTTGATCGGCTATAATCCAGTTCTGTGCATCCTCTGCTCCTCCCCTGACGGGAGTGTCTTTTTGCAGAGGCAGGGAACTCAGAATGACATCACTGCAGGGAAGGAGGTGATCAAGAAATGTATATATATATATATATATATATATATATATATATATATATATATATATATATACAATACTATAGTAATGCTGGAAGTTCAGTATTACAATAACATGTTCACAACATGTTTTTGGTTGCAGCAAGTTTCATTAAGGTTTAATTGATATGAGTGCTTAGGTGCATAGTACCTTTTGACTAGTCTTGAGCTGTTGACTGGTTACAACAGGATTTTTCTCATATTCCTTGGTGAAATCCTGTATTATAATACTTTCCTCCCCAAGTGGCTATGTGCTATACTACATTGTGTCATTTATGTAAAACTAAAAATGATTAAATAACCTTGCTTTACCATAACCTTGCTGTGCTTTTGTCTCAAACATCCTCTTGGTTTCCTTTAATATGTAAGCTTTTAACCTTAGTCTGTTCCTCAGGGCAGCACCCTCAATCCTTTTGTATTTATGTTTAAATCTGCATTGTTATTAATCCTTCAACAATGCAGTCATAAAAATGGAAACCTTGATATCATAAACCCTCCAACAGTTGAAAGCACCAACACTTTAGATAAAAGCACTATGCAAGCCAAATAAATTAATAAATACAATATTCAAAAGAAAAAATGGCTTTAATCTTTATATTAATAACTAAAAAGAGCATATGTGTGTTTCTCTGTAAGTCTGTTTTCAATAACAGGAGAATCAGCAAAACCTTTTAGCTTTGATTTTGTAGATGTTAAATCAGTGATAGATTATGCTGATCATTTAATTGGGTTAGAACTTGACTGCAATCTAATCGCTATCACTGAATTATTGGCTCTGACATCTTTGTTTACCTTTCCTTGAGCCAGATAATTGGATAGAAAAAGAAGATCACGTACTTCATTATATCAAGACAATTATATTTGCTTCCTAATTATTTTGTTAAACCATTTGTCCTATTATTATTAGCAACCAAGGTACCAATGTAATTTCAGAATAGCATAATGGGAGCAAAAGGCAATTGTTTAATATGACTTACTAAAAATATTATTAGATTAGTAATGTAAGATATAAGAAGACCTCAGCTCCATGGTGAATACCTATAATAGCTTTTCTAGGAATTCACATATTTTTAATAATATTAAAAGCTAACGTAAGCTAATTTAAAAGTGAATATTCCTGATGTGTATTGCATGAAAGGGTCGCAGAAGAAAGGGCAATGTGATGTGACTTTCAACAGCTCGGAAATGTGTGAAGAATATGTGCTGCTATCTGAGGTCAAGATAATGTGCACAAAACGTCTAACAAAATATTATCATGCTCACAGTTAATGCATATTTATGGACTATATGTCTAAAATTTCTGGACATCCAGTATAAAGCCTGAATGAGTAATGAACTGAATGTCTGGAATGTACACAGATAGTTTATGTTTCTTCTGGAAAGTAAGCGAGTTTTGTCATCTGTCTTCTCAACTTAACACTTCCTACTACCTTCAGTTATTAGGATCTTTTGGGAAAAGATGGACATCTATAGAAAAACTAACTATGAAGATAACGGGGACAGAAATACTCTATAGGGGAAACATTTTATTCATATGGTATAAAACAATAGAAAAGATTAAAAATGGAATATCCAATGTAACAAATGTATAACACTCACAAAAATTAGAAACCTGGGTACTGGGTAATATCTTTTTACAGGCAGTGAAGTAGGCAGTCATGGAGACTTTATTCCCAGCCACTTCTTGAAAAATTGTAAGCCAAGCAGTGTATTTGATGGCTGTATTCTTCTAGGTTAGCACAAAACTATTGGCACGTTTGTGATACACAATGCTTCTTTAAACATCAGGGCGTGATGATGCCATAGTTAGTCTCGAAAGACATAGATATTTTAGAGAAACTTCAGAATATGTTATCATCAAATGCTTGGCTGATTAATGACACTGTCCTCAGGATGATGTTGTTGTTTAGTCGTTCAGTCATGTCTGACTCTCCTTGACCCTATGGTCCACAGCATGCCGGGTACATTGTGTGCCAGGACGTACACGCTACATAATCAGGGCTGGTGTCAGATGGATGACAATGTGCAGGCACCTTGGGCACCCAAGTTCAGCACTGCTGACAGTTGCAGTAAATACTCAAGTTCTAGCAGGACTTTTCTCACAGTCCTTCTCAAACTATAGTAATGCTGGCTTTTAGTGAGGCTTTTAGTGAAGTCCTGCATTTTAGTAGTTTTGAATAACAATAAGATAAATCCTATCATCAATAAACAAAATTAGGGAATATCTAAAATGTCAATTTATTAGATTAAATGAGTTAAGCCATCTTTAAAAAGTAAGTGAACACCATACTAGCAAAATAACATATCATTTGAAATAATTAACTAATAAATAGGTATAGTGTAAAAATTAGGCGTATGACCTCGGTGGGCCCTCCTTCCTGGAAGGCTCTCTAAGAGATACCCCAAATCTGGCTAATGTCCCTGCATTAGATAGAAAGAAATAGAAATACACTACTGTTTATTAGTTCATTATTTCAAATTATATTTGTGTTTTTTATGTTCAATTACTTTCAAAACAGGGCATGATTAATTCTAATAGTTGATAATTTAGGTAAATCCTGTTTATTGAAGTAATGCATTACAATACTCTGCTCCCTATGATTGTGACTTCTCAAGTTTAATGAATGGTTTGATTTTTTATCCAACATGTTCAGGCATAAAATAATTAAAGGGTCACTGTACAATGAAAAAAATATGTTTCAAACTTTGTGTCTGACTAAGAGCATAATTAAGGAACTTGGTAATTGGGATTGGTTAGGTCCCAATCTGATAAGCCTTAGCGCTTGGGTAGTTTCTCTTTTGTGGTATTGTACTAGAAATTCAACACTTGGTTATATTTTTTTTCGACCAGCTATTGTTTTTGTGTCGTGTGATGTGCTGCTAATTCCCCGGACACTGTTCACACCGTTGACTTTTAGAAGCAGAGAATCCCCCCTCCTTTTTTTTTTTGCATTCACTAAGAGCATAAGTATGACAGCAAAGTGTTATTAAGCCTGCTTTTAATTAGAAAATGTATACATTCTGAAGTTTCTGCCGGACCCTAAAAGCACCTATGATACATTGGTGGTTCTTTGCATGACAGGGTGTTTATATTTCTGGACAGCTGAGGCTGCATATATTAATGAAAACATTCTGCTTTTGTCCATGTGATTGGGAATGGTATGATGTAAATGCTGGTCTGAGCAAATGATCTAACAAATCCCCTGAGATGTCCCTTTCCTTCCCCCTTCTTTACTCTGGACCCCCTGAATTTTGTGTTTGCTACATTTCTTCCTGAAAGCTGGATCATGAGCGTGTGGTTATTTATCTATGCATCAAGGGTTGAATGGGAGAAAGGGAACATGGAGAAGCCAGAAGGCTTTGATAGAAAACTAATATGACTAAAATTGACACCACACCACCCGCATAACTGGCCCAAAACCAGACTGCTTGCATCAGGAGGGGATTACGGTAGTGGTAGTATAGGATCACATATATTAGTTGTCGCATTTGCGGAGGTGGAGGCTCTACCCCCAGAAAAACAACGCAGTGGGACCTAGAAAAAAAAAATACGACCCGCGTAAAGACGAATTACGGACTTATACGGATTTAATTACATATAAAAAAAACAATACAAAAAAAACATATAAAAAAAATACCACCATGAGCAACAAGAGACAGCCATGACATCTGCCAGTGCGGTTGCACGATACTTAACGTTGAATTTACAGAGTTTAGGAAATTGAAAATCGTCTAAGCGAGAAAAAAATGGCGAAAGAAAAAAATTAAAACGAGGCTACACGACCCCAAAATGCGCAAAACACAGACAGGCACGTACGACTTTTGCCAGGGATGTACGAGGTACAAAAATACACACTTAGGAAGCACGGAAAATGCTTGCGACCCGCGTAGCACATATGACGGCATTTTAGCACACTAACACTACCAATCAAAAATGGAGCTTTACACAACTAAATCAATGCTTTGCCCTCGCGCACACAGCCTATTTCTAATGCACAGCTGCTACATTGTTGACACTTTCTCCTCAGGGCAGCAACAGGCCAAATGTACATTGTATTCTGGAGGAAAATAAAAAAAGATACTTAGCTCTTCAGGCTATTTATTGCTGGATATATCAATTACAAATAGGAAAAGTATATTCATTTATTAAGTAAATAAGTAATTAATAATTATAGAAAGAAAAGACATATATATCTGTCTTTGTCATGAGAGCCAAAGGCGCTCACAGGACCAAAAATACACGAGAGGAGCGGCTTGCTAGGCGCGAGGCTCGCAATGAAAGCCCTCACAGTAGAAAAAGATTTGCATTGTGTGTCAAACAGCATTGCCGTGGCTTACAATTTTATTGCCCCATCATTTTTGACGGGCAAGTCGCTAGTTCCCTCATAAAGCAGAAAACCAACATAAGCCATATATGCTTAAGAATGAAGGATTTGAGAAGTTTTTGGAGATAGCAGATTTTAGCAAACATGACACATAAAATAAATTAGCAATGAAGAGGTTCTTCAAGTTTTCCCCAAGTTTTCTTTTCAATGCATTTTTTGTGAAAAAATATTAGAAAACATATACACTCAAAATGTATATTTTTCTTTTCAATACATTTATTTTGTGAAAAAAATATTAGATATTTTGCATTAGCTCCCCAAACCCCTAGAACTGTCATTATATGTAATCACATATTATAGTACTGTACCTGGTTTAGAATAAGATATGCATTGCGAAAGTAAAATTTTCTTATGTAAGAAAATAAGACATTTCAAAATGAAATATGCTGTGGAACATTATATATGGAACTGAGTTTCCTTAACTAATCTATTGCAAGCAAAAAAGTAGGATATTAGAGTGCATGCACCTGACTTCCTTATTAAAGCCAATTATTAACATTCATTTTCTACGATAAGCATTGGAATGAACAAACAGGATCTCATAATGAAAACTGAAGTTTTTATGTTTCCAAAAAGTTGTAGCTGCTAGGAAAAATCAATTTCTATCAAAAGTAGCAATTGCGCTAATTCCATTGTATTAGATGGATTTAGGACTGGATCACAGCATTCAGGTTGTTTTATGCTCACCTGAAACGTGCATTCCCAAGGCTTCTCATTAAAGTACAGCTTTCTAAATAAACAATGATGCAGATCAGGGAGCAGTTAGTAGGGGGAAATCAATAGATATGGTTTATAAAAATATGTAATCATTTAGAGCACACTATAACACTAGCTTCGGCTCTGCAATCAATTATATTGGCACTTCTCTCATCTGTGTAAAAGTGCAGTTATTCTCCTGCTGGAAAGCCTTCCAAGCGGTAACACTTTCCTGGCCAGGGAAGATGCCAATACAATCTTTCCGGTTAAGCTTCTAATCATTTTACTAACATAGAGTTAATGCACAGAATGATGTGCTTGTTTGCTCTACAGGATGTAGAATATTAAAAGAAAAATCATTAGCTTATTTGTCAAGCTGAGAAAAGGCCCAGATTGCACAGAAAATTTGAAGAATTGAAAAATGAAGCATAACGTGAATATATATCTGTGGATTACAGTATGTTTTGCAGGCAATATAAAATGTAATTGTTATACAATTTATAAGATCTGTATTAGCTGCAGTGAGCCACTTACTGAGTGGTCCAAATCCATTGTCGCTAGATAAGCATTTTTTTGTAGTTCTGTAATAATTCCCAGCTCATTCTTGATGGCTAGCTACTTGTGGTGAAGGGGCTTGTTTACTTTAATGAAGCTATGAGCTATACCATGTAGGGTCACCAAAGATGGGCAGGTCAGAGCAAAGAGGTCAGACAAATCGTGGTCCACTGAAGAAGGAACTGCCAACCCACTGCTGTATCTTTGCTAACCTTATGAATAAGCACACCCAGGGGCATAATTACACCTGGCATTCTGTGTATGAACAACAACAACAAATAATTCCCAGCAATAATTCTCAGCCTCCCATCTCTCTTATTCATTTTGATATTCTTAGTAAAAGAGGAACTCAACTACAATTGTGTGAAAAAAAATATTTCAATCATTATATCACATATTTGCAATTTGGTAGAGAGGAAAAATGAGTGCTAGATGTTAAGTGATTGTACAGTGTATTATATGGGTTCTTGTGCATATCTGTCTTTTTGGCAGGGGGTGAAAACATTTCACCAAATCATATAAAATCCTACATATTATTATGCCACTGAATGATCTTTTCTATGTCACTTTAAGCATTTCTTACTGACATAAGTCTACCACTGTTTTGCTTTCCATGTTTATAGGTTTGTTTTTTGCTTAGTCTACATGTAATTAAAGGCTCTGAAGTATAAAACATGCCTTCAAATAAATTAAACATGCATCTTCTAGATTGTATAAAATGTAGAGGATTCAATTGCAAATGTAATCAGTAAATGATAAAATCATTACATTACATACAAATTATAGCATGGTTACCTTTGCTACGTGTGCAATAAAACACCAAAAAACTAATTTTAAACTGTTTTCTATACCGATGGTAAAAAGTGAAAGCAAATGAAAATCCCCACATTGGGTTACATTGCACATTGTGACGATGTAGCTATAACATGTATGTAAAATAAGTCACTGTTTTATTAAGCTTTCCCTCTGTTTTCTTCACATACAAATAACCTTTGTAGTGTAACCCAGACATGTACTCCTGACTTGCTCTGCCTAGTGAGACCAGTGCCACCTCACTGATGAAAGTCAATATACTGAAATGTAGTCTTCTGTTTCTTCAGTTCAAAGAAAATGGGCCAGGCATTTCATGGAGGCCTGTAATTTTGTACTGATACAGACAAATATGCTCCAGGAAATGTCACCTCCGTAAGTAAGCTACATCTTAAGAGACTGCATCCTCCCATATGACAGGATATTTAGTATAGATTACCATTCTCAGGTGCAGTTTTCTCTCTTCTGGTTTTACTTGTATGCAAATACAAAACGGTCATAGTAGAATATGTTTTATTTTTAGTAAACCTTTTAAAAAGAATGGTGCTTAAGCTCAAACAAAAGTACAATACATGTGTATGAAACATTTTAATAAACTCATAGGCCTCATTCAAATGTGATTTGGACAATTAAATAGGGCTCTAAATAAGCACATAGCATATTTTTTTTAAAGAAGTTTTT
The DNA here is from genome assembly GCA_027410445.1 of Discoglossus pictus. Lineage (NCBI taxonomy): Eukaryota > Metazoa > Chordata > Amphibia > Anura > Alytidae > Discoglossus > Discoglossus pictus. Next base: position 359,709,466 of record CM050164.1, on the reverse strand, counting down.
AGTTAGTGAAAACCTTGCTTTTGGATAGATGTTTACTAACTAAAAACACCTTTAAAAATATATGTTATGTGCTTATTTAGAGCCCTATTCAATTGGCCAAAATGCAATTGAATGAGGGCCATAGGATTTAGATACATTCACTAAGGTGAGAGATTTACACCAGTGTGGCAAGAAGTCTTTAGTTTCTATATTATTCTGTGCAGTGTATTCACATTAAAGTATGAATAATATGCTTCATAGAACAACATAGGGATGGGAGAGGTATCTTCTCATTAGTGTGAAACCTCACACCTCATTCAATATAGCTCTAAGTACATCAGTATTAAAACTGAAATTAAACAGGAAGACAAGAATAGTAATAATGCTTCAGCTCATTCATAGAGCATCCACCCTTTGCAGATCATAACACTTACTCCATAATTGCTCTGGCATCATCCATTGTCTACTCTCAATAATCATGGTTCTCTTACATCCAAAACCCAAAAGCATATTATTTATTATGTCCCTTCCATCAACCTATCCCTTATATGGCAAACTCCTGAAAGAAATGATCTCACCTCTATTACTTGATTACGATTGTTGGAAGTTTGAGTTGCGCTCCCTCAGATCTTCTGGAAGACCCTTGCCATTGCCTTCAAAAGTTAATCTGCTAGTTGTTTGTGACTTTACTTTCATAACATAGCTCCTTATATAGTTGTCAGGCTTTATGGTGATATAAATTGTGACATATGGTGATGTCATCCATAGGGAACAGTATCTGCATCAGGAGCTTGGCTACATGTGTCACAGTGTGGCCCAAAGGATCTGGTGAGCAAATTACTTTATGTAGGTTTTGTGCTGAAACAAATGGCAACTGGATACATTAAATCATTTATTTTTTAACAAATAAAAAATACTAAAGAAGAAAATAGTAAAAAAACTCCCATTCAGAAGTTACTTCACATCTTGATCCCTCTCTGCAAGCATGCTAGCTAGGCCACTGCCATCTTACACAAAACTAAAGATAACAAGTCTCTTGAGGCCACAATTCTTCTTGCAGTGCATTCAGGGCCTCTTGGTTTGGTCTCCATTACAGTCTCTCAGCCTCTCATCTTGCTCTTCACTTGATTCTTTCCATCTACTGGATTTATATATCTGTAACCTGGTATATCTGCTCACTTCAGCCCAAACTCCTATGTAGCTGCAACCTTTTAATCTCTAGTCTTGCCACATCACATATCCATCTCTCTGGTGATATAAATCTAATCTCCATAATAGTTTATTACGCGTTTCAGTATTCCTCCAAGAACCCTGCTCCCATAATAAAAATACTTCTATCAAGGTGCTAGCAGCGATAGGCAACATCTTATTTTTGTGACACTCATTTTGAAGATGCAACAGATGCAGTTTAAAAAAAAAAAAAAAATGTTATGTGGATTTACCAGAATGTGTTAGGTACACTTACAGGTAACACAAATATGAATGTCTGTGCCTATGCAACCATTATTCTAGGGTGCTGGGCTGGCATCATCAGGCATTGTGGTGCCCTAGACCTAAACACGCCACTGTTTGTTTCAGTTTTTGCATAAATCATGCATTCCTACTTATTACCTCACATGTATTAACTATTTAAAGGACCATTGTGATAAATTTAAAAGTAAAGTTCATATATCTGTTTGTTGGGCATGGACTATTAAAAACAGTATGCAATTTTAAATAAATAAAGGTTAATGCTTTTTCTTTGTTTTGAAATTGTCAGTTTCCCCCCAAGCAGACCTGATTGTCTCATCCTTCCTGGGCCTTACAGATGGCATGCTCTACCTGTGGGCATGGTCAGCTTTCCCCTTTCCTGAGGACACTCAGTAAAGGAGGGTTACTTCAGACAAACTACATGGAAATTCAATTTGTATTTATTTTCTCTACATTGTACTGCCAATGACTGTGACCCCACCCCCTTCCCCCAATTGCTCACATCATGGAATTAATGACTAAAGTTTACTACTAGACAAAGCTTGTTACAAGAGCTGACATCTGTCTCTTGATTTGCAATGGCAGCCATGATGGAATAAAGCAGTCCACTGGGCGGAAATATGGCATCTTGGCTGTAAGCTTAGAGTTGATTAGAACCATTACCAACACTGAATGGCTCAAGGGAGTTCAAAAGATTGTTTAATTAACCAGTGTCTGCTCAGATGATTTATGAAGAATGAAAGTTAACATTGTTCTTTTGATATCTCACAAGCCTTTAAGTGTCTATCAGTTCATGATATCATTGCTTATGGCTCCGCTCTCTGGGTTGCAATCATTTTTCAACTTAAAAATGATTGCAGGCAATGCTGTTTGTCACACAATGTGAGGTTTTTGGTTTGCTGAGCACCTTTGGCGCTCATTGTGAGCATTTCCTCCCACCTACCGTACGGGCCGCTCATTGCAGGGTTCATTAACCTGCAACTTTTTTGCTTTGGAATGGCATGTGTCTCTTTCCAACATCTCCCCCATGTCCCTTCCCTCTGTGTTTCTCCTCTATGTGTCTGCTAAATTTTTGTATGGTGCGTGCTGACTGGCGATGGTTTTATTTTCAAAGTCCTGAGTGCCTGGCGTTGTAATGTCTTTGGCGTTGTGTATTTTCTGGCGCCAAAAAGTCTAGCGTTTTTGGTGTTGTGTATTTTCTAAGTCCGGCGTGCCTGGCGTTATTCGTGTAAGTGTTACTGTGATTGCCATTGTGTATTTTCTAAGTTCCGCTTGCCTGGCATTGCTCAGCCTTGTTTTCATTCAGTTTCAGACTTTTGGGCGTTTTTCGTCATTATTTTGTTCACGATTTTCGAGTGATGAAATTCGGCTCAAATTCTCTTGCAGCCTCACTCCCAGGTGTCCTGGCTCTCCCCCTGTGCTGTGTGTGTGAGCATGTTTTAATTTATTTTTTATTATTGTTCGTGTTTTTTGTCCTTTTCGATTTCCGCGGTTCGGCCGTTAACTTCGAATTTTTCCAAGGTCAGATTTTGTTGGTGTAAGTGTTTGTGTCTTTGCCGGCGTGCCTGGCGTTGTTCATGTAGGTGTTACTGTCTTTGTCCCGCATGCCTGGCTTTGCTCAGCCTCATTTTTATCCAGTTTCAGACTTTTTTGCGTTTTTCGTCCTCCATTTTTTTTTGCTTAGCAGATTTCTGAGTGATGAAACACGGTAAATTCGGCTCAAATTTGCTTGCAACCTCACTCCCAGACGTCATGGCTCTCCCCCTGTGCTGTGTTTGAGCAAGGAAGGCTTCAATGCCTCGCTTCTCGATGCTCGCAAGCGTGATGACAAATCGCAGTTTGACTATTATAATATGTGATAAATATTAAATAATTATTCCAACCATCTGTTGTGTTTCTTTGAAATGGGTAAAATATTTTAAATGTATCGTTATTGTTTCTGTATATAAGTCCAGAATTAGTTCTAGTCCTTTAAATGAAAGATGTGGAACTTTTAATAAAAAAATATATATTACAAGTCAAGATGGTTGGTAAGTAATAATTACTACAATTAAGATTGTCTTAGTCTTGCACTGAGCCACAGTAAACCTTTATCCCATTTCATGGACACAGATTGCACAGAGGTTTGCTTTATAGCCCTAAGTGTGAAGAAATAATGAGACCTCTTACTACTATACTTGGGTAACATAGGAGCTGAATAACTTGTAATAAGTTTCAGATTGAAGCATAATTATATTTCTATGACAGTATCACTTTAATTAGAGACCGTTCTAACTATAAGTTAGCGCTTCAGGGAAAAGCACTTCACGTAACACGGTTGATTGATTCATCAGTATCTATTGATGAGTCACCTCCTATCCGCACTTATATCCTCTAATACATAAAATAGAGGTGACTGTTAAGTGTCCCGAAATTGCAATACAAAGACTGAACTTTTATTAGACAATTATACTGAGGCAGAGCACTAAAGTATAAAGCCACAACTATTATAATGCTTCAGCATTTCAGTGCCAAGTCAAAAATCTTCATTTTACGCTCACTGTACTATAGAACACAAATCCAGTATTGTCCTGTAAGGCTGCTACAACATTATAAAGATGATATAAAAGCAACATAGAATGCACATTTTTCTACAACATTTTAAAAGTAGCTTTTTTCATGAAAATATATTTTGTAAAATTTGTTGAAACTTAATGGAAACTAACAGGAAATGCCAGAGGATATACCCATGTGTGAGCAGAGAGTAAGCACAACTCTAGATCTCATTGGCAAACACTTATGGCTTATACAACCATGTTGTCCAAAAACAGTTATACATTCAAATAAGTAAAATCTACATTTACAATAAAGAAACACACTGTCCAGCATTATGAAAATCCCTATTTCTGATACAAAATAAAAAAAAGTCTGCAATGGCCCTTTAACGCTTTAAGATTGGGATAGAGTGGTAAGACTGAGTCCATACAGACCATGGGAAGGAACTAGGATGATTAGACTAATTATTCTCTGGATCTGCATGTTATGGCTTTACACTTAAAACAATACAGTCATAGACAACTATAAATTATTGTCAATAATTAGCCATTAGAGATATCAGACTACACTTGAAAGGCTGACTAGAAAGTAAAACATGCAAACTTCAATATAACTTTACTGTAAGAAAGCACAGTTTCTTAAACAAAATGCATCATTGCAAAAGGAATGTAGATCTTTCTGCAGCCTTAATAAGTATGGACCCTATTCTTTTCCCAGATCATAGATTTACACACACTTAAAATCACTCTTAAAATTGCCACACATTCTATTAGCTACTCGCATTCTGATTACGAGTTCCCCGCCCACAATCACTACGTGTCAGCAAAAGACGGAACTTTGGGCCTACATCTCCACTGATTTTTGCACAGCTTGAACATTTCAAGGTCTAAATAAGTCACACAAAATCGCTATTCTATTAGAACCGTAGGTCTAGCTCGCAAATAAAGTCTGACTCGCAACTGAAAAAAGTATCATGTTTCTGTGAAAAATATTGTAAGGTCTAAATAGCAAGGGCTTTTTCAAGCATTGATTAAAGCTGTATCAGCAAATAAACACACACTACTACTAATATGTTCAAAGTATGGGAAACCTATTAGAACTAATTGCAGAACAATCTCAAACCCACAAATATGCAATTAAAAAGATTATTTGTAACTATTATTTATGAGTAATATCGATCCTGGGATTCAAGGGGTGAATACATATCATGAAACCCACATGGATTAGAACACATGTTCTAATGCATTTTATAGAGTGCTTGATTGCGAGTCCCATTGGCAGATATTACTTACTAGCGACTTGCTCGTCAAAAATGACGGCAATACAATTTGAAGGCTGGCAATGCTGTTTGCCACACAACGCAAGGCTCTCCCACCTCTAACCTGCCTTTGGTGCTCATTGCGAGCCTCTCCCACCGTCTACTTTGCTCATAGCGAGCCCCGCATTGAGTGGCTTCACACTCATTGCAGGCCTCGTGCAACCTGCCACTTTCATGCCTCACAATGAGCACCTTCAGCGCTCGTTGTGAGCCCTGAGATGAGCTCCTATGGCGCTCATCACAAGCCCCACAATGAGCGCTTTTGTCGCTCATCGCAAGCCCTACAATGATCGCACTTTGCAGACGTGGTCCAACCCGCCACTTTCGTGCCTCGTAATGAGCACCTTCGGCGCTCATTGCAAACATCGTCCAACTCGAAACTTTCATGCTCGTGCCTCATTGCGAGCCTCTCCCGCCGTCTACTTTACGGGCCCTGCATCGTTACGGGCCTTCGCCGCTCATCGCGAGCCCTGCAATTATCGCTCATTGCAGACGTCACCCAACCAGCTACATTCATGCCTCGCGTTGAGCGCCTTTGGCAATCATCACGCACCCCGTGATGAGCGACTTTGGTGCTCATTGCAAACCTCTCACCACCATCTGACCCCTGTGTCAGTTTCCCCCTCTCCCTTCCATGTGTCTGTTTCCCCCTCTCTCCTGTCCTTTGTTTTTCCCCCCTTATTTCTCTCCCCTGTGTCTCTTTTCCCTCCTCCCCTGTGTCTCTTTCCACCCTCTCCCCCTCTCCCTCCCCTATGTCTTTCTTCTCTCTGCCTCTGTTCAAGTCTTGCGTGCCTCGCGATGAGCGTCATTGCATGTAAGTCTTGCGTAGCTTGCTTTGATGGGCTAAGGGTTACAGGCTCTGGCCTCGTTTTAAACCTATTTGAATTCATTTACGTCTTTACGGCTGCCATTTTTTCCCTCCCTTAGCTGATTTTCAATCTCATAAAAAACAATTAAACCTCAAATTAGCTTGCAACCTCCCTCACAAGCTCCCTGCCTCTCCCTCTGTGCTGTGTGTTGTTAAAAGTTAATTTTTTTATTAAATTGACGTCTTTTGGTGCTCTTCCAACGGATTCCAAGTTACGGGCTTGAAAAAAATATCGCCTGTTAAAGTCGAGGGCATCGCCATGAGCGCCTTCAATCTGTTTCCATCCTCCATTTGGCGCTCATTGCAGGAAAGTGGTGCAGGCCTCTTGATGAGCACATTTGGTGCTCATTGCAGCAAAGTCGTGCAGGCCTACACAAGCCCATAACAATGAACATTGAGTGACCAACAACATTCGCAACATACCACGACTATTATATGTGATTGGCTCTCATTAATTCGCAGCCTCCTATTGCAGGTATTAAGTCTAACTTCCATGTTTTACTGATATCATGATGACAAACTCATTTACCGTTGGCTGTATCTAAGAAGTAAATTATGGGCTTGGTTTAATATTGTCAGATCATATGATCACACCGCCTGATATTCTACTTAAAAAAAACATGGTTTATATGAGGACGCTGAAAGACTTAAATTGTGGGCTTGAGGCAATAAAATACATCTAGACATTTAGAGACAAAAACACCAGCAGACTAAATTATGGGTTAGAGCCATTTGCATGCTTCTAATATAATATGGATCTATATTTTCAACTCTTTCTCTAATTCAGGACATAATATATAACTATGCCCCTATCATGTTATCTACTATTGATATGAGTTAGCAGCACTGACACATACTCAGAGTTATTCAGACACTAGGCTGAGGGTGGAAGGGCATCTTCATGTGCTAGCCCTGTGACCCCTAGTGACTGATAACACATATATATGTTGTAGATAACATGTAGAGGTAGTGAAAGGATGATTGAACTGATTCATGGACATAAAATAGTAAGTTTAATCTACGTTTTATCCTACTAAACACATGTTAAATAACATTTAATTGCAAAAATGCTTATTAAATTACAGTTTCCAGTGATGCCACATTTGGGAACCTCTCTGTTCCTTTACCCTTAGGGGGTTACAGTTACAGCTGAGCAAAATAGATAAGATGAGTGAAAACATACATAAGAGGAAATCAATCTTGTCGTTAGATTGTTTTGTGCATTGGAGCTGCTTAGAAAAAAACATCAGAATGCATTGTTTACTCAGTCACTTCCATTTAACATATCACAGGAGTTCTGGTATGACATTTAAAGTGGGGGTTTTGATGAAAACACATGCTTCTAGATCGAGATTCAAAGTATGAGCTGCTAAGAGCTTGAAAACAGAACAGACATCAGTGTAAATTTAAAACACCCCAGTTATTAAAATACGTGAATTAATGAAGGACACGGTTTACAAAGGTTAAATAAGAATAAGCCGTTGTGCTATAAAGATGTGAGGAACAGGTTATTCAATTGAAAGATCTAATCATGAAACTTCTTTTATGTGAACACCACTTGAAGATAGTTCTGGGCATGACGCCTTTTCAATGAAATACGAAGCCCCAATGAACTAATCAAAAAAATGAAGTTGGTGTCATCTCAAGACGTTTGATCAAGATGAAACTGGACTGACATGAAATGCAAAAGGCAAGCTCCCAGACTAAAAGAAAACTATAAAGCTGAAAATTAATATTCATTATTTATCTGAAGTAAATTAACATTTTAGTAAAAACAGGCTGCTGCAAAGATGACATTTTATTTAATGAGATAGATGGATCTGTTTTTATTGAAGTTCACTATGCAAATATGATTAGGTAGCAACTATATTTAAAAAAAAAAGTTATTTCTGTATAAAATTAAATAATTAATTAAACAGACCATCTGCTTTTGCATAAGCTAGATATACAGATTTGATTTTAGCTGCTGTAATTATGATATAAATTGATGAGTGGCTTCTTTCGTCTGTGCCACTGATTTCTGAATAAACATGAAAATTCAGATTCCAGTGTAGCTGCTAGGTTATAACGTGTAAATATATATGTATATATGTATAAAGTATAAATAAATATATATAGTTACACAGCTACAGAGTAATTGAGGTTGAAAAAAGACTTTTAGTCCATCAAGTTCAGCCTTTTTAGATCTCCTCTCATCTGCAACATGCAGATAAATTGTTAAATGTTAATTGATCCAGAGGAAGGCAAAAACAAATTTGCCAATTGTCTTTAAAGGGGAAGAAAAATATAAAATTCCTTCCTGACCCCAGATACTGGTGATTGGATTCCTCCCTGGATCAGTACTCCCTCTCTAATTATCCAGGATAACCCTTAATGCCCATTTTATTTAAAAGTATATCCAATCCCTTTTTAAAGGTATCTATCGAATCTGCTATCACCACCTCCTTTGGCAGAGAATTCCACAAATTAACCACCCTTACTGTGAAGAACCTTTTTCTTTTTTTAAGGTGAAATCTTTTTACTTCTAATCTCAAAGGATGTCGTCTTGTCAGTTGAAAACCTCTTGGCACAAAAAGCTCACTTGACAAAGCCTTGTATTGACCCTGGATGCATTTATATAAGGTAATCATATCCCCTCCTAGACACTTTTTTTTAGAGAAAATAAGTTTAATCTGGTTAGTCTTTCTTCATAATTTAGCCCCTTCCATTCCCCTTATTAGTTTTGTTGCCCTCCTCTGTACCTTTTCCAGCTCTAAAATGTCCTTTTTCTGTAGTGGTGCCCAAAATTGTACTCCATATTCCAAATGAGGGCGTACTAGGGATTTGTATAGTGGCAGAATTATATTTGCTTTTCTGGCTTCTATACCCTTCTTAATACATGCTAATATTGTATCTGCCTTTGCAGCTGCTGCTTGGCATTCAGCACTGTTACCTAGGTGGTTGTCCACAAGTACTCCCAAATCCCTTTCTATATCTGATACCCATAGATTTGCTCCATTAAGATTATAGATTGCATGGCTTCCCAGATGCACATATATATATATATATATATATATATATATATATATATATATATATATATATATATATATATAAATATGAATAATACTTTAATAAGCCCGTTTGCATGTCTAAAAGGTGGGGACATGCAAATGAGAATACAATGTACCTCACTCTTTGAACTTTGAATCCAAAAGTAGCAACTTTATACATTGCTCCCTTAAAGCATATGCCGGCCATATTAAACAGTTGAGAGAGATAGAGAGGGAGGGAGGGGGGAGGGGAGGAGGGAGAGAGAGGGAGAGAGAGAGAGAGAGAGAGAGGGAGTGGAGAGGAGTGAGGGGAGGAGAGAGGGAGAGGGGAGGAGAGAGAGGGAGGGGAGAGAAGGAGGTAAAAGAGGGAGGGAGAGGGGTAGGGAGAGGTAGAGGGGGAGGGAGTGGTAGAAGGGGAGAGAGGGAGAGAGGGAGAGGGTGAGAGAGGGAGAGAGGGAGAGACTCGTTATGAATGAAAGACTTCTTGGGGTTTTAGCCTCATTATAATATAGGAGCCATAGTGGTAATAATATAATACTGTTTCCATTATGGTCTCTATACAATCTTGCCATACATAAGCATTTTTGATGATTTTAATAAGCAACCTCATTGTTTCTTACAGTAAAAACCTGTGCAGTTAGCACTTCTTTCTAGTAGGTGTCACAGTATAATTTTAATATCTCTTCGTCCTCTTCTTACCTTTTACCAAGATAGCTGACTGAGCTTCACTGTCCATGCATTCAAAATGGAGCTTAAATTAGAAAGTGAGCATTTGGTGATCACATCCTCTGAAATTTAACAATGAAATCTGATCATCCTTGTGTATATTACTGCCCAATTATATGTTTCTGTAAGATAATTTGACTCACACACTGTTCTTTTAATACATTTTAACTATAAGAATACTCCACCAGCCTTTACCCTTTGCCTCATTTCTCAACTTCACATGTACTCAGCCAGCCCTGACCTCTGCTTTACTGTTTCTCTACCTGAACCTTGTACCTCCATACCTCCTCACCTTCAAATGAGTCAAATTGTCCTAAACGACCTGACACCGATTATGTTCACTAAGATCATGGTGACAATTTTCTGCTGGTTTTATACACAAATACATACGTTAAAATCTAACCAGTCACATACAATACAAACAGTTACAAGTTAGAGTATGTGTTTTTATTTTCAACATTTTTTACAGCAGTACAGTGATGTATAAAAAACTTAGTGCTGGCAAGATGGACAAAGGATGGTTGTGAGGACAAGGTGAAAGCAGACTGTATTTTAAATTTCAGACAAATTTCAAGCAAAATAAAGATGTATACAAAGTTAAGCCAAAAATAGTTGTATTGTTAGAAAATATGCTAAAATTACTTAGAATAAAATATTTCAATATTTGCTCTAAAAGAACAACCAATAATATCTGATAATTTATGTCAAGCGAAGTCCCACTTAAAGTGGTCCATGTAATCTGTCTCATGAATAGTTAAAGTCTCAGCTCACTGTTCTCATTAGTAGGATGCAATACCATAATAAATTAAAACATACCTACATCACTACTCTGTTTGCCTCTTCACTTTTCATATGGTAACTGTGTATTTTTACATGATGCACAAAATAGGATCAATCAATGTAAGAGGCAGTGTCTGCAATACAAATTGAAGCCATGGGAATGCTGTTTGACACATAATTGAAACCGTTTTCTACTGTGAGGACCTTTGGCGCTCATTGCGAGGCTTGCACTTAGCGCCTTCGGCGCTCATCGCATGCCTCGCAATGAGCGCCTTTGGCACTCATTGCAAGCCTTTCCTGTCTTGTACTTTTGGTCCTCTGAGAGAGATATATATTTCTATGTATATGTAATTAAGTAATAATGAATGATTTCTTAAATCAATTAATATACTTTAATTATTTATAATTGATATATGCAGCGAGCAATAGGCTGAAGAGCTAACAATCTGTTTGTATTTTGCGTCTGCATAGAATATACATTGTGAGTGTTAGTGCCCTGCTTATAAAGTGTAATGAATGTTCCAAGTATGCATTCTAAATAGGCTGCGTGAGAGGGGTAAAGCCGTTGGTTTATTGTGTAAAGCCGCATTGTACAGTCGTAATGTTATTAATGTGGTACGCGTCTCGTGAGCATTTTCTGTCTTTTGTAATAGTGTATCTTGTAGGTCGTAGTGTGATGTGTAAAGTGCTACACGTTTTGCAGTGTTTTGCACGGTCCGGGTCGTGTAGCCTCGTTTTCATTTTTTGCGGCGGCTATAATTTTCCTTGCTTAGGCGGTTTCCGAGTGGCGAAAGCGTGACGACGTTTCGCAGTTTGAAAACTATTATATGTGATACCAAAGCTCTGTGAGGTATTACAGGGAGTGCAGAATTATTAGGCAAATGAGTATTTTGACCACATCATCCTCTTTATGCATGTTGTCTTACTCCAAGCTGTATAGGCTCAAAAGCCTACTACCAATTAAGCATATTAGGTGATGTGCATCTCTGTAATGAGAAGGGGTGTGGTCTAATGACATCAACACCCTATATCAGGTGTGCATAATTATTAGGCAACTTCCTTTCCTTTGGCAAAATGGGTCAAAAGAAGGACTTGACAGGCTCAGAAAAGTCAAAAATAGTGAGATATCTTGCAGAGGGATGCAGCACTCTTAAAATTGCAAAGCTTCTGAAGCGTGATCATCGAACAATCAATCGTTTCATTCAAAATAGTCAACAGGGTCGCAAGAAGCGTGTGGAAAAACCAAGGCGCAAAATAACTGCCCATGAACTGAGAAAAGTCAAGCGTGCAGCTGCCACGATGCCACTTGCCACCAGTTTGGCCATATTTCAGAGCTGCAACATCACTGGAGTGCCCAAAAGCACAAGGTGTGCAATACTCAGAGACATGGCCCAGGTAAGAAAGGCTGAAAGACGACCACCACTGAACAAGACACACAAGCTGAAACGTCAAGACTGGGCCAAGAAATATCTCAAGACTGATTTTTCTAAGGTTTTATGGACTGATGAAATGAGAGTGAGTCTTGATGGGCCAGATGGATGGGCCAGTGGCTGGATTAATAAAGGGCAGAGAGCTCCAGTCCGACTCAGACGCCAGCAAGGTGGAGGTGGAGTACTGGTTTGGGCTGGTATCATCAAAGATGAGCTTGTGGGGCCTTTTCGGGTTGAGGATGGAGTCAAGCTCAACTCCCAGTCCTACTGCCAGTTCCTGGAAGACACCTTCTTCAAGCAGTGGTACAGGAAGAAGTCTGCATCCTTCAAGAAAAACATGATTTTCATGCAGGACAATGCTCCATCACTCGCGTCCAAGTACTCCACAGCGTGGCTGGCAAGAAAGGGTATAAAAGAAGAAAATCTAATGACATGGCCTCCTTGTTCACCTGATCTGAACCCCATTGAGAACCTGTGGTCCATCATCAAATGTGAGATTTACAAGGAGGGAAAACAGTACACCTCTCTGAACAGTGTCTGGGAGGCTGTGGTTGCTGCTGCACGCAATGTTGATGGTGAACAGATCAAAACACTGACAGAATCCATGGATGGCAGGCTTTTGAGTGTCCTTGCAAAGAAAGGTGGCTATATTGGTCACTGATTTGTTTTTGTTTTGTTTTTGAATGTCAGAAATGTATATTTGTGAATGTTGAGATGTTATATTGGTTTCACTGGTAAAAATAAATAATTGAAATGGGTATATATATATTTTTTTGTTAAGTTGCCTAATAATTATGCACAGTAATAGTCACCTGCACACACAGATATCCCCCTAAAATAGCTAAAACTAAAAACAAACTAAAAACTACTTCCAAAAATATTCAGCTTTGATATTAATGAGTTGTTTGGGTTCATTGAGAACATGGTTGTTGTTCAATAATAAAATTAATCCTCAAAAATACAACTTGCCTAATAATTCTGCACTCCCTGTATAAGCATATGTGAGTTTTTTTTAGATACTCACTCATGTAAACTTGCATTTAGTATTTAGTGAATCTGGTCTTATACCTCTCATTCTATCTTATATGTTTATTTTTCAGAGATAATTCATAGATATTGTTATTATAATTGGACCTGAGCAATACCACTAAACAGGGTATGTGAGGTTATACAAATGAGTTAGTGCAACTTTTTATTTGTGTGGAACTTGCTGTATTTTTTTTAATGCTGAAATATGTTAATATGTTTTAATCTTACTCCATTAATTCTGTCTGGCCACCTCTCAGTAGCTCAAAAAGTATTTTACAATCTTATTCCTTTCTATGGCTTTTATCTTTACATCTCTAAGATATATAATCACTAGTGTTTCCATGAGCTCACATGCCTTAAATATTTATTGCCTTAAGAATGTTTCCAAGCTTAAAAGTACTTTTCAGTGTTTTGTTCATTAATTTGCTTACCCACGATTACCTGAAGGAATAAGTTCACTGAAAAAAAAGAGTGACACATTAAAAGCTACTGTATACTGACTCTGTGAGCAAGATAAGAGCCAAAGATAAGAATGCATTCTCAATAATTTAAAATAAAAAAAATATGAAATACTCATAGTACTTGCTGGTCAGAATAAAAGTGAGAAAAAATTGTAAATTATGTGAAACAAATTATTATTACTATTCTAAGGTATCACTATAATAGTTGTGGATCTGCGGGGCCTTTCGTTACGCTAACAGTGTTGGTCACTCTTTGCGAGGACTTAGGCTACAATGAGCGCCGAAGGCACTCATTGCAGGCTTCGCCATAACCCCCGCAGGTGCTCATCGCCAACAGCGCCGGCCTCTCTTATCCCCCTCTGCCTCTCTCTCATCTCCCCCTCTGCAGCCGTTACGCGCCACAACCACAAGGCCGCAGGACTTAGGACACAGGGGTGAAAGAGGGGGAAAAAGAGACACAGGGGAGGGAAATAACGGAAAAAACACAGGGCAGGGAGAGGGGGAAACAGGGGTCAGAGAATGAGAAGAGGCTCGCAATGGACAACACCTGCAATGAGCGCTCATTGCAGGGCTCGAGATGAGCACCAAAGGCACTGATCCTGAGGCCTGTAAAGTAGGGGTGGGAGAGACTCACAATGAGTGCCGAAGATGCTCATTGCGAGGCATGAAAGTAGAGGGTTGGCCGAGGCCTGCAATGATCGCCAAAGGCACTCATCGCAAGGCCCGTAAAATAGACAGTGGGAGAGGCTCTCAATGAGCGCCGAGGGGGGAGAGCCTTGCATTGTGTGGCAAACAGCATTGCTAGCCTTCACATTTTGTTGCCGTCATTTTGTCAGGCAAGTCGCTAGTTATTAATAATGTGCCAACATATTCAGCTGAGTTACATAGTGGGTTAATACACATAGTTGACAAAACCCGCATAAAATCCTAGATTCCCTATTATTTGAGTCTGAGGAAGTCTATACGGTAAGATTCCTCAAATCCAACCTCGTATTTACCTCAACTTTGCATGAAAATGCAAATGTATGTACAATACAAAATCTATCTATATATTTTTTTGCAACTGGATACTCTATTGAATTGCTTTGCCATTGTGGCCATGGTCATCTGGGGCTAATGGCTTCAGGTGTTTCAGTGGGAGGTGGATGTAAGCGATTCAAGGTTATTTATGAGGGATTATTGAGTACTGCAATAAACACTAGGTTATATGCAAACAATGTGTCATATAGATAGATTATTGCTGCAACTGGCACAATGGCCTCCAGTTATACTCCTCTCTAATACAGGTATACCCCGCTTAATGCTACTCCTTTCGGGCACTGATTCACTATAGTACTCTTTTGCACTTCTTAGTTCTAAACCTCACAGTAGCACATTTTTGGAGCTCCAAACCCTGTTTAGCCCTTTAAATCCTTGCTCAGAGATTCGCCGTAATGCTGTCTGAGTACTATGGCAATAAAATGACCCATTAAGCTCTTTTCACATAGAACTGCATGGGAGCGCTAAAAAAGGTATTGCTATACTACAGCCACATTAAATTCCCCTAACGTGTAAACTCATAGCTCGTAACGTAGCTCGCAAGAATTACGGCTATTAAATTGGCCTCTTAAACCAGCCCGCTGACGACCTGCGGGTTAGGATCGAGAAAACCCTATGGAACATGAGAATTCGACTTGTTAGCTCGCAAATCCTTTGATCTGTCAAGCCTATAACCGCTACGTTCCAATTGCAGTATTGAATTGCATCAAAATCACTGGCGTTCAACCCCGTAACTCGCAAATGGAGCCAAGAAGCCAACGAGTGCTAGAGATGACCTGCAAGGGGGGTAAAGTCTAAACCGTAGCACTGTAAATGCAAATATACACACACTACTGTACTGTTATGAACAGGGAAAGTCATGTTAGGTCTTAGAATTAATAGCACAGCATTCTCAAGCTCGCAAATCGGCCAAATAAAATACTTTATTTCATATTTATCTTCTGTGTTATATTGATACCGGCAATCAATGTGTTAATACATATATTGGAACTAGCATGGACTAAAAGATCATATTTATGGCTTTATCAATATTGCATTACATCTGGAATGTGGGTCTGATCGTAACTCGTAATTGAACCCCGTAATACTTTGAAATTCCACCTTGATTTTTCTGTGACGTAACTCTGATGATCTCGATTTCCACTGGCTCCATCTAAACTCGTAACCACAAATTTGACTAATTGATCACATTCTCTGCCACACATCCAACGAGCGAAAAATGGTTTACGGGTTTGCCTCTCAAGTCCGTAACTCGCAGCATGTTCTAATTTAATAGCACCGTAAGTCCGCAACTTTTAAAACTTGCAGTTGTTGCGGGTCTCACGTTGCACATACGAGCTTTGAATTTAATGTGGCTACTAGTCTCCTAAAGGCCCCTAGCTCCTAACCACATGTCTTGGCCATGTAAGAACTCCCCTCCTAGTGACCAGAACATCAATGCTTCACTATCACATAGAAAGAGCCACTCAATTCTGTACAGTTTGGATTACAACAAAGAAAAGATCTCTTGAAAACATGTTGAAAAACGTTTTGATTTTTTTAAACACATTCTTTTTTCACAGAGACATTTATATATGAAATATCTATTTACATGTGTAACTGGCAAGCCCCCAGACAGACCCACAGCAACAGCTCTGTGCAGACAGCATAATCAGAAAGAGAGTTAACCCTTTGCAAATTCATCTGAGCAGAGAAAAGACTGCTGGAATCAACTAAAATGACAGTTGGAGTTAACATCTCCTGCTTTATTCTTAAAGTTCAGAGAAAACTATAAACCTTTGTCTTCACAGAGCCTTCACCTCTAGGTGTCGGCATATGTTGTTAATCATGGAACAGTCAGAAGTGTGTTTGTAAACAGACCCAAGACTTTAGTTTTTTAAGTGTTATTAGTGTAATTAAAACAAAAAAATAGATAATTTTAACATACAATTTTGTGCTCTTTTACACCATTAAGAGCACTTACAGAGAGCTAAATGGCTCCTTAAAATAGCAAACAATTTATAAAATAAAAGCCCAAATGTAGTTCAAATTAGAGTTGCACTCTTCCCAATTGTCCCTATCTGAATAGTTGTACCTCTTTTAAGGTGAAATCCTGCCCCTCTTAACCACCCAAATTTACCTATTTTGACAGAAAATCCTGGGGGGATCTGACGAAGCATCTTGAGTGGCGGAGATGTGCACCCCATGATTTACTATGTACTATATCCTATGGGTAAAACTTAGATCACAGTCCTTCTCATTAGTAAATTCTCTCCCTCCTCATTTCCAACCATATATTGCTCTTGCTGTTGATTTCTCTGAAAGTCTAGGAGAAATATGGAATCCTATAATGTCTGTTTTATAGCCTATCTGTATGGAGCATTGCGTGCATATAAAGAGTGTGTATATAGTTTACCTATTTCACTATTTTGGATACATGTGGATTCAATATATAAAGTTCCATATGTATTACGATCTTATGGTTTGTTACTAAATGTATCCACTATAATATTTAGCAAAAGATCTGTAACATTTGTGCAATTCTCACTGCGCAGGAGTCAGACTTTGTTAAAAATAGCTCTTCGACGATTGGCGTAATTACAACTCTATGGCGCTCTATGTAATTACGATGCTGGCACATGCGCATGTCCCTCTCTCTCTCTCTCTCCTTCTCTCTGCGTCCTGTGTCTGTCTGTCTCTCTCTCCTGTCTCTTTCTCTCTCTCTCTGATGCTCGGTGTAATTACAATGCTGAGATGCGAGCATGTGTGCTATCCGTCTGGCAATTTCTCTCTCTCTCTCTCATGTCTCTCTCTCTCTCTCTATCCTTTCTCACTAACTCCTGTCTCTCTCTCCCCCTCTCGATGTCCTGTGTCTGTCTCTCTTTCTCTCTGTCCTTTCTCTCTCCTCTCTCTCCGACGCTCAGCGTAATTACGAGAGAGGGAGAGAGACAGTAGAGAGAGAGAGACGGGAGGAGAGAAACACATGACAGAGGCAAAGTTAGAGTCAGGAGAGAGAGAGTCATGAGTAAAAGAGAGACAGGAGAGAGGGGCATGAGAAAGAGAGAGAGTGGCAGGAGAGAGATAGAGGAGAGAAACAGGAGAGAGATTCATGAGAAAGAGGACGAGTGGCAGGAGAGAGATAGAGGAGAGAAACAGGAGAGAGATACATGAGAAAGAGCACGAGTGGCAGGAGAGAGATAGAGGAGAGAAACAGGAGAGAAATAGAAAGAGTCATGAGAGAAAGAGAGACAGGAGAGAGAGAGGAGCGCAAGAGAGACAGGACCAAGATAGAGAGAGACACACAAGAAAGAGAGAGCACGCACAGAAAGAGCGAGGCAGCACACAGGGAGAGAGAGTGGGCACAGAGAGAGACAGCACAGACAATTGAAGATAAAATTATATGATCGCATAATTTCTAATGGACAATTACTAGTTGTAAAATAAGGGATAAAATAAAGAATCTTAAGCAGCTTCACAAAATATACGAACCAAAGCTAACAGAACAAAAGGCTGAAAGAAGTCATTTAATGTTCTTTGCTGAATAGCTCATGTAGCCATTGCGTGTCCCTTTGTCATTTATTAGTAGACCTGGTGAAGTCATATGACAGAAATCCTTTGGTCAGTTCTTGCCGTGTATGTAGTCACTGAACATTTAATCACAGTATGACAATATCTGTATGCACTGTAGCATAGTGATGACACTGTCAGGCACCATGCAATCCTATTAGTACCAAAAACCATTGAAACTACTTCAAATACTTCCATTATTTTTCAGTTTATTTTGAAACCACACATAAAAGACAGGAAATTAATGGAAAAATGAAGAGCATTTTATCATACACAATCTTGTCTATTATTCATTTATGCATTTTTACTTGCCAGACATTTTTGCTGATAAATAATCTCCATTTCTATACAGAGACAGTACTAAATAAAGAAACATAACCAGCTAAACAGTTTTGTCTCCATAAGTTGGAGACTTAGTGGAAAAAGTGAGGTTGGCCCAAATTGGTTTCTGTCTGAAAATGATGTTATGAAAACTATCAACTTGGATTCTGATATAGAAATTGAAACAAAAAACAACTCATACATATATAAATATATTTAAGAAATATATACAAAATAACTTAATTTTGTACGTCTATAAGCGGTGAAATAAATGTCTGAAATAGTTACATATATCCCAAAGCTCAGTATGCCAATTCAGAAGTACCTACTCCCCTTTATGAGTTGAGGTAGAGAAAAAAGCAGGAGGGATCATTTAAAAAAAATAATTAGTACTAATATATAAAAACAAGTTTGAGAATATTGCAGTTAGCACTGATTACAATATACAATGGCACTGATTCATCAATGGAAACTGCAGGTTTAAATGAGCTTTTTTTCCATCTAATTTTTCAAGTAATGCCAAAAATATATTACAAAAAAAAAATGCGGTTTCTTACCTGTAACCGCACATGCAAGAGTCCTCCCTACCCAGCTTGTTATCAGTGAGTGCCACTTAGTAACTGCTCTCTAGTTGTACAATCAGCATCAGAACCACTGAGCAGCAATTGCTATACCTGTGACATAGCACTCCTCTCCTCAAATGATTATTAAAGGACCACTGTAGTTGATGACACTTGTTTGTCAACTATGTACCAAACTAACACCATTAATAGCTGTGTAAGCTTAGACATAAAACATTTTTTGTGAAATTCGGAATTTTTCAAGACTTTGTTTATGAGTTTAGGAATCCATTTTGTGTTTGTTACACACTTTCTCCAAGCTGGAACATGAACATGTATGTTTTGGATATCAGTGGAGGGAGAGGTGGGGAAGGAGTGAACAGAAATCCTTTATTGAAATTGACACCACACTCCTCCCTCCTCACAAACCCAGAAACAATAGATGCAACCACACCTCTCCAGAAATGTCAAAGCTCTCTATCATATACAACTTTTACCTATGTATCATAGGTTCATCCAGGGTCCAGCAAAGACATCAACCCTTTATAAATATAGAATCAAAGTGTAGCCTTTGCTTATAAGAATCAAAGTGCAGCCTGTGCCTTTTAGAATTAAAGTGCAGCATGTGCTTACAAGAATCCAAGTGCAGCCTGTGGCTGAAATAATCAAAGTGTAGCCTGTGCCTTTAAAAATCAAAGCGCTGCCTGTGCTTATAAGAATCAAATGCAGCCTGTGGCAATAAGAACCAAAGTGCAGCCCGTGTCTATACAAATCAAAGTGCAGAATATGCCTAAAAGAACCAGAGTGTAGCTTGTGCATACATTGTAGCCTGTGCCTATAAGAACCAAGCAATACCCTCTCTCCTCCTTCTCCTCCTCTACATCACCACCATCCCATTGGGCCCTCAAGCCCTCTCAGTACAGTTAGAGTGAAGTTAAATTCTATGTTATTTGATGTAATTATTTTTATTTTATTTATGGCTGTTTAGTTTTAAGGTTTTGTATAAAAAAACAACACCATTAGTTCACAATAAAATGTGAAATTTCGTGGGTTCAGAACGGCTTATTTCAATTTACATTGATTCAAATGCTTGTTTGGTACTCAACCATTTTGCTATTCAACCTGCCATCCAGAACGAATTAGGGTTGAGTACCAAGGTACCACTGTGTATATATATATATATATATATATATATATATATATATATATATATATTAGAAAATTGCCCATCAAAAATGAGGGACTAAAATTGTAAGCCTGGCAATGCGGTTTGCCACACAATGTGAGGATATGGGCCCTTCGGCACTAATTTTGAGCCTCTTCTCCCATGTACTACCTTGGGTTAAGAGTTAGTGCCTTGGGTTAAGTCTTATTGGCTTGAGTTAAATGTTATTTCCTAGTATTAAGTGTTACTGGTTTGCGCTAAGTCTTAGTGCTTAGGGCTCGTATTTACGTCCTTCGGTCTCTTTTTACATCCTTCAGCCTCGTTTTTGTGTTGTTTACGTTTTTTCGGCAGCCATTTTTTTCTCCCTTCAGCGATTTTCGATCATGAAAAAAGGCAAAATATGACTAAAATTAACGTGACAACCTCACTACCAGGCTCCCTGTCTCTCCCCCTGTGCTGTGTGTGAGTGTAAAAGTTAATATGAGACAGTGGTACTTTAAGTGGCACTGGTTGATAAAATGTTGATTGAGGCGGGAGCATTTCTAGCATTAGATTTACTTTTGCCAAAGATGATACATTTCATCCTTGTAATGAGTTTAAACAATAAATAAGCCAACTGGTTGGAATTGATTAAATGTTATGCTTGAATTTACTGCATTTTCTTCTATAGTAAACTCCCCGTTATCCGCCACCCACGGGACTCCCTATTGCTGGATAAGTGTAGTTGCTGGTTAATCAGGAGTCCCCGAAAAAAAGGGTCTAAACGACCCTTAAACCCCACAAAACTCCTTAAAATGCCTTTAAAAAGGCATTAGCAACTAAACTGGGGCATTTAGGCCCAGAAAAAATAATTAGAAAAAAAGTTATTGTATATACTTGAGTATAAGCCGACCCTAGTATAAGCCGAGGCACCTATTTTACCACAAAATACTGGGAAAAATGAGTGACTCAAATATAAGCCGAGGGTGGGAAATGTGCTGCCCCCTGTGTCCCTCTTGTGCCCTCTGTGTCCCCCTCTTGTGTGCCCTTTTCTTGTGTCCCCTTCTCTCTCCCCTGTGTCTCTTCTCCCCTCTCCCTCCCCTGTGTCTCTTCACCCCTCTCCCTTCCCTGTATCTCTTCCCCCCTCTCCCTTCCCTGTGTCTCTTCCCCCTCTCCCTTCCCTGTGTCTCTTCCCCCTCTCCCTTCCCTGTGTCTCTTCCCCCCTCTCCCTTCCCTTTGTCTCTTCCCCCCTCTCCCTTCCCTGTGTCTCTTCCCCCCCTCCCTTATCACCCTCCTAAACCCCCTCCTCATTCTCAACCTCCCTCCTCAACCCCCCTCCTCAACCCCCTCCTCATTCTCAACCCCCCTCCTCAACCCCCTCCTCATTCTCAACCTCCCTCCTCAACCCCCCTCCTCATTCTCAACCTCCCTCCTCAACCCCCCTCCTTATCCTCAACCCCCTCCTCAACCCCCTCCTCATCCTCAACCCCCTCATCAACCTCAACCCCCTCCTCATCCTCAACCTCCCTCCTCATCCTCCCTCCTCATCCTCATCCTCCCTCCTTATCCTCAACCTCCCTCCTCAACCCCCCATCTTCATCCTCAGCCCCCTCCTCATCCTCAACCCCCTCCTCATCCTCAACCCCCTCCTCATCCTCCCTCCTCATCCTAAACCCCCCTCCTCACTTTACCCATCTTAATACTTCCCTCTCTCCCTTTCCCCTCACTTACCTTCATCTGCAGCTTCTCCTCCGGCCTCCGCTCCTTCCTGCGTCGGCACCCGGTATATGCTAATGACGTGACGTCACATGCAGGCCACGTCATTAGCATATACCGGGTCCCGACGCAGGAAGGAGCGGAGGCCGGAGGAGAAACTGCAGATGGAGGTAAGTGAGGGGAGAGGGGGAGGTATTTAGAGGGGTAAAGTGAGGAGGGGGGTTTAGAATGAGGAGGGGGGATTAGAATGAGGAGGGGGGGTTGAGGATGAGGAGGGGGGTGTTGCGTCGGCACCCGGTATATGCTAATGACGTGACGTCACATGCGCAACATCATTAGCATATACCGGGTGCCGATGCAGGAAGGAGTGGAGGCTGGAGGAGAAGCAGCAGATGAAGGTAAGTGAGGGGAAAATGAGAGGGGGAGGTATTTAGAGCGGTAAAGTGAGGAGGGGGGTTTAGAATGAGGAGGGGGGATTAGAATGAGGAGGGGGTTTGAGGATGAGGAGGGGGAGGGAAAGAGACACGGGGGTTAGAGAGACACAGGGGGTTAGAGAGACACAGGGGGTTAGAGAGACACGGGGGGATTTAGAGAGACATGGGGGGTTAGAGAGACATGGGGGGTTAGAGAGACACGGGGGGTTAGAGAGGGCTGAAAAACTCGGCTTATACTCGAGTATATACAGTAGTTTTATTTAGTTTTTTTGCAGTCTCGAATTGCCGGATAGTGCCGAATAGTGCCGGTTCTGCTGGTTTAGCAGGAGTTTTGTTCAAATGGGCAATTAATGCTGGTTGCTTGAGAGTGCCAGTTGGTTAGGTGCCTGATAACCGGGATTTTACTGTATTTTTATTTGGACTGGAAATTTACTTTTTGCTACTTTTTATACTGTAAGAAAGTATGAACAATACATAAAAAGTGATCCTTGTAAAAGTATGCAGGCTGATCAATCTCACTCTTAGCTACAAATCTTACAAATGTCACCTTGTCACAACTTCTTGTTCTCTGCAGATGTCCTTCTTGATGCTGGTGATATAATCACGTTTACATGAGACACAGTAGCTGTAAGGCTGAATACCACTCAGCTATCCATGCACGTCCTCCAGGCCAGCACTCTTCAAAGACCCTGGTCAAACCTAAGCTGAAGCTCAGCTGTAAGTATCAGGGCAAATTTTATTACTAGGTATTCTTGTTTACTAGCTGATGACAGCCTTATTAAATTCAGCCAATTGAATAGGGCTCTATTTAAGCACAGAGCATATTTTTTTACAGAAGTTTTTAGTTAGTGAACTTCTATCCAAAAGCAAGTTCTTCACTAACTAAAAACTTCTTTAAAAAATATGCTATTTGCTTATATAGAGCCCTATTCAATTGGCCAAATTGCAATTTAATAAGGCTGTGAATGTTTAGGCTTCCTTGGAAGAAATTTTCTACTTATATGTAACACTAGAGGATATTTATCCAGCTTTATTGACACACATAGCTCAATTATACAATGAATGACATTTCAAAATCAAGACTCTGCAATAGAGTAAAACTTTATATATTGTAAATATTTCTTTCTAATCAGTGCCTATTGCCAATAACTGCTAATTAACTCCTTGGACTCGGGCTGTGTTTTTATTTAATCTTAAACTGTGCAAAACTGAAAAGAGTGAGCATGCTCAGACACCAGGGAGTAACTAAGCTGACTGAAACTCTAATTACTACCTAGGATCTCCGTTCACTGATTAAAGATAAAACTGCAGCTTCAGTTATAATAGAAAAATCTCCCCATCCCTCTTTTGAGTGGAAATCCCACATTTAAAAACAAAACTCTGATTCCATCCCTGTCCATGTCCCACTTTCTCTGGTTCCTTGTCTTGTTTTCTCTCAAAATCCAAGAAAAAGATAGAAACCTGGAGTGGCAGTTCTACAGAATATATGTTTGTATGAAACATGCATGCATATAGTATATGTGTGTATCCTTCTGTGTGTTTTTGCCAAAGCCCACAAAGCCCAGGCCCAGGGAGCCCAGGGAGCCCAGGGGACCTTGCCAATGTAATGTCATAGAATATGCACTGAAAAGTCTGTATGTGGAGAATTTTCTCCATGTGTACCTGGCACTTTCTGGCTAATGGTATACTTACATATACACAAATACAGTTATGATTTACTATATAGATGTGTGGTAAATATATGGTTGGGATTTATGCTTCTTTACATATTACCTTAGCATTTGACCTTTAAGCTTTAGGGCTTGAGCCCTATAAAACACATTGCAACCCATGTTTAGTGAATCTACACAATTAAACATTGTTTTTATATGTATTTAATATGCAAGCCATGTAACATTTAACAATGTATTATTCTTGGAACAGGGACATCGAGACAATCAATCAGATGATCGAAACTTGGGGATTCACAGATACTAAATTCTGAATGAGCCAAATTGCAGTTGACATATAGATATAAACTGCCAACCATAATCAAATCCTTATTGTTTTACCTGGGAAACAGCCAGGACTAAGAACTTTTATTTCCCAACAAATATACAGTATGTATACCTTGGCTCATACCCTTGACCTTATATGTGAAATATTAGGATTTGAAGCTTCCAGGAAAAGAACACAGGGCATACCAGGTACAGAGTTCAATTACTTGTTTATCTTATAACAAAATCCCAAAAAAACAGCTTATGAAATGTGCATCACATATATAGTTGTGAGCGTACGAGTCGTTGCTCACGCTTGCGGGCTCGCGTAGCGAGCCCGCAAGAACTGCGTCCCTCGCGAAGCGAGGGACGCAGTTCGCCGCAAATGCGGGTCCTCGCGAAGCGAGGGCCCGCATTTGCGGTTGTCGAGGCTCAACGTCGGCTGTGTTAACACACACATACACACACACGACTTTTTTAACAGAATAAACCCAACCGCCCAGCCAACAAAAACCAAACAACGTCCCCGCAAATGCGGATCCTCGCGAAGCGAGGGTCCGCATTTGCGGTGGTGGGAGCATCCCAACATCGGCTGTGTTAACACACACATACACACACACACAACTTCATAACAAAAAAAAACTCAAAGTCGCCTCACACCCGCTTACACCCAGACACACAGACGCAAGACTTAAGAAAAAAACAGTAAAAAAGGCCCCTCACACGCTCTTAACACACATACGCACGACTTAGAAACAAATACACTGCGTCGTACACGTAAAGGTAACTGCGTATATCGCAACAAAATACGGCCGCATCGGAAAAAAATACGGCCGCGAAAGACCCATTCCAACCGCCGCGCATCAAAACATCAGAAACACAAGAAATAAACACAACAAACACATAAAAAGCTTACTTACAGCACGGGGGGGCATCCGGCACCTCCAAAAGTTCATTTACACGTCCATTTCAGTGAAAACAAAGAGTTTAAACGACCGAAAATCGGCTAAGCGAGAGAAAAAATGGCCGCCGAACAAAACGAAAACGAGGCTCCAGACGTAACTACACTACACTTACTCGCAACAAAATACGGCCGCATCGGAAAAAAATACGTCCGCGAAAGACCCATTCCAACCGCCGCGCATCAAAACATCACAAACACAAGAAATAAACACAACAGACACATAAAAAGCTTACTTACAGCACGGGGGGGCATCCGGCACCTCCAAAAGTTCATTTACACGTCCATTTAAGTGAAAACAAACAGTTTAAACGACCGAAAATCGGCTAAGCGAGAGAAAAAATGGCCGCCGAACAAAACGAAAACGAGGCTCCAGACGTAACTACACTACACTTACTCGCAATAATGAAACACATACTATGCGGAACGGATCACACTCATATTAAACACCATTTTAACCACTACTACGCACAAAATGGCGGATGGAACGCAAATTGTAAGCTGGAACGCAAATAGCGCATGCGTATTACGTTCTAACGGTCTAACTTTCCAGAATGTTCTACAAGTTTATAAATACTGTCTATTTGACAGAGAAAAATACATTTCTCCTCAGGTGATGAACAGAGTGACTTCGGAGATAACTGCTGCTAAAACTTGAGAAGATAATTCTTTCCTAATTTACTACTTTACATTGTGCAAATTACAACTGAGAGGTAAGCTATAATATATTACTTATTTTCAAGACAGGACATCCAAAAAAAAAATTAAAGAAGACAAAGAGGTTTATGTATACTGACAAGTGACACGCACATATATGCGTATAATGTATACTGACATGTGACACGCACATTTATGCGTATAATGTATACTGACAAGTGACACGCACATTTATGCGTATAATGTATACTGACAAGTGACACGCACATATATGCGTATAATGTATACTGACATGTGACACGCACATATATGCGTATAATGTATACTAACATGTGACACGCACATTTATGTGTATAATGTATAGTGACATGTCACACGCACATTTAGGCGTATAATGTATACTGACAAGTGACACGCACATTTATGTGTATAATGTATAGTGACATGTGACACGCACATATATGCGTATAATGTATAGTGACAAGTGACACGCACATTTATGCGTATAATGTATAGTGACATGTCACATGCACATTTATGTGTATTGCCCCTGCAACAAACTAATTAAACAACTACATTTAAATTACATTACAAAAAAATAAGTTGGGACTATTAAAATACTATTAAAATATGAGTCATGTATACTGATATGTGACACGCACATATATGTGTATCATCTATAGTCACATGTCACACACACATTTATGTATGTTGGCCAAAAATAAAAATAAGGTTAATTTAACAATTAAAATATGATTCATGTATACTGATATGTCACACGCACACAAAAAAAATTACTTTCAACTATGGAAATGTGCTTCATGTATGTGACATATGTGTGTAGCACCCACCAAAAAATAATGTTAATTCAAATTAATTACAGAAGTATAATTCAATGAAATTAATTTACTGCATTTCAATAGATCACCTAAAACTCAATCTTTCTACTTTTTTAAATATTCAAACAGACTCTGCATCAACAGCGTCTTTCAACAATTTGCACTGTGCACTGTGAAGAACAATCCCTTTTAAAGAACACCAACAAAGAACAAGAGGTAAGATACAAAAATACTTTAAATGCTGAAAAGGCCATGGTTTGTTAAATACAAATAAAAAATTCTATAATTCACTATTTCACTTTATTTTTCAAACAGACACTACAAGAAGACCGGCGGATTAAGATTGGCAGGAGGGGACCCTCTGTCATTCCACACTTCAATCAAGGTAAAGTATTTAAGTATAAAAAAGAACCGAACCATGAGCCTTATTCAATTGTGAGTTGGCTAATTGAATAGGGCTTTATATAAGCACATAATAGGTCTTCACTAACTAAAAACTTCTGTCAAAAAATATTTTATGTGCTTATATAGAGCCCTATTCAATTGGTCAAAACGCAATTGATTCAGGACCTAAATATGTTTAATGGCCGAGGGCCTCATTCAAATGTGATTGTTTAACAATGTATAACCATTAGAAAAAACACTACATAAGTATAACAAAAGTGGTGCCCATCAAACAGGATTTACATTTACATTCTTATTTTAATGTTTAACAACCTATAAGCCTTAGAAAGAAGCCTAAATAAGCATACCAACATTGGTGCCCACCAAAACAGGATTGTATGAAAACTCACACAAACACATAACAAACTACATTTACATTCTTATTTTATGTTTAACAACCTATTAGCATTACAAAACTACATTAATAAGCATACCAACAGTGGTGCGCATCAAACAGGATTGTATGAAAACTCACACAAACACATAGCAAACTACATTTAGATTCTTATTTAATGTTTAACAACCTATAAGCCTTAGAAAGAAGCCTAAATAAGCATACCAACATTGGTGCCCAACAAACAGGATTGTATGAAAACTCACACAAACACATAGCAAACTACATTTAGATTCTTATTTAATGTTTAACAACCTATAAGCCTTAGAAAGAAGCCTAAATAAGCATACCAACATTGGTGCCCACCAAACAGGATTGTATGAAAACTCACACAAACACATAGCAATCTACATTTACATTCTTATTTTATGTTTAACAACCTATAAGCTTTAGAAAGAAGCCTAAATAAGTATACCAACAGTGGTGCGCACCAAACAGGATTGTATGAAAACTCACACAAACACATAGCAAACTACATTTACATTCTTATTTTATGTTTAACAACCTATAAGCCTTAGAAAGAAGCCTAAATAAGCATACCAACAGTGGTGCGCACCAAACAGGATTGTATGAAAACTCACACAAACACATAGCAAACTACATT
The DNA here is from genome assembly GCA_027410445.1 of Discoglossus pictus. NCBI lineage: Eukaryota > Metazoa > Chordata > Amphibia > Anura > Alytidae > Discoglossus > Discoglossus pictus. Next base: position 359,681,204 of record CM050164.1, on the reverse strand, counting down.
TAGATTCTTATTTAATGTTTAACAACCTATAAGCCTTACAAAGAAGCCTAAATAAGCATACCAACAGTGGTGCGCACCAAACAGGATTGTATGAAAACTCACACAAACACATAGCAAACTACATTTACATTCTTATTTTATGTTTAACAACCTATAAGCCTTAGAAAGAAGCCTAAATAAGCATACCAACAGTGGTGCGCACCAAACAGGATTGTATGAAAACTCACACAAACACATAGCAAAGTACATTTAGATTCTTATTTAATGTTTAACAACCTATAAGCCTTAGAAAGAAGCCTAAATAAGTATACCAACAGTGGTGCGCACCAAACAGGATTGTATGAAAACTCACACAAACACATAGCAAACTACATTTACATTCTTATTTTATGTTTAACAACCTATAAGCCTTAGAAAGAAGCCTAAATAAGCATACCAACAGTGGTGCGCACCAAACAGGATTGTATGAAAACTCACACAAACACATAGCAAACTACATTTAGATTCTTATTTAATGTTTAACAACCTATAAGCCTTACAAAGAAGCCTAAATAAGCATACCAACAGTGGTGCGCACCAAACAGGATTGTATGAAAACTCACACAAACACATAGCAAACTACATTTACATTCTTATTTAATGTTTAACAACCTATAAGCCTTAGAAAGAAGCGTAAATAAGCATACCAACAGTGGTGCGCACCAAACAGGATTGTATGAAAACTCACACAAACACATAGCAAACTACATTTAGATTCTTATTTAATGTTTAACAACCTATAAGCCTTACAAAGAAGCCTAAATAAGCATACCAACAGTGGTGCGCACCAAACAGGATTGTATGAAAACTCACACAAACACATAGCAAACTACATTTACATTCTTATTTAATGTTTAACAACCTATAAGCCTTAGAAAGAAGCCTAAATAAGCATACCAACAGTGGTGCGCACCAAACAGGATTGTATGAAAACTCACACAAACACATACCAAAGTACATTTAGATACTTATTTTATGTTTAACAATCTATAAGCCTTAGAAAAAGGCCTAAATAAGCATACCAAAAGTGGTGGACACCAAACGGGGTTGTAGAAAAACAAAGAAATAATGTCATTTTTTACTTCATACAAATACATTAAAATAATATTACATTTTCATTTTTATTTTATATCAGATACTGCGTCAAGAACATCGGACCAGGAGTTTCAACTGAGGACCACACCAGCGGACGAGGACTTTCAACAGAGGACCAGACCATTGGACGAGGACTTTCAACAGAGGACTACACCATCGGACGAGGACTTTCAACAGAGGACCAGACGATTGGACGAGGACTTTCAACACAGGACCAGACCATCAGACGAAGGCTTTCAACACAGGACCAACAAAGATTCTGCTTCAAATCAAACTTCAACCAAGGTACAGTATAACAAGTAAAAAAAGAGAAAAATTAATTAATATTCTTCTTTAATGTTTAACCACCTATAAGCCTTAGAAAATAGCCTACAGAAGCATACCAAAATTGTGGCGCACCAAAAAGGATTGTAGAAAAACACAGAAATAATGCCATTTTTTCATTCATACAAAGACATTCAAATAACATAACATTTTCATTTTTATTTTATAACAGATACTGCGTCAAGAACATCGGAACAGGAGTTGGAACTGAGGACCACACCAGAGGACGAGGACTTTCAACAGAGGACTACACCATCGGACGAGGACTTTCAACACAGGACCAGACCATCGGACGAAGGCTTTCAACACAGGACCAACAAAGAATTTTGCTTGAAATCAAACTTCAACCAAGGTACAGTATAAAAAGTAATATCTATCATCTATCTCTTATTTGTCTTTTAGGGCCAATAATCTTTAACAATAAAAACAAACTTCAATGTAAACTTAAAAAATAAATTGGCAGAGTCCAAAAAAGTCTAAAAACACAGAATCTATACAATTTGTCATTGTAACATTCCAGTCCTAAACCCTAATTTAATTGCCATTTGACAAATTGAATAGTGCTGTAAATAAGGACATAACATCTTTTTTAAAATACCTTTTTAGTTACTGAAACACTTGCTTTTGGATACATGTTTAATAAATAAAAATGTCTTTAAATAATTATCTCATGCCCTTATTTAGACTTTTATTCAATTGAACGCATTGAAATTGATTAATTATAAAATGTTAACACACTATTGATAACTATATGTCATGAAAAACAACTTAACATCTCAAAATAAACTAATGGTACATTATTTTATTTTTACAGATTAACATGGCTGATAATGAGAGTAAACAAGAAAAGAAAAGACGCCAAGCTAGAGAACGACGACAGAGAGCAGACAGCCAGCAGACACCGGAGAAGAAGGAAATTCGACGAGAAAAAGAACGCAAAAGAATTGCAAGCAAAAGACTGTCACTTGCAGAAATTAAAGATATGTCAAAAAAAACTACAAAGAAAATAAAGCATTTACAACCTGTTGCTCAAACATCAGATGACATTTTGCCAGAAAAAAGACAAGAGATACCAAAAAAAGCAACAAAGAAAACAAAGCATTTAGAACCGTTTCATGAAACATTAGATGACATTTTACCTCAAACAATACAACATATACCAAGAAAAGCAACGAAAAAAACAAAACATTTAGAACCTGTTGTTGAAACATTATATGACATTTCACCTGATGAATATGAAAGGCAAAATCCTATATGCTTTGCAAATTGTCCTCTACTCAAGTCTTTAGCAGTAGAGGTTCATAGTTGTGGGGACATGACTACTCAATGTCAGTTTTGTGAGGCTTATTATTTTAAACAGGAGAGACCCAGAGATGGACAATTTATTAGTTGTTGTCAAAAAGGCAAGTTCAAACTTCCAGAAAGGAAAGAATTTCCAATTTATTTACAAAATATTATGACTGAACCTACTTTTCCAAACTACAAAAATTTTAAGACAAACATAAGATCCTACAATAGTGCCATATCCTTTGCATCCATGGGGGCAACATTAGCTGCTAATGTACCAGGACATGGTCCTTACTGTTTTAAAGTCCAAGGACAAATTTATCATCGCACTTCCCATTTACATCCAGAGGAAGGAAATAAAAGAAAATTCGCTCAACTATATGTCCTAGATACAATGGAAGCTGTTGACCAACGTATGCAGATGGAAGAAAATAAAAAATGCTTACCCACTGTTTTCATAGAGCTAAATAACATTATGGACAACAATCCCTACAGTAAAGCTTATAAAAAATTGGCAGAAGTAGAAAATGAACAACTACTTCATTCACAAACACATCAATTACCAATGCCGAAGGTTAATATGGTGCTTAAAAGAGACAGACATACTGATAAACGTCGTTATAACTTGCCAACAACAAATGAGGTTGCAATGGTGTTTCACAATGATGAAGGAGAACCACCATTTCAAAGAGACATACGAATATATCCTAGAAATGAGGACCAACCGTTTATTAATATGAGTATCTTAAGTCCAAATTTAGATCCAATGACATATCCCATCTTTTTCCCACACGGAGAAGCAGGTTGGCAACCAAAATTAACTCTTCCCAGTTACCCAAATGCTAAAGCCAGAATCCGAAATAATGTTTCTATGCTTGAATTTAAAGTAGCTCAAATTGCCATTCGCAATGTATTTAATCCAATTTTATGTGGTGGGAAACTAACACAACAATGGATTATTGATTCATATTTGCAAGTTGAGGCAAATAATTTAAACTTTATCAAATATCAACAAGATAAACTCCGTGTAGAACAATATTCTGGACTCATGGACTATGTTGCTGACGTGGCTACAAGCAGAGACATGACAGCTGGCAAAGCCATCATTTTACCATCTTCCTTTCAAGGATCTCCTCGGAATATGAGAGAAAGATACAATGATGCTATGGCTATTGTGACAAAATTTGGCAAACCCGATTTATTTGTGACATTTACATGTAATCCACAATGGCCAGAAATTACACTAAATCTACTTCTTGGACAAACTGCTTCAGATCGACCAGATTTAGTAGCCAGAGTTTTTAAGATTAAATTAAATGAATTAATACGTGACTTCACTATAAATCAGTTATTTGGCAAATGTCTTGCTTATGTATATACCATTGAATTTCAAAAAAGAGGCCTTCCACATGCACATCTTCTAATAATACTTCAAGAAAAAGATAAATTAGATACTTCAGACAAAGTGGATGCAGTCATTGTTGCTGAACTACCAGATCCAGAACTATATGGTAGACTATATGAGATTGTTACTCATCGCATGATTCATGGACCCTGTGGTGACCTTAATCCACAATCACCATGTATGGAAAATAATAAATGTTCCAAAGAATTTCCCAAAGATTATAGAGACAAAACCTATGCCAATTGTGATGGATATCCACTTTATAAAAGAAGAGAAGGAGATAGTGCCATTATTCGTGGGAAAAAAGTGGACAATAGATATGTAGTACCCTACAATCCACATTTACTCATGAAGTACAAAGCCCACATCAACGTAGAAGCCTGCACTTCCATCAAATCCATTAAATATGTCTACAAATATATTTACAAAGGTTACGATGCAGCTACTGTAGTCGTCAAAAGTGCAGACAACCCTGAAAGTAGTGAGTTAGTACATGATGAACTTGCATCTCATGTAGATGCTCGCTATGTCAGTGCGCCAGAAGCTATGTGGCGGCTTTTAAAATTTGAAATGCATGATAGATCACATGCAGTATATAGGTTAGCAGTACATTTGCCACAACGACATTTAGTCTATTTCCATGCTGGAAATGAAATGAATGCATTGGCCCAAAGTGAAGATCGTCACACTACACTAACTGCATGGTTTGCATTAAATTCCACGGATGCTGAAGCAACACAATACTTATATATTGAAATTCCATATCACTATGTTTTTGTGAATGGATTATGGAGACCAAGAAAAACCAGAGGCAATAAAATTATTCCAAGAATTTACACAGTCAGTCCAAGAGATGTTGAACGTTTTTGCTTACGGATATTACTTTTAAATGTTCCTGGAGCACAAAGTTTTGAACAATTAAGAACTGTTAATGACATTGTATATGAATCCTTCCATTTAGCTGCAAGACATAGAAACTTACTCGCTGATGATACAGAGTGGGAAAGATGCTTAGAAGAAGCAGCACAATGTCAAATGCCACGACAGATGAGAGAACAATTTGCTTTTATTTGTATCTTCTCAAATGCTCCAAATGCATTAGCTTTGTGGGAGACTTTTAAAAGTAATATGGCTGAAGACTTTATGCGACGATACAATGAACCCATTGCACACTTAAAAGCGTTAATGGAAATCCAAGAAGTCTTTTTAACTCATGGATTAAGTTGTGCAAGTTTTAATTTGCCTGATCCAGGTCTTATAGATGACATTAACTTTGAAGACTATGACATTCAACTACAAGCAGAAAGAACAGAAGAAAGACTTGCAACTTTAAATACACTACAATTGCAAGCATTTCATGCCATTAAAAATGCTATAGATGATGACATGGTGACAGAGCGTTATTTCTATCTTGATGGACCTGGCGGATCAGGAAAAACATATTTGTACAATTTATTAATGAGTTCAGTACGAGCACAAGGAAAAATAGCAATGGCGTTTGCCACTACTGGAATTGCTGCACTTTTATTAGAAGGTGGAAGAACTGTTCATAGTGGATTTAAACTGCCAGTGCCTATTTTAGAAAATTCTGTGTCAGATATTCGCATGACATCCTTACAAGCAAAGAAATTGAAGAAATGTAAATTAATTATAATAGATGAGGCCACAATGATGTCATGCTATGCCCTCCAATGTATTGACCGTTTGCTTCGTGAAGTCATGGATAATATTTTTCCATTTGGTGGAAAGGTAATGTTGTTGGGTGGCGATTTTAGACAAACATTACCTGTTGTTGTACATGGAAATCGAACTGACATTATCGAAACATGTATAAAGTCAAGTACAGTATGGAAACATTTTACCCATCTTCAACTGCAACAAAATATGAGATCAGAAGGCCAAACTGATTTCAATGATTGGCTTATTAAAATTGGAGAAGGCAGAACAGAAAAAATACTAAATTTACCTGACGACACTGTAGAGATCCCACCTCATATGATTTGTCAACAAGATATTATATCGGCTATATTTGAAGGGAGCATAAATAACGAAGAATATTCCGAGCTTGCCAACCAAGTCATACTGACGTGTAAAAATAAAGATGCATTAATCCTCAATAATAAAATCTTTAAAAAAATTTATGCACCACAAAGAAATTATCACAGTGCTGATTCTGTACTTGCTGATGACAATGAAAGTCAGGCTAACTTTTCCACTGAATTCATAAACTCTTTAACTCCTTCTGGAATGCCACCACATATTTTGCAGCTAAAGAAAGGTGCAATTATCATGTTACTGCGAAATATGAATCCCAAAAAAGGCCTATGCAATGGCACAAGATTAATTGTTCAACAATTAAAGGACCATTTTATAGATGCTGAAATTTTAACTGGGACCCATAGAGGAGAGAGAGTTTTCATACCAAGAATAGATTTAGCACCAAGTGAAAGTAGTCTCCCTTTTATACTTCAAAGAAGACAATTTCCCATTATTATGGCATTTGCCATGACCATTAATAAATCACAAGGTCAAACTTTCAAATCTGTGGGTATTTTCTTGGAAGAACCAGTTTTTGCACATGGTCAATTGTACGTTGCGTTGTCAAGGTGCAAAAATCCACAGGCAATTAAAGTTTACATTGAAAACAATGAAAGTCAAGGTGATTTATTAGAAGATGGACGTATTTTTACTAAAAACATTGTCTACTATGAAGTACTATAACTTTGAAGGATACTAATTAAAGGTGCCAAGATTTTTTAAAAGCATTGCAAAATACATAACAATTGGTTGTTTAATTCAGTCATAATTAATGGAAGTCATGTTTATGAATGATTCGCCTCACAAAATACTTGCCTTGCATTGTTAGTAAAAATTATGTTAAAATGTTAAGTCACTATGTTAATGTTTCTAATGTTAAAAGTTTAAAAAATATATTTTGAAGTTATTTCATTCAACATATTACAAAGTGGATGTTAAGAGGTGAAGCACCTTTTAAGTCACAATGTAAATATTGTCTGTTATCTTAAGATTACTACCTACATTAATGTTTATCGCCAATTTATGTGCTCAGTAATAAATTAGTTTAATTACGTACGTTTTAAGAAGAGTTTGACTGTATGCCTTCCTCTACATTCAATGTATATTCAAGTTAACAATTATTGTGATAGAAATTGAATTTTAATACTGATTAATTTAAATGTCAATTGTTTTTACATTCAAATGTTAATACTTTTAATAAAAAATTACTTTACAAAATGTATTCACTATGTTCCTGTTTATAATGTTCAAAATTATACCAATGTTTTGTCAACTTCTAAACTTACATAAAAAATAAAGATCAAGTTTAAAAATATATACTTTGATGGTTATTGCTTACATATATTTTAAACTTCATGTTAAAATTTGCAACGTTTAAAAAAGGGTTTTTACTTTTGGCTTTCCTATTCATTCAATGTATATTCAAGTTAACAATTCTTCAGATACTAATTACATTTTAAAAAACCATTACATCAACATTTTACAAAAATACACGTTCATATTAAAATACTTACAAGTGTCAAAAATATATGTTAATAACTAAACAACTTGACAAACATATACATAACATTGCCGTCATTTTTTGACTGGCAAGTCGCTAGTTATTATATATGTGACAGACAGTATGGAAATTCCATGCCCTTGTTGAAAAATTATACACAAATTTGCTGTGCATTGCACCAGCTATTTACTTTTAAGGGATCACTGTAGTTTATTTAAAAAATCATATTACTAAAATTTGTTACAAACTAACCATACTAGCAACTGTATAAGCCTTAAGCATTTTTAGAGAAAATCTATTTTTTTTAAGACTGTATATATAGACATTTCCGGTTCTAGTCTATTTCGACACCGCATTTCGTCAGAACACTGGGGTGTGCCGCTGTGAACCAGCATCACCTGGTGGTGCAAAAAAATTACTGCAGGCAAAGAACTATTCCATCCTCCGACGTGGCACAACTTGAACGGCGCTGATTCGACAGCAAGGCCATTGCTATGTCAGCGTGGGCACTCGAGCCCACAGGGCCTCGGGCGCGCCTCTCATAGCTCAGGGCCTCTTCTGCTGGTGCGCCTTATGAGCCAGATCGAGGGATGGAATAGTTCTTTGCCTCCAGTAAATTCTTTACACCACCAGGTTGTGCTGAGACACAGATCTATATATGTTACTGAATCATTACTATATTTTCTAAATGTATTTATAACCTTTAGGGGTCTGTCATGTTGGCATTTATTACTCTCCCATCTCTCCCTCTTTGACTAAATGACTAAAGACCTTAATCCTTTGTGTACTAGAAGTTTTATTTTTTTTTCTGTGATGCTTTTACATTACAAATGCATTTATTCTAGTATTTTTAAAAGCTTACACAGCATTTTGGGGGCTGTATATCTGATTTACTGCAATAGTGCTAGTATTTAAAAAAATATTTGCTCAAACATGGCAAATGCATCCTTTTCTATACTATAAATGTATAAAGTGGCATTTTCATACTATACTGACTGCAAACAAACAAACAAACAATTATTCTACTTCTCATTTACATTGTAATAGCTTGTCATTTTGTCTTTCATTGTTATGTAAACCGCAGATTGTCCATGCATCATATTTTATGGTATGTTAGATTAGATGTTTGATCAATAATGAACTAATTCATGCTTCCAAGGCTGGCATTTTCTGTGAGTGTTTTTTGTTCTTGATTTTAGATTTTACCTGTACTCCTATCTTGCCAAAGTATTTGAGGCCGTCAGATGCTAAATTATCACAAGATCATCATATCTGCAGTTCACATTCCATATACTTTTAGTAGGAAAAACACAATGTAAATGGCAATGAAGTCTAATCTCTGTATTTCTGAACCAGGAACTCATGTTTATTTGATGTTTATGCTTGTTAATTCTGTTCCACTTTCTTTGAGTTTTATTCAGATTCTACTTACTACTTTTTGGATGCTGGAAGATATGACAAAATACAGTTTCTTAGAGCTGTAAAGAAGAAATGGGATATCAATTCACATACAGATAGAAATTAATTAGCAATTCTGTTTACAGTCATAAGAGATCACTAACTTATACATCTAAATACTCAGGAAAAAACAAATGGTATGAAAGGAAAAGTAAGAAAGTGAAAGGATATAAGAAGAAAAATAATAATGATGAATTTTGATATTGCTTTTCTCCCAGGAGAGACTCACTGAGCTTAAAAAGGAAAGAAAAAGAAAAACTGTCAAAAGTTTTTGAAATCCTGGCTTAAGAGGGTTTTCTTCAGCTCTCTTGTAACTGTGTTAGCTGTTTTTTCTGCTTTCTAGGAAGCCATTCTATCTCTTCTGTCAAGTTAGTTGACATGGAGTGTCCAATATGGACCCCTGTGGTAGTAGGTAGGGTGCCATGGGGACCCTTGATAACCTCTATGGCATAAGGAGTTAACATTAGGTGTCATGGAGGTCCTAAAAGACTTATGAGCAATTGTTAGTTTATGTGTATCTCTTGTATTTTGTAATTGGCTTTTGGAATAAAATCAATGGGAGAGCTATACATTGGTTGCGATTTTTTGAAATCTGACAGCATTTACTGGACAGTTGTCATAAAGCTGGCTTTTGTGTGTGATATGATTGCTTGGTAGTGGTTTACGAGTAAAATTCACTACATGGGCCATGGAATGGAGCACTTAGTCCTTTGTCTGGTAATCCTATATAGAGGCAGTTGCAGTAGTCCAGTGGTGTACATATAAAGACATAAACCAAAGAGGTGAGGTCTTATGGGGGTATCAAGTGCTTTATATTGGCGCTGTTCTTCAGATGTAAAATTGATGATCTGATCATTTCCCCAGGTGAGCCAAAGCTGAAACATAGATTCAATAGCAGATTTAAAGGGCCACTGTTATGACATAGCTTTAATGATTTAATTAGTGAAGATCACTATAAACAACTTTTTCATTTATTATGATTAAATAAAATTAATTGACATGAAAACGGACACTGAAAATAGAGTGTGCAGCATATATCCTTACACTATGGCACACAAAAACATGCAGTAACCTCCTCTCAGCTTATGGCATCCTCTATATTGACAGGAAGCATGCTACAGGGTTGGAGTCGCTATAATTATGTGTTTGTGAGTGTCAGAGTGTAAAAGCAAGTAACACCTTTTATGCTTATGGATGTTTCTTTTCTTTTGTTTGTGCATGTGCACCACTGAGTCTGTGTAATTATTATAACTTTACAAAGGCAAAGCAAATTATAAGCTATGTAGAAAAACAATGACAGTACAATACAATAAGGCAACAGACAATTTGATGTGTAGAGCAGTGGTTTCCGAACCGGTCCTCAAGGCACCCCAGACAGGTTAGGTTTTTGATTTAACAGTGTGAACACAAGTGGGGCAATTAGTATTCAACAGGAACCTTTTCTCACCTGTGCTCAAACTGTTAAATCAAAAGCCTAACCTGTCTGTGTGCCTTGAGGCACTGATCAAGAGTGCATGGTTGTGGTGTGAGCCAGGAGGGAAACAGATAAATCAAGTGTCATTATTGATACAATATGTGCATATTGTTCTTGTTCAGAGTGTAGGTAATGAGTTTGTTTAAGAAGATGTGTTTTAATGAGTTTTTTTTTTGATCAAGTAGACAGAGCGATGGAAGGAGTTCCATACAGTAGATGCCACTCAAGTATAGTCTTGTAAATGGGAGTGAGAGCATATAGCGAGAGGTAGGATAAGGAGAGTTTAATTTGCAAAAGGAAGAGTTTTATTGTCTGTCTAGCTATAAGGCACAGTTTGTGTTAGTCTGTGTGTATGTAGTACTGCATGCTGGTAGGTATCTGGATAGATGTACTAAAGTAATGATAAGATTGTAGAGATGGATATTTTCCATATTGAACCTCTAGTGATATATAGTGATAATGATTTACATGATGGACTAAGCTATATCAGTAATGTGTTCAACAGGTGAACGCAAGTGTGCTGGACATGTGCTTCAGGTAGTATTCAACAATCCATATTGCCTTGCAAACAGCAATGAAACCATTAACATAGCCCAGCTGCTCCGCCGTCTCATACATGCTGAAGATTTTCTGCAAATGGCAATGTTTGCAATGTATTTTTATATAAATTACACTAAAAATCCTCAAATTTATATTCCATACACTTCTATTATATTAGAATTTCTGTGGTGGATTGCAAATGTAGAATTTATGATTCTTACTGTAAGAAATTACATTATTATTTTCTATCCTTTATTTGTTAAGCACCAACATATTCTGTAGCATTACACGTGGGTTGAATACAGAGCTAAATACAATATTAACACATGGAAAAAGAATGGAGGGCCCTGTCTTTAAGCTTGAAATGTTACATACAAAGTACATTTTTTCCCTATCACACTTGCAAACTTTAATATAAAGGATTATAACACATAATGAATATTTGTCAGTTATTATTACTTATCATATTCATTGGAGTACAAGCTTCGATGTAGCATTGCTATAACAAAGTGTTTGTGATGTTTGCTGCAGGAGCTCATTATAATAAGGAGATCTCAGCTTGTGACCTCGCAGTCTGTCCATGTTAACCTTTATTATATCTGATGCTGTATGTCTATATGTGTTAGTATAAGGCACAGTGAGTATGACTTGGGTCTTATATTTTGATATAATTATTATTATACATCATTAATACATTCAAGAAATAAAGTACAGTGATCAGAAATAATACTCATAAAAGTAATCCTTTATCAATCTTAACTACCATAATTTCCTGATACTTAATATTGAAATGAGGGTTCCCTGGTGGTCCAGTGGTTAGAATTCAGTGCTTTCACCATTGTTGACCTGGGTTTGATTCCAGTCAGGGAACCAAGAGGTCACACCACCCTGAAGACAAGGAGGGTTGGGCCTGGTCAGTACTTGGTGTGGTAACTTGTCTTCCTTGCATGGTAATTTATCTTCCTTTCAGGACCTCCTTAAACAGGTCTAGGTAGGAGGGCTAAGAATCTTTACTTCCCTCCCACAATTGCTAAAGGAAGTGATGCATGGACAGGATGTGATGTAAATCACATCATCTCAACTAAGGGTATATAACATAAGGCCAGGCAGGAAATCACTCTGTTGCTTCCTTTTCTTCCTTGGTGGATGTGATGTTGAACTTGCAGCAGTGAGCCATTACTAGATGTGAAGGCCTAACCGTGGGTGAGATCAAGCGTGTGGGGAAGGGGATTACTATATAGATAGATATATTTAAAAAGGGTTGTTGCTCCGTGGGTCTGGGCTGTGTGTTTGTGATACATTTATAGTATTGTGTTGTTGCCTTTTAATAAATACCTTTTAATGTAGACGAACCTTGTGTAATATATATATATTAATTTGGTGATACACCACATTAAAATGCAAAAGAGAGGATTCGACATTTGGGATGGTGGATCGGGCAAAACAAGGATCTTGAAGAGTTTGTGGATAGTTGTATTATATGTGCAAGATTTGACCAGTCCAACAGGAAAAGAAGGGGAGAATTAATGAGACAGACACTTGTAGGCCCATGGGAAAGAATTCAAATTGATTACACCGGACCATTGCCAACAACCACAAGAGGAAATAAATATATTCTCATGATAGTAGATAGCTTCTCAAGATGGATGATCGCAATCCCAACAAGAAACTGTACAGCACTAACCACAGCCAGGAAATTAGTAAGCGATGTACTGACAGTGTGGGGAATTCCAAAAGTTCTTGATTGCGACAATGGAGCGGCATTCATAGGAAATGTAATGAAGGAACTTTGTAAGATGGTGGGTATTGAACTGAAACACCATATCCCATACCATCCACAGGCAGCAGGTCAAGTTGAGCGAATGAATGGCACGATAAAAAGAGAGCTGAAAAAGCTGGTGGCAGAACATGGGCAAGCTTGGGACATATACATACCTTTAGTATGTGCCCGACTTAGATCAAGGCCCTGTAGATCAACAGGATTTTCACCATATGAAATTTTAATGGGTAGACCAATGCCCTCCTGGAAAAACTGGATGACAATACCTCCACCTGTAGCTTTACAAACCGCTGCAATCACAGATCAATGGGTAAAGGAGTTGGCCACACACTTGGAAATTGTTCATAAATCTGTGGCTGTGGAAGATGAAGAACAATACCAACATCGAAAGCGATGGTATGATGCAGCAGGGGATCTGCCATCATATGAGGCAGGAGACCGAGTTATGGTGCAGAATCAAGATGAACACCTTCCTTGGGGAAGAGCAAAATGGAAGGGACCATATACTGTAGTAGATAAATTAGGGACCTCTGTATACTTGATTGATCACGCAGAGAAAGGAGAAGTCTGGCTGCATGCATCACAGCTTAAAAGATTTAGGAAGGACAAAATATGGAATAGAGGTTAAGTAGAAATTGAATAAATAAATACACATTGTTTTTTTTATTTTTTATTTATTAGTTTTTTATTCTGTTTTTATTTTTTATTTTTTTTTGTTTGTTTGTGTATGTATATGTCTCTAATGCTGTTTTTATTTTTAATTTTTTTGTTTGTGTATGTATATGTTTCTAATGATGGAATCTAGTGTTCCCACAGAGCAAGGCTGTATAAGAATGAAGATGCGTGTCAACAGAAGATTGTGGTGGATCCTTGTTACAGGATGGATAAGTATAAGCTGTATCACAGTAGGAATGGGGAGACAGGCAATAAGGCCAGAAGATACCGCAAATAAGGGAGAGAGTTTGAAAAGATTGGAGTTACATTACGTTCAAGCAGATAGATTTATTTGGCCCAGGGAATTGGAAGTAAAAGAGGGTGGAGGGTTACAAGTAAACATTATTTTGCCACATAATAGTACCAGGGGATTAGCTCTTAGAGCTCCAATAAAAAGTATAGAGGGACATAACTGGGAATGGGTTATAAGATATGGACAGATAATGAATACAGGAAACTTTAAAGGAAGGACTAAAATAACAACAAAGGTACAAGGGAGGTTTACAAATACTAAAGTAGTAGTGAGTAACTTAACATTAGAAGAAGGTGGAGAATGGGACGCTGCAGTTATAGCTGCCCAGCCTGACCTAGAGGAATTCTGCAATTTTGATACTGGAAAAGGGTGTGTTCTAACAATAGATGAAGTATTTGTCTCTGTAAAGGAGCTGCAACGTTGTAAAGATCAGAAGAAGGTACCATGGCCAATAGGCGGATTGGTGGTGGTACCAACACATGAAACAGTTGTGCAAGGGGTTGAGTGGACTTACTACCCAATAATTCTAAATTTTAATGTTTTTTCTATTCCTCCAAAGTGCCCGGAATCACAGCGGCAGTGGTTTAAGCAAAGTATACAAGAGACCATCATTGAGTGGACCGGAGCAGGGAGTCGAGAAAAACGGGACACACTTGCAGCCCTTTTAGGAGGAGTCGGAACTGGATTGGGAGTATGGAATTCAGCAGACATCATTGGACTGAACAGCAGGATAAACTCCCTTACTGATGGCATGGGATATGCTATGAAAACAGGTGGAGTAGCTGACTCCCTTATAGTGAGTAGACTGACAGACAATGTTGATGACATACACACCATTGCCAACAACCTGCATCTAGTTGAGGAAAATATTGCTTCCATTGCTAACAGCATTAAGAATGAAATAGTGGGAACTGCCATTTTTTGTTCTATGATTGGAGGAAAGCTGTTGGCAGATTTAAAGGAAACTATTAAAGACATCCAGGAAAACAAGTGGGCAAGACAAATCAATGCAACAAGGATTATCACGTCATTGAAAAGAAAAGCAGTGGACATCACTGAGGACAATCTTAAATACAGCTATATTGAAGGCCCAGATCAATGGATGCCACATGGACTACAATCTGGGACAATAGGACTAATCCTGGCAATTCCCCGTTGGGAGGGGCAGGCAGAGCAACTGAACTTTATACATAGCATTGGCACGTTAAGTGATGGAATCTACAAGCAACACTTCCCATCAAAAAGACTGGCCACTATTACAGGATTGGAGATGGATGAAAGCTGTTGCAGGAAATCTCAACACCGATGGCTGTGCAGTTGTGTTTGGGAGAAAGGAGCTGAGGAGGATGGCTGGGTGCAGTTGATAAAAGAAAACCTGGTGCAAGAGGTGATCCGCATAGGGGACATTGCATGCTTTATCGGCCACTCTGAATATAGGACAGTTGATGAAATATGTTTGGTGGCAGAAGGGTCTTGTATCATGGTAACCACTACTATACATGTAGGAACTCATACACTATTTCCATCAAGAAACCTTACCACTGAAATGATCAATTTTACTGCAAATGCAGATTGGACAAATTTGACAATGAAGCTTTTTCCCCCAATTCCAAAGCTTACCTTGGAACTTCATGAGTTAGTAAAACGTACCAAACAACAACTACACCCCATCAGCTTACTGCTGGAACAACAGAAAAAGGAAATAGAAATTACTACAAAAAACGTTGAGCATCCCTGGTGGGGAATTCTTACCAATGCAGAGACACATCCAGTCCTACGAACACTGTCGCTGGTACTCATGTTCATTCAAGTATTAACGACAATTATAATAATATACTTTTGTGTGGCAATGAAACAAATGAGGAAGAAACTTGCAAGGAGGATATATAATAATGAAATTTAAATTTTTTTTTTGTCTTTTTCCTCTTCTTTCTCTCTCTCATACATTCTTCAATAAAGTTTTACATTGCACATACATAAACATTTATCACACAATCTCACCTAAATTCTATAAGTTCTGTTTTTGTGTAATATGTGGATTGACAGCCATAGGAAAGTACAGGAGAACTTATGTCGCTGAGGGAACTATTCCGGAGGGACGGTGGGTTGAATTTCTCCTGTATATCAGGTTTTTGCTCCCACTAGGTTCTCCTGTACTAGAGGGATAACTAGAAAACTGAGCAACATAGAAGAAGAAAAAGTGAGGGAATGTGGTAACTTGTCTTCCTTGCATGGTAATTTATCTTCCTTTCAGGACCTCCTTAAACAGGTCTAGGTAGGAGGGCTAAGAATCTTTACTTCCCTCCCACAATTGCTAAAGGAAGTGATGCATGGACAGGATGTGATGTAAATCACATCATCTCAACTAAGGGTATATAACATAAGGCCAGGCAGGAAATCGCTCTGTTGCTTCCTTTTCTTCTTTGGTGGATGTGATGTTGAATTTGCAGCAGTGAGCCATTACTAGATGTGAAGGCCTAACCGTGGGTGAGATCAAGCGTGTGGGGAAGGGGATTACTATATAGATAGATAGATTTAAAAAGGGTTGTTGATCCGTGGGTCTGGGCTGTGTGTTTGTGATACATTTATAGTATTGTGTAGTTGCCTTTTAATAAATACCTTTTAATGTAGACAAACCTTGTGTAATATATATATATTAATTTGGTGATACACCACACTTGGATGGGACACCACCTAGGAATACCAGGAGCTGTATGCTGTGGCCCACTGGAGAAAGAACTAGCAACCCACTCCAGTATCTCTGTCATGAATAACAAGGGGATCAGCATGACCATGGACATAAAGATGTGCCTGGAGTGTTACGGTCCATGAGGTCACAGGGAGTTGGAAACAACTGAATGGCACAAAACAAAACAACAAACATATTAATTGAGGTTGACTATTCAAGTAATAAATATGAGGATAGTCTTACCATAAGAGAATTACATTCCTCCCATTTGTATCTCTGTACAGGGGGGGATCCTTATGTCACTCTTTTGAAGGTCATACATTTATGAGTAGAACCCTGTAGAACCCTGTTTTCTAGCCCTGACCATGTCCCACTTTATCTCTTTTCTCTCAAACTCCAAAATAAGAACCCTATGTAAATCTTTGCAAAAGCAATTATGAGTGCCGTAGCAGCAAAGTAAATCCTACCTAGGTATGTAAATCCCCCACCCCTAAAACATTGCAAGAGATCTGCTACAAGTCACTGCTGCGACAAAGCCGATTTTTGCACTAACAATAAATAATGAGTTATTCTGTTATGCTCTTCCACCCAAACCCTATGATAATAAGACGTTACGGATCACTTGCAAATCAGGCCACTGCCATAACTGGAAAAAGCAGAATAATTATTTATGTGTACCAGAGACCACTTTTCAAAGCCTTGCTGAGTCCCCCAGAAGTGGCAGTATAGCACAAAAAACACCCACTACAAAAATATGAAATTTCAACATTATTTGACATGTAACAATTTGAAATTAACATATGTGTAATTAAAAAATATAATATACTAGTATACAAAATCCAGGGTAACACACAACTCAGTACTCAAGGGGTTAATACACCTTGCCTAGGAACAAATGCTCTAATGCATTGTCTATAAATATATCATATTTTAACACAAAATAAACAGATCTCTTTTTATTGAAGCTATACATACAATTATCACATCTTTTTAATATCAAAATATATAAATAAATAAAAACTATTATTTTACATATATCTCTAATGTTTCCTTGCCGCAGCCTAGTTACGGCACTTGTTACGGCACTTCCAACTCATTATAATATTCATGACGTTCGCATTCCCTATTGGCTCCTAGAGCCCTGTCTCATCCGTAAACTTTGGTTTGGCTACTCCCTGCACAGGTATCTGTTGCAGCTAAGGCAGTATTTACGGCTGTGCGGTGAGTGCTCTAACCTGGGGGAGCAAAAGATTTACATTAGAGTAGGAGTTAGGGAAAAAAAGCTCCCACAGCCGACTTATGGTAGTGCCATAACTTAGAGTACTTAATTTACATGGAGGCCTAAGTCTTCAGAGTAATTTCGGCAGAATAAATATGTTTATGGAGCAAGATTTTTTTACATCAGACAGAATAAGTGTCCTTCTTTGGTATGGAATGTGTAGTGTGTTTGAAGTGCATTTAAGAATCTATTGTGTTTGTTTACTTAGATTTCACTGTTGCAAAATGAACGCAATAACATTTCTGTACTACTGATGTGACAACATTGTGGTGCTGTTTGATTAAAGAATATTATATTTTTTTAGTAATAATGCCCATGCTATTGAATGGGTTTTAGACAGGGTTCCATTATTGTGTGCTGTGACAAATTTAGAAATTAGAATAGTATTTAGAACCCTGAATTATGTGTCCATATATTTCATCTGTTCGATTTAAACATATGATAAAATCAAAACATTATCTTGAATGTGAACGGAAGTTATTCATGTTACAGCATTAAGCCAGTTGTGACTTATTGAAGTCATAAACAATTGAAATGAATGCCATTGTAGTGATATTCTGCACTGGAAGTTCTGCAGAATAAGGAGCCAACATAAGAAACTGCAGCCATCTCTGTTTTTAAGAATCTATTAGATAGACAGCAGTTTCCTTAATCCTCTTCTATCATTATGCAGAACCACTTTCATAAAGTGCAGCTAGTGAATTTTGTGCTTGATTTAATTCATGCTGCACGGTTTAAACATTTACATTTATATCTTGGAATTTTATTGAAGGTGCATGTATTGCTTTATATTCATAACTTGCCACGGGGACGATTATGAGAGAGAATAAGGCATTTAAGCAATGGTATTTAGAAGAGATATGAGGTGATATGTATCAATAAAATCACTTATTGTGAGAAATAAATGTAATTTAGAAACAAAGAAGCCTAGATTTGACAATAAATTTGAACCCATCTAGTCTGCCCATTTTAGCTAAATACTTGGCTTAATAAATTGCCATGGTGGCACCAGTCAGACATCAGAATATACAGCAGGAAGTCTCATATAGTTTGTCCCAATTATGTAAAACATGCTCGAAATTCCAACATGAAACATTATACACAAAGTATAGATATACAAGTACTTTAATTTTAACAACATACAGTGGTCCTTTAACCCTCCTGGTGGCATGATTATGTCAGTATTTAGAATGTTAAAGCTGTACATTAAAAATACTGACATAATCATACTGCCTTGTTCTGCCCCCCTGCGTCGCCTACTCTTGCAGGGAAGGCATAATATATATATATATATATATATATATATATATATATATATATATATATATATATATAAAAATATGCATACATATATAAAATATACATGTAAACTTTTTCTATATTCTGGACCATCCCGCACCCTAGCCCCGCAGGAAGGGAGGCAAAGGGAGGAGGATAAGGGGATGGGGGGGGGGGGGAGGAGGGTGATAAGGGGGGAAGGAGGAGGGGAAGGGTCAAGGAGGAAGGAGGAGGATAAGGGGGAAAAGAGGGAGGAGGAGGATAAGGGGGAAAAGAGGGAGGAGGAGGGGATTGGGTGAAGGAGGGAGGAGGAGGGGAAGGAGGAAAAGGGGGAGGAGGAATGGTGTACTGAGGGGGCCCAGGCAAATTTCAGCAGCACTGGGCCCACTCCAGATCCGCCCCTGCACTCCCTGCACTAATTCCAAGTGTGGTTCGGGGTTCCCGCTTTAGGAACTAAACATTAACCCCGAGCCATGCTTGGAATTACCGCTAGGAGGGTTAAGTAAGGGAACCTTGTACTAAAAAGTAGTTTGCATACCTTTTTTTTCTTGTCCTGTAATAAAATTAAGTTTATATTTTGCCAAAAAGAGTTACTTGATGTAATCCATTTTGGGAGAATTTCGGTTATCGTTGCTGCTCAGATCATAAGAGACCACATAACACTGAGCGATTGCTGATGTCACTAGCTGTGATATAAGGCGTTCTATTATATATGAGGCTATTTTGTCCATTCAGGATTTACCCAAAGAATTCCTTTAAAAGGATATGGAAGGTTTCTGGATTTCACTAGGAATATAATATACCTATTTATCTGTTTACTTTTATGTACTTTATTTTATTAAGAAGTACTTAAAAACTCTGCTTTTCTGCCTAAAATCATCCAAATAGTAGCTGCTTCGGTTAGCCCATACAGCTCATGAAGACACAGACTCTGAAGTGCAGTGTCAGCAGCACATTGCAGACATGGTCACTGATTGACTAGTAGAAGACACTGTGCAGCAAGTACAGCAGAGTCTGTATCTTCACGAGTTACAGTGGGCAGATCTAAACAGATACTATTTGGATGATTTGAGGCAGAAAAAATAGAGCTTTTATGTACTTCTTAATAATAATATAAAGTGTGTGTATTTGCGTTGTTTAGTCATGTCCGACTCTTTGTGACCTCATGGACTGTAACACATCATGCTGATCCACTTGGTATTCGTGGCAGATATACAAGTGTGGGTTGCTAGTTCCTTCTCCAGTGGACCACAGCATACAGCTCCCAGTATTCCTAAGTGGTCTCCCATCCAAGTACTGACTTCAGGTTTCAGGGTGGTGGGACCTCTTGGTTTCCTGACAGGAGCACCAAATCTTAACCACTGGACCACCATGGAACTCCAATATAAAATGCATATAAGTAAATAGAAACAAAGCTATATTATGTTCCTTGTGAAAATAAGTATAAACTATTTGTAACTGGGTCTATAGAAGAGAAATCAGAATTTCTTAATTCCTTTTAATAAATAATTTATTTTATAAATAGTAAAAACAGTGGAAAATAACAAAAGTAATTTTTCATAATCCCAATGCAGAAACAGTTTATTCGATTGTAAATTCAAAACATACTTTACCCACCACCCAAATTTATTTTGTCACATTATTTAAAGGCCTATTACTTCATAAATACTCAAAAGTTTAGATTTTGTTTACTAGATGTGGGAGATGTATGTGGGGTTTTAACCGCTGTTTTAAATGTATAAAATATATTGGAAAGTGCAGTCAAATTGCTATTTTCTGTGTAACCTGTATTATTGTGAGCATTATATATTCAACATTTTTTACTGTGATTCAGTTGTCCATATAGATGCTGAGATTAATGTAGATTCACTTCCCTGTCCCATAACTTATCTGGGGGTCTCTAATCGCAAGCTTGGTCATGGCCTCTGCAACATGTTGCTGTATACATGGAAAAAAAGTTTATTGTGTACCAGATGCCAATAATATAACAAATTAAGTGTATGTCAACTCAACAGTCTGTTAATAGGGTTTATAAACCAGGATCAGCATTTTATGTGTACTGGTATTAAGGGTACTACATGGTACAAGAAAGCATTCTCTGATATTCAACCATCTTAAGTACCATTTGTTGTTCCTGTGATAACATATTTTGCCTGTAGATATTGTAAAAAAATCCCAGTTGGTTAGAAGATATTTTTATATAAACCATTTAGTAGACTAAAGAAATTAGACTTTACAGGTAAGTATCACTATTATAGTTGTCAGTGTTTGTAACGCTTACGATGTTGGTCACACTTTGTGAGCCTCGTGAAGCGAGGTGAGCCGTCGCCGCACACACAACTTAAGCTGCAATGAGCGACGAAAAACGTAAAAATTCTGAAACTGGATAAAAACGAGGCTGAGCAAAGCCAGGCACACAGAACTTTAAAAAAATACACAACGGCGCACTAACACTTAAACCAACAACGCCAGGCACGCAGGACTTAGAAAATACACAACGGCAACGATAGTAACACACCAACAACACCAGGCACGCGGGACTTTGAAAATAAAACCAATGACAGTCAGCGCATGCCATGCAAACATTCAGCAGACACACAGAGGAGAAAGACACAGGGAAGGGAAAGGGGGTAGATGGTGGAAAGAGACACATGACATTCACAAGCACAAAAGTTGCAGGGTAACGAAACCTGCAATGAGCACCAAACAGTAGGTGGGAGGAAAGAGTCGCAATGAGCGCCAAAGGTGCAGAGGCACTCATCACGGGCCTCACGATGAGCAGCGTGAGTGGGAGAGGCTTGCAATGAGCACCTAAGGTGATCAGCGTGGGGCTCGCGATGAGCGCTGAAGGTGATTAGTGCAAAGCAGAAGAGTTGAAGTACACGGGGGGAGAGGCTTGCAATGAGCGCCGAAGGTGCTCAAAGGTGCCATAGCCTCACATTGTGTGGCAAACGGCATTGCCTGGCTTACAATTTTACTCCCGTCATTTTTGACGGGCAAGTAGCTAGTTCAATATAAGGAAATGACTTCCTGGCCTAGACAAAAAGACTTCATGACTTAGATATTTACAGGTTACAGGACAAATTTACAGTGCCTTGCAAAAGTATTCCAACACATTTACATGTTTCCCCTTAAACCACTCAAGTGTTGCTCTAGCAGTGTGTTTGGGGTCATTGTCCTGCTGGAAGGTGAACCTCCGTCCTAGCCTCAAATCACGCCCAGAGTGGTACAGGTTTTGCTCAAGAATATCCCTGTATTTAGCACCATCCATCTTTCCCTCAAATATGACCAGTTTCCCAGTCCCGGCTGCTGAAAAAACTCCCCACAGCATGATGCTGCCACCACCATGTTTCACTGTGGGGATGGTGTTCTTTGGGTAATGTGATGTGTTGGGTTTGTGCCAGACATAGAGTTTTCTTTGATGGCCTAAACGTACAGAGCACCTCTGCAGCTCCTCCAGGGTTTCCTTAGGTCTCTGTGCTGCCTCTCTGATTAATGCCCTTCTTGCCCGGTTTGTGAGGTATGGTGGGCGGCCGTCTCTTGGCAGGTTTGCTGTTGTACCATGTTCTTTCCATTTGGTTATGATAGATTTTATGGTGCTCCTGGGAATCATTAAAGATTTGGATACTTTTTTATAACCTAACCCTGACTTGTACTTCTCAACAACATTGTCCCTTACATGTTTGGAGAGTTTCTTGGTCTTCATAGCAGTGTTTGGTTAGTGGTGCCTCTTGCTTAGGTGTTGCAGCCTCTGGGGCCTTTCAAAAAAGTTGTGTATATGTAATGAAAGAGAATGTGACACTTACATTGCACACAGGTGGTCATCATTTCACTAATTATGTGACTTCTGAAGGTAATTGGTTGCACCAGAGCTTTTTATGGGCTTCATAACAAATACATACGCACATGCTGGTTTTCTCTTTTCTATTTCTAAAAAATAGTTTTATTCATATATTTTTCTCATTTCACTTCACCAACTTAGACTATTGTGTTCTGATCCATCACATACAATTCAGATTAACAAAACATTGAACTGTAATGTAACAAAATAGGTAAAAAGTCAAGGGGGGTGAATACTTTTGCAACAATGGAAACAGGATAAATGGAAAGAATCCTGGACTAATTTATCACAAAGAACTCTTAATTCCAGTATTTTAGAGATCTCTATTAAAGTTCTACACAGAGTTTACATCACTCCAGGATGACTTTCTAAATGGAAGCCTTTGGAGAATCCCAATTGCTTTCGATGTTGATCTGTAGTAGGTTATTTTATTCATATCTGGTGGGAATGTGCAAAAGTCCAATACATTTGGCAAAATATTATGCACCTTGCTTCAGAAATCTTTAGTCTAACTTAGTCTAGCTTAAACTGAATCTTGATACCGCCCTCTTAGAAATATCTTCTCTAACCTTATCTACCTCTCAAAATAAATTGGCTACTAAAAGCCATATAGCTGGTAAATGGAAATCTGATACATTTAATTTACAAACAATTAAAAATAAATTAAACGATATGCTAATAAACAAAAGACTCGCCCATTTCCTAGCAGATTCTATCCCCATTTTTTTTAAAACCTGGGATCCCTTGTTGAGATCCCCTTATAGTATCTCCTTGGAATGGATACTTGTTACCAAATATCTCTGGAATCTAAGGGATTGGCAGAGGACTGGGCATGACTTGTGGACACTGCCCCAAAATTTTCTCATACTGTAATATTCAGTGGAAGATCCAAAGATGGAGGGCTGCTGTTAATGTATCGCCGCCACATCCCCCGTTTATAATGTTATACTAACAGCTTATAAACAATACTCTAAATGTAACACATCTTTATTCACTAAGTTTGCATTCTGAAAATGAAAAATCACTGAAAGAAAAAGGAAAAAGTAGTAAAGGAGAGAGAGACATAATAACCCTCAAGAAGAAAAAGACTAACTAACACCAGTCCGAGACTTTTATTTTCTAACAGCTGAAATGTAACGCTAAAATTCTTGTGACTTTCATATTATATAATTGTACTGTAACATTTCTAAGAATTGAACTTGTATAACATATTCTTGATATGTATTCCATGGTATGTCTCTACTCCTAATAAAAAATCGACTGAAAATATATGTGGCCTTAATATATCTTCTTGTCGGTCTAAATAACTTGTTGATGCTAATTCCAATACACCTTAAATGAGAGGTCTGGGGTTTGCAGTATTGTTTGCTGTCTATATTTTCACATTATTTTTAGACTCTGCTTGTTTGGCGATTGCTTTGTCTTCAGAACATTTAATGTGACTTTATAGGAATTGCCATGCCTTTGGCTTGGCTTCTGGATACTCTTGCTTCACACAGGACTAAAATTATAAGATAAACTGCTTATATTATAAAAATAATGGACCACATATCTTGTCTTGTGTTGTGTTTATCTCTTTGCGTATCCGAGGGGCCAGTCTTCATCTTTCTTTATTTTGCCTTCTCAGGGTTTTTACAAAACAAAGCTGTTTGGGGCTCAACACCCCACTTCCCATTATTTATCTGGTTACTAAAACCGGTATTGACATAGATATCATGTTACTACTGTACATCTTAAAATGTGGTTATTTGTGGAACAAGTAAAAAAAAGAAAAAAGGCACATATAAGTTGAGCTGATTATAAAGTGACTAATATTTATAGTACTTTAACAGCATAATAATATGTTTTTCCCACATTTTCGGAGCTCTTTGAGAAAATATATTTTCAGAGAAACATACTGCATAGCCCCTAAAACTTGCCACACTTTCAAATAAGGTAAAATATTTTGCCTGGTTCATATATATATATATATATATATATATATATATATATATATAATACAGAATGACCTCTGGTTCCAATGGATTTTACCTAATGACCAGATCTCCATTAATTAAGCAGTCCTATCACCATATATATATATATATATATATATATAATGTACAACCACTTGTTATATTGTAATCTCTCTTGAGATTCCTTCCATATCAGTCAGTATATGCCTTATGTGAATGCACTTCATGTTTTGCATTGCCACAGTGGAATATGTGATGATTTTTTTAAAAATAAATGATTATAATACACCCTTTAGATTGTAGGTCTGTGAGTTTCCAATCATCCTTTGTGCTTTAGTGTAAGCGCTGTGTACATTTGATTTTAAGCTCAAATACAGGGCCCTTCATTCTCTTCTCTTCATTGTGTTAATATTGTTTTGACTTGAACTTACCCCTGTATAGCACTACGGTATATGTTGGCGCATTACAAATAAAGGGAATAAATAAATAATAGAACTGGATTTCTACCTTGTCGTGGTGAATGGGCTTATGTACCTCAATGAAGCTGTGAGCTATACTATGTAGGGTCACCCAAGATGGGCAGATCATGGCAGAGAGGTCAGACTAATCACTTGAATATCTGTGTCAAGAAAAGCTTGTGGATAAGCACTACCAGAGACAAAGACAGAAGTGCCTGGCATGTTAAGGTCCATAGGGTCATGAAGAGTTGGACATGAGTGAATAACTAAACAACAGTGTTCGTCAGCGTCTACACTGTCATCCATAAGTCCTACATTACTGGTACATTGATTTGTCTCAAATATGTTTTCTCAATTCCCAAAGCTACATGCACATAAATAGCATTTCAAAGATGAAAGGAGCTTATTGGAAGTCAGCAGGTGTGCAAGTTGTTATGCAATCATTTTTCCATAGTCCTGAATAGCATGTGGCCTCAGTGCTCCAAGGCTCCTTGTACTATGGAAGAGCATCTTATTAAACACAAGAATGCAGAGGAGAGCTGCAAGATGAGTTTGTGCAAAATCCTATGCTAGCAAGCATAAAAAGTGTTTATTCAGGTATCAACAAATGTTTAACTGTGATAGTAACCTATAAAAAGGTCTATAAAAACAGCCATTGGAACTTACAAATAAACAGATTTTTTCCCGTTAAGTTGTCATTTGCACTTGCTGAAAAGACTACAGAAGCTATTTTAAGTAACTATTTTGAAAAAAAGATGGAGTTGTGTCAGCATGCTTGTTTTCAAAGATCTTTCGTAAGAGTACAATTGCAAAGGTATTTAAGGAAATGCAAATGAGAAGTACTTGTACCCGTTTTTGCAACAGACACATTATGACTAAATAGGAAAGGCAGTTTGGCAACTGTCAGATTATACAACTGACATCTATTTCATCCTATCTTATTGAGAATACCATCAATAAAACAATAGAACCCGAATGTCTGCTGAACCTTTGTGTCAGTTTAATAGGCATTACATTTTTCATGAATTCAGTGTCTCTTTGAAGCACTGTTAGATGTAAACAAATCACCAACCCAAACTACTGCAAGATTGCAAGTGTTGCTGCCAAATAGGACTAGTGATTGGTATTCTGGACATCAAAGCAAGTGCTACAGGTTTTAACAGCACGATTTTGTAGCATGATATTGTGATCTGAGTCATTATGTCTGAAATTCTCCTTTCTTCTGAGATTTATGCTATAATATTATCGTACTATATGATGATGTGCTGATGTTATGTAGAATGACTTCTTTCCTCTAGGAAGGGGAATATGCTCCATCATGTGGTTGGGAATGGTATTTTCTGAATAAAATGTTTCTGGAATATGGACAGTCATTTGTACAACAATAATTGTGTATGAATTTGTATTACAGTAATTTCATTTTTGATGTACTTATTTACGGATGCTCTGAAAGATCTTGTGAAACACTCATTCAATTTGAGATTATGTTGGCGTTCCTCAAGGAAGGCCAATTTTTTGTTGCTATGCATCTTAAGAAAACCAGCAAATTATATTTTTGTTGCTACTTCTAACCCAGTCAGTGTAGAGATGAAGAACAGGGAAACATTGTGAGTTCCATTTGCATTTTGCTTCCAATCCAAATAAGTGATATATATAAATAAATGATAAACTGAGTATTTTTAAGAGAAAACAGTTCTTGAGATATCTTAGAAATGTAGATACAGTATCTCACAAAAGTGAGTACACCCCTCACATTTTTGTAAATATTTTATTATATCTTTTCATGTGACAACACTGAAGAAATGACACTCTGCTACAATGTAAAGTTGTAAGTGTACAGTCTGTTTAACAGTGCACATTTGCTGTCCCCTCAAAATATCTCAACACACAGCCATTTATGTCTAAACTGTTGGCAACAAAAGTGAGTACACCCCTAAGTGGAAATGTCAAAATTGGGCCCAAAGTGTCAATATTGTGTCTGGCCACCATTATTTTCCAGCACTACCTTAACCCTCATGGGTATGGAGTTCACCAGAGCTTCTCAGGTTGCCACTGGAGTCCTCTTCCACTCCTCCATAATGACACCACGGTGCTGGTGGATGTTAGAGACCTTGCACTCCCCCACCTTCCGTTTGAGGATGCCCAATGGATGCTCAATAGGGTTTAGGTCTGGAGACATGCTTGGCCAGTCCATCACGGTTAACTTCAGACTTCAGCTTCTTTAGCAAGGCAGTGGTGGTCTTGGAGGTGTGTTTGGGGTCGTTATCATGTTGGAATACTGCCCTGCGTCCAAGTCTCCGAAGGGAGGGGATCATGCTCTGCTTGAGTTTGTCACAGTACATGTTGGCATTTATGGTTCCCTCAATGAACTGTAGCTCCCCAGTGCCGTCAGCACTTATGCAGGCCCAGACCATGACACTCCTACCACCAAAAGTATACATCTATACTGAGGAAAGGTAGTTGAAATAATACCTAAATGACAGAAAAACGGATAAGGCACAAAGAACACAAAAACACTGATATGAGATGAAACCCTCAGTTTGAACATAAACAGGGATGCAGGGAGAGTCAAGGCAGCATCTGACATCAGCAGGTAAATGCATATAGGGGGAATCAACACAACATATTATAGAAAACATATATATATATATATATATATATACATATAGACATATGGGTATATATGTTTGGTCTGGAGTGCTGCCAGTACTGGGGAGCTACAGTTCATTGAGAGAACCATGAATGCCAACATGTACTGTTACATACTGAAGCAGAGCATGATTGCCTTCAGAGCCACAGAGCAGTATTCCAACATGATAACGACCCCAAACACACCTCCAAGATGACCACTGCCTTGCTAAAATAGCTGAAGGTAACGGTGATGAACTGGCCAAGCATGTCACCAGACCTAAACCCTATTGAGCATCTGTGGGGCATCCTCAAACGGAAGGTGGGGGAGTGCAAGGTCTCAAACGTCCACCAGCTCTGTGATGTCATCATGGAGGAGTGGAAGAGAACTCCAGTGGCAACCTGTGAAGCTCTGGTGAACTCCATGCCCATGAGGGCTAAGGCAGTGCTGGAAAATAATGGTGGCCACACAAAATATTGACACTTTGGGCCCAATTTGGACATTTCCACTTAGGGGTGTACTCACTTTTGTTGCCAACGGTTTAGACATTAATGGCTGTGTGTTGACTTATTTTGAGGGGACAGCACATTTACACTGTTATACAGGCTGTACACTTACTACTTTACATTGTAGCAGAGTGTCATATGAAAAGAGATAATAACATATTTACAAATATGTGAGGGGTGTACTCACTTTTGTGAGATACTGTAAGTTCATAGAGGCTTCTCTCTATTTTCTGTGTTGCTGACTGTGGCAAAAAATGTTTATTTTTATTTCTGTTCCTGCAGCTAAACCTTGTACATTTGATTAAAGCATCTTTGTATCTAAATGCACATGCGAGCAAGTGTAATATTAATGATCTAATATGATGTGTCTTATTAGCAGACTTATATGGATCAGGTACTAAAGAGTGCTGAGCCTGGTAAAAATCTGACTCAGTAGGAGGCTTGAATCCAAGGATACCACAAACCACTGTTGTTCATCATCAGCCTATGGCTATTAATTACTAGAAATATATCCATGCTCTACATCTATGTCTTGTTTTTCTCTAGTTTCTGAACGCTGTGGGATTTGCACTGATTAGAAGTATATTAATTATATGATTATTAGCGACTTGCTCTTCAAAAATGACGGGGCAATAAAATTATAAAGTAGGTAATGCTGTTTGCCACAGACATCATTTTTTTTGGTGGCCTGACATCCTTTGGCGCTCATTGCGAGCCTCTTGGTTGTTGTATATTTTTTTATCAGAGGCACTTTTGCTGTCATTGTAAGATTTGTGCTGATCTGCTTTCTGAACTTATTGCAAGGCGCGCCCCTGGTATAGTTTGTGTGCTATTGGGCTCATTGTGAGGCGCGCAGTGGTGCTCGTTGTGAGGCACGCAGTGAATGGTTTATTGCAATAGTGGTTTTTTTGTGTATATGTATTTTTGTATGCTAATTAAATAAGTAACAAATTAATAAATGTATATACTTTACCTATTTGTAAATAATATATGCAGGAAGCATTGTGCTGAAGAGCTGACAATCTGTTTTGATGTTCCTGCAGCATACAATGTAGGTGTGCACTGTTGTGGAGCTGAGGTGTAAGTGTCAGCAATGTGTGCAGTGTGTAGTGTAAATAGGCTGCGTGCGCGAGGGGAAGCCATTAGTGTAGCTGTGTACTTCCGCATTGTGTAAGTTAATGTTGTAAAATGGCGGCGATTGTGTATGTGGTACGCGGGTGTGGATGATTTAGCGTCCTTGCATCTTGTACCTCATATGGCTTTTTGGAAAAGCCATATGTGCTTGGTGGTGATTTGCGGCTTTAGGGTCGTGTAGCCTCGTTTTCATTTTTTTTCGTCAGCCAATTTTTCTCTTGCTTGGTAGATTGGACTTAAATTGAGGTCTAACATCACTTGCAGAGGTGTTTTCAGCTGCGCGCAGTTTGGCCGTTAAGGTCGTATTTTTGCAAGTTCATAATGGGTTTTTTTCTAAGTCCCGCGGCTCGTATTTTTTTGTGTAAGTCCATATTTAGTCATTGCGTGTTAGATTTATTTTTCAAAGTCCCGCTTCTGTGGGTGTTTGTAACAGCTTGTGAGACGGCGTAGAGCCTCCACCTCCGAAAATGCAGCCTGCAATGAGCCTTTGGCTCATTTTAGCCGACGTGGGAGCCTCCACCTCCGCAAATGCGTCCCTCGCTTTGACAACTATTATATGTGATTTGAAAACACCAGAATGTGTTACATCTTTTTACCATTGCTTTGTATTTTTTTTTGTTCATGTTCTATGTTTGCTTCATATCTCTAAATGATCAATTTAAAAATGAAAAAAAGTGCTAATCAATAATCAAAAAGTGATAATGAATAACCACACTGAAGGCATATATTTTGTGGCTGAACACACCCAGCAAGCCTGCCTTCAAAATATGAAAATGTATTTGCAAAGTAGGTGGATAGTCAGGTAGATAGATAGATAGATAATGTTGAGTACCTTTATCTACATTCTTTACATTTTGAACCATATATTTAATTTGTTAATTCTGTCTCTATAGTATAAAAATAAGCAACTTCATGTGGAGATGAATACGTAAGATTGATATACTTTCTCTTGGAAGATTTAGGGGCTGTAGATCTGGAGCTTTTTAATATTGTTGAAGTGGAGCAACTAGAGTACTACAACTCCCAGCGCCCTATTCTATTGCCAAATTCGTAGATTTATACACACTTAAAATCATTCTTAATATGGCTACATATTCTGCAAATATAAGTTATTGGCACTAATTAATTCATAAGTCAAATGAATCCTTGAGTTCAAGGCATTTGCAAGTCTGGTAACTAATAGAACATGGCCCCCATAATCTACTGCAGACAGGAGCTTATAGAAAAAACAATAACCAATTCAATAAAAAAAGGAACAGTGGAATCCTGAATCTTAGAGACAAAACCTGAGAGTGTCCCTTTTTGATTATGTATAACTTAACTGGCATAATCACTTTACTGCCAATGCTGTCTAAGGATTATAAAGCCAGCTGCTGCTTGGCTAACAATATAAACCGGTGGTCTTGATGAAGCTACTCATTTGGTGTAAATTAAAAATCCATTCCTTATTAGCAATTGAATTCATTTCATCAAAATCCAACTGGCATATGCCCATAACCATTCGCCCTTTTTTATGTGCATTTCTAGTGCCTTGTGACTCACCATTTATGAAAATGAGTGGTTTGCCATATCAATATTTTAAAACCTTTGTTTTTAACCTGTAAATAAGTAGCATCCCACTTAAAAATGCTTTGTTTATGTTAGCTTTCTATGAACTTATTATTATTATTATTATTAATAATAATAATAATAATAACTTATTTTACCAGAAATCACAATAATTGCAGCTTATGACAAGTATTCTCTTTGTCACAGGTATATTAAAATATAAGTGTAAATTATATGGGTGGAGTCAAACATACACTAGGGAGAAGCAGGACAACATGGTGATATGTTCCAAGATTCAAAAGAAATTTAAGAAAATGATTTAATAAATGCATCATTTTCCAACGTTAGGGATTGTTCCGTGTCCCTTTGTAGAGTCTAATATCATATTTAGCAGGGGTTTTATAATGCCTGTAACTTGCCTCAATGTCTAGAACTGATGTAATATGCAGGATTTGGAGCCAAATTAAATTCACCCTACTTTGAAAACCGCAGATCGTAACGTAGCCCGCAAGGCTATTAAATTGGCCTCTTAAACCTACCCACAAACGACTTGCGTTGTAGGTGCGAGAAAACACTACTTAACTTGAGAAATCGACTTGCGAGCCTGCAAATCCTTTGTTCTTTCAAGCCCGTAACCCATACGTTCTGATCATGCTATTAAAATGCATAGAAATCGCTTGCGTTCAATCCCGTAACTCAGAAATGGAGCCAAGAAGCCTACGTGTGCTCGAGAGTACCCGCGAGGGGCTAAATGTCCAATCCGTAGCACTGTAAATTCAAATATAAAGACACTACTGTATATATAATAAAAGGGAAAGTGATGTTAGGTATTACAATTAATAGCACAACATTCTCAGGCTCGCAAATCAGTCCAATAAAATTATTTATTTTCACTTTTAGTTCTGTGTCATATCGATCCCGGCAATCAATGTGGTAATACATATAATGGAACTCACATGTAATAGAATATCATATTTACGGCTTTATCAATATTGCAATATTTCAGGAAAGTGGCTCTGATTGTAAATCGTAATTGAAATCCGTAGGACTTTGAAATCCCACCTGTATTTTCAATGACGTAATTACGACAATCTCTATTTTCATTGGCTCCATCTAAACCCATAACTACGGGTTTGACTAATTGATTACATTCCCGGGCACGCATCCATTTTCAGGTTTGCCTCTCCGGCCCGTAACTCGCACCCTGCTCTTATTTAATAACTTATTAACTCTGCAAAATTTCCAGCTCGCAGCCGTTGCGGGTTCCACCTTGCACTTATGAGCTTGGAATATACTGTGGCTCATACACTTCTAAATGATTTACTTTGTAAAAGGTGCTGATACTGATATTTATCTTGGTTTAATATTTAAGAATATTTATATTTGATCTTCTACAAATGTTACTGCCTTTAGTTAATTTTGTTATTTGGACTCTTCCTATAATAACTGAATTGATTCTATTGTTATGGTCAAGACGATTATGACTCAGCCTAGAGCTACATTACCTACATCCGTCATTATGATCCCAGACACTTGGACAGAGACACACAAGCTAAATTGGGAAATTCCTTTACTTTTGCATTTGTTTCACTCTTGACTCTTGATAAATGATTCTCTTTGTGTTAGAGGGAAAGCAGATCTTTAGATTAAATAAATCACAAATGCGCACAGAAGAATGCCACCAGAATAAATAGGGAACTTTGTTAGATTAGTCATTGCTCCGGCAGAAAAATATTGATGAATTCTAGCCAAGATCAACTCTCTTTATCTCTCCTCTAAACTAAATAGGCTTGAAATAAATGAATGAGACTGGTACAAGAACATTTGTTTAGATACCGACTTTACAATGGATTTCAACAGATTTCAAGAGCCAAGTCCAAAATTGCAATCTGCCTCATGTATTAGGTGGAAAAGGGAAAACACATTAATGCACAATGAAGGCTATTTTTCAAAATCTCAAAATGCATAGCTGGAGTATAAATAGGGCAGAATTTGCCAATACTAACAATTACATTGCTTTTAATAAGCTACAGAAACAAAACAGATTGCATACATATAAGCCTTTCCCGAAACAACAGCCATACATATAACACTTCACATGCACAGATAAAAGACTCTATATATAATAATTTATGTACAGCACTACGGAATATGTCGTTGCGTTATAAATAAACTATAATATATATATATATATATATATATATATATATATATATATATATATACTGCCTACTGGCATGCACACCATACATAAATATCACCACGCACAAAAAAAACAAATTCCAACACATACCAACAAAATAGTCAAAAATAACTATTTTAATTCCATTGATGGATGGGAGAAAGAGCATGGCAGACAGAGAGGGGGAAACACAGGTTCGGTGATGCTGGGCAATGACAAATGTTAGAGGGGGAAACACAAAAGAAGAAGGGTGAAAAGAAGATGGAAATGGGAGAAGAATGGTATAGGAAAAGTCAGGGGTGGGAGGGGAATAAATATAACGGGAAATACAAAGAGTGAGATCACCAAAAGGAGTGAAATTGTATAAAGCAGGGGTGGGCAAGTCAGGTCCTGGAGAGACCCACACAAGCCTGTATTTGAGGATATCCTTTCTGTGCACAAGTGAGTCAATCAAGATAACCAAAGACGCGATTCACTCACCTGTAGGCAGCAGGGTTATACTCAAATCCTGGCCTGTGTGGGGCTCTCCAGGACTAAACTTTAACACCCCTGGGAAGGAGTAAGAGGGTGTTGTAGGTGAGAATCAGAAGGATGAGGAGAATGGCTGAAAATGTTGGTGACAGTGATAACAAGTGATAGTATACCAAAGAGAAAGAAATATATGGTTGTACTGTTGTCACGCCATGGCCCATTTGAGATAAAGCCAATTGCAGGATAAACTGGTCAAGCAGAGTGCACAGATAGTGGCCATGTTCAGATAATGTACCAACAGTGGCCTTCCCCTAGTAAAGGTCCTGGCCGAGTACATACACTGAATAAGGTATGTCCAAGTATACACAGTGGCAAGATCCAGACAGAATACTGACAGTAGCATAGTCTTGTGAGGTAACCACAGAAATGACTGAGCACCTGTAATGGTTTGGTTAGGCATTATACTGTGTGGCTGATCTCTCTATGATAGGGTGGGCAAGTTAAATCCTTGAGGGCCACACACATGCCTGGATTTGATGATATCCCTGCTGCAAACAGGTGAGTCAA
Source organism: Discoglossus pictus (assembly GCA_027410445.1). Classification (NCBI taxonomy): domain Eukaryota; kingdom Metazoa; phylum Chordata; class Amphibia; order Anura; family Alytidae; genus Discoglossus; species Discoglossus pictus. The sequence goes on along the minus strand of CM050164.1, from coordinate 359,646,760 downwards.
TCACTTCTTCAGTGAAAGGGTAGCTTCAAATCCAGGCTTGTGTGTGACTCTCCAGGACCAAACTTGCCCACCCCAGCTCTATGATGGTTTCTGAGAGCATGAATAAGTTGTTTTCTTTTGAATGCAACTACCCAAAATTTGCTGATGTATACATATAAATATATAATGCAAATCTCTACATATACTAATACAATTTCAGAAATTTTGGGAAATAATTTATTGATAATTAAATCATTTTCATAGATAAAATCTTATAAATTGAACACTAGTGGAGTTATGATAAAAACAGAGGATTTTACCCTACTTTATGTGGAGCTTTCACATAACCTAACAATGTATTCTACTCCCGTAGAGGCTAAGTTGCCGGAGAGGGCTCTTGCATATAGAAGCATGTCACTTGAGACTAATTACACCTGCTCCTCATTTAGGCTCTGCAATAAAGCATTACTGGAGCAGAATAGATTGCTGAAGAAATAGCAAGTCAGAAATATTTGGCTTATGTTAATGTTTTTAAATATTCCCATATATCATATTATATTACCATTGAATAATATGTACAGCACCTTGTTAGTTTATCACTTTTACTACAAAACACTTGCTTATTTATTTATTAATTGAATTATTTATTTATTTATGTAATAGCAACACATTCCCAAAGCAATATATTAGTTAAAATATAGAATGAATGATTACTAAAACTAATTAGTAAGGTGAATATAGAGTACAGAGAGGGGTTGTGAATAGAAAAAGCTGTACTGTGGGGTTAAAATTGAATGTGTGTTTTAAGAAGTGATGCATGTTCTCCTGATCTAGAGAAAAGAAAAGGTCATCATGGTAAAGTCTGAATGAGCTTGAGGGTTGCCTTAGATTTTACATATAAAACAGAATGTGCCAGTAAAGAAACACAAACATGTAACTCTTTGCTAGTGCTACCTGCCTATAGTTCTGTCCCTGCTCTATGCGTGGTTTTGCAAGATCCGGGCCTGGCCATAAGGGGTTCACTCAGAGAGGAAGGTTAAAATAACAGTATTTGTGTAGGGTATTGGGAAACTAAGCTTATAGCAGAACAATTATATAGTGCCCACTAAAAAAACATGGCACCGTAACCACCTACCATGGCCCATATGCCTGTATCGACTCTAATCCACTTGGGGGTATATAGCCACTGACACAACCTCCCCAATGCATAATTTAAAAGTTCTAAAAAATAAAAATAAAAAATGACATTACATATCAGTTACCAAAAATAATAACTCAATTACAATGAAATAAAAAAATGCTATAATTAAAAGTAAAAAAATAATCAAACCTGTAAAAAGAAGTATTGGTTAATAAGTAAATGACTCTTCTTGAACACCCTGTATCCTCTCTTCAACCCTGGTATGCAAGCGCTCCAAAGAACATGCAGGAATCCAACATCCAAGCCAGTCCTCATCTTGGAGCTAGCCTGAAATTTCTTCTGCATGCTTGTTTGAAGATCGACTACATGGGACAAATTAGTGAAATATGTCTGCTTAATAAAAAAAAAGTAGGTAATTGTTTTTTTTTTCCATACCTTGCTGGATAAAGGGATCATGACATGCTCAAAGCTTGCACTATAACCCCTTTTTGTTAGGCATTAGAGATATCATACTTTACTCCACTTTCTCTCTAAGAAATAAAAGGCCAAGACCTAAAATAGCACATATCCTGGATGTCGCAGACTGTTCAGAGGCAAACAGCATATTTATATGAAGATACGTTTCTGTCTGTAAGTATGTGTTACGGTACCTGACATCATATCTACACATACCCACATGCATAAATAAAGTGGTAATGGTACTAGCAAAAATAAAAGTAATGGTAGTAATAGTGGGCACATAAACATGCACATGAATGGGTCTAAACACTAAATACATTATGTCATGCCCAGGGGGATAGACTGGCAACCGTTAAACCCCCACATGATGCTCCTATGGACTTCCCTGTTTTGCCTGATACTGGGGATCATGGACTATGCTCAGACAGATGACCCTGGTCTGGGGCCCCATGGTGCTGTTCCCCTATGTATTGTAGTTCTTGGTGTATTGTTACATATATGTTGTTCCATGGTTCTGCTACTTTATGTATTATTGTTATAATATTTACTGATTAATACATGGCAGTTCTTGTAATATAATGTGGATATTTGGTATCAAATTGCTTGTCTGTCTGTAAGAAAGCTAATAAAGTATAGGTATGGGATCTCAGGGACAAGGGGTACCAGAGTGAGCGATACTGGCCATAAGCATGGCTGGATTATCCATTAGGCAAACTAGGCAGCTGCCTACCGGTGCTTCCCTATTAGGGGTGCCCTTTTTTGGGCTTAACATTCTCTTTTTTGGCTTAAAAACTAAATAGATTTATGGAGGAATAAAAAACATGGCTGAATATGTATGCATTAATATAATAATTGACAATTGAGGTTAAAACATAATATTATAACGGTCCCTGGCTTATGTCCCGTATATGTCTATAGGAATCACTGACAATATATTTATATACTGTATTACTGCAATGATTCCAGGCGACCCTTTCTGAATATTTATACATTAATATGGTTATAGTAGACCCTGGCTAAATATGTGTACTTATATAATACTAGAAGGGACCTAAATATTTAAATTTCTACATATATATTTCATTGCGCAGGACCATGGCTGAATATGTGTATACTTATTTCATTGTAGGGGACCCTAGCTGATTATGCATATATGTGTATTATAATTATAGTGGGCCCTTAGTGAACACTGATATAATATTAAGATGCCCTGGTCTAATAGGTTTAGATTGTATGAGTAAACGTGATCCTGACTGATTATGATGACATTTATATGTATGGAACACACATATTAAATGTTAAACTGGGAGGGTGGTAGGCTTTAGAAATGTTTATATATATATATATATATATATATATATATATATATATATATATATATATATATATACAGTATCTCACAAAAGTGAGTACACCCCTCACATTTTTGTACATATGTTATTATATATTTTCATGTGCCAACACTGAATAATTTACACTCTGCTACAACGTAAAGTAGTAAGTGTACAGCCTGTATAACAGTGTAAATTTGCTGTCCCCTCAAAATAACTCAACACACAGCCATTAATGTCTAAACTGTTGGCAACAAAAGTGAGTACACCCCTAAGTGGAAATGTCCAAGTTGGGGCCAAAGTGTCGATATTTTGTGTGGCCACCATTATTTTCCAGCACTGCCTTAATCCTCATGGGCATGGAGTTCACCAGAGCTTCACAGGTTGCCACTGGAGTCCTCTTCCACTCCTCCATGATGACATCACTGAGCTGGTGTATGTTAGAGACCTTGCACTCCCCCACCTTCCGTTTGAGGATGCCCCATGGGTGCTCAATAGGGTTTAGGTATGGTGACATGCTTGGCCAGTCCATCACCTTTACCTTCAGCTTCTATAGCAAGACATTGATAATCTTGAAGGTGTGTTTGGGGTCATTATCATGTTGGAATACTGATCCTTGGGGTACTCCAACAGACAGGGGGTGAGGAGAAGAAGAGGTGTCGGAGATGGAGACACTAAATGATCGATTTTGTAGGTATGAGGTAAGAGAGGATATGGAGTAGAGGTGGATGGTCGACTATGTCAAATGCAAAAGAGAGATCTAGAAGAAGAAGAATAGAAAAGTGACCTTTTGACTTGGTGGTTTTTATGTGTAATACAAGTGATCATGATATGTGTTTGTGTAACATATCCTCACTACTCTCGCAAAGAATAATATGAATAATACGGCCCACCATCAAACTCACATAATAAACAAGTAACATCTCGGCGTGTGTATGAATAGTTGTGTTGTTAAATTGGCTGTTATGGGGAAATGTATGTGATTTGCTCACACAGAGAGCGATATACACGCACATAAAAGGGAAAAATGGGTGTGTGAATATCCTGTGCACGTGTTCGCAGGGGCTCCTCCACTTTACTGATCAGGTGCTCCAAAAAGCAAGATCCGGCCTGGCCATAAGGGGTTCACTCAGAGAGGAAGGATAAAAAAACAGTATTTGTGTAGGGTATTGGGAAACTGAGCTTATAGCAGAACAATTAAAATTGGGTAGAAAATGATACACAGAAATGTGGGGACAAGTAGCACACTACATTAAAGTGGATGAAAGAAAATGATGTTAGAGAGAGCTGATTAACATGTAAGAGCATGAAAATCTTAGTCCAAAGCTAAGTGAGTTAATTTCATTATGTGACATGTGGCTGATTTGTTTACAGTGCAGTATTTTGGCAGGGGGCTTAGTGCAGGAACAGCAGCGGTCCTTTGGCTCCCTTTTGGCAGCTGCCTTTTGGCTGATGCAGATGCTCAGCTTTAAGGGCTGTGATTGGATTTCAGCTGCCAGAACCACAGAACAATAAACCTGCAGAGGATGTGTGATTGAAGTAATGAAGGCTTACAAGGGTCATACTGGTTACTTGAGAAATTACACAACAACAAATCATTATTAATCATATCCTGTGTGCCGCACACCAACATGCCATAATTTAGGTATCACCTAACTCACTATGACTCCCCATACAGTGTCACCAACAAATCACCTAATGTAAGCCAATAAAGTACATAAATATTATAGAGTAAGACATAGCTGCTCTCCTTACAACTAAGAAAAGGAGCAGAGGGTAATCAGCTCACTTGACATGATGTGCATCCCAACCCATTATTAAAGGGACAATATAATACAATCTATTTTTCAAGCGGACTGTAAATTAGTGTAATGGTTGTAATAAAATAAAACAGTTGTCTAGTATACTGGATGGTTGTTAATCACTTGCCATGCATTTTAAAGCAGTCGGACTATTTAAAAATAAAAAGTTGAAAAGGTTGTAGACCCCCTGCTCTAGTCAATATTTTTATGACACCTTTGTGTATCATTATATTTTTAAAACAATGTATTAGTTGGAATAAATATTTAAGAAATATCCAATTTACTGGTATTTAGTACACATAATAGCTAGAAAATATAATTTAAAAAATACAGCTTACCTCATTAATGGCCACTGCTCTACCCCTACCCACCTCTCTCGTTGTTTGAGCACTACTGAAAGGTAGTGAACGATTTTAACTGAGATATAATTGATTAGGTTGTCTTGGTAAGACCAGAATAGAGCTATCTCAATTGAAATTATTCACTTCCTTTCAGTAGTGCTCAGTACAATGACAAAGTAGCCATTAACGAAGACCTTTGTGTTCTCAAATTATATTTTTGGCTAAAATTTGCTTTGGTGCTATTTGGACAATTTTAAATGTTAATCAATGGTGAACTAATATATACGTTTTATATGAAAAGTGTGTACACTGACCATTTAAACATGTGTCAATCATGTGTTGCCTAACAATTTGGCACTGATGTGAAACCCCAATTTAATTTTATCAAAGCGTCTTATGATTTCGACACCGCATACAGAATAGATTGGGAAATACCTGGTCAATTACATAAAAGGGCTGCAGAGTATGTGTAGAGCTAGAGCTGACCTGGGAAGCACAAGGATGCATTACATAGCACTGTGTCTCCTAGCTGCCTGTCTGCAATGCACTGTCACAGTGTATGGGTCCTCTTTGGCCCTAAGCGTAAGTTTATCTTTTTATATATTGTTTCAATTTCCTGTTATACAATAACCCATTCAATTTCATAAGCTCTTCCATTTGCCTTCATTTTTTCATACGTATAGACTTTTACATTTAAAATATTAAATAGAATATGATATAAAAATGTTTGCGCCATGTGTAGAATAATTAAATGTGCAATATTCCCTATCTGCCATGTGTTTCAAAGGCCTTCTGCTATTTTGCTCATTTTCTGCATCCTTCGGTCTTGTCCAAAAAAGTAGGTAGGACTGTATGTATGTACCCTCCCAACCCCACCACCCTTCCTCCATTATGATCTGCTAACCCCCCACCCCCAGCTCCCCCATTATGATCTCCTACCCCCACAACCATAGATACATTGACGGATGCATAGGTACATACATACAGTCCTACTTACTTTTTTGGCCACTAAATGTCACTCAAGAGAAGCGCATGTGCATAACGCGGTAGGGCGTGCAATTGCAGGGCACTCACACGTCTTGCGCTAGCCAAACACGCAAGATCCACAACATGTAATAGTTATATATTAGCTTTAAAACATGTATACCTACCAGTGCTGTCATCAGAAAATCAGGGTCAGAGTATAAGTATAGCAGTCAGGGCCCCATACACAGTTGCATCATACAGTAATGTACATAATTGTGTGCAACTATACACTTTAAATGGTTCATAGTATAACAAACCCACTGCAGCAAACTTATGTAAAGTGCCCTGGATAAAAATATGAAATGATTGAAATATTTCCTTACGTGTCCCCTTTTCTCCTACACTGAGGTCCCTTTGAAACACTTAACACATAGAATTTTCAAGAGTCTTAATTCTACTTTGGGGCTGCAGCAGCACGATTCTGAGAAACAATAAAGGTTTCTAAGTACTGATTTCTTATCTTGCCACAAACATAGAAGCCTCCTATAGCATTTAATTAATTAACACTGAGATCTTTCTATCAGATGAGCATGTAATGTATTAAATTAAAGCGGGGTTTGTTGACCTTTCTTCCACTGAAGAGATTGGTTTGTGAACAAATGCTATTGAGTTTAACAGGAAAAATAGCACTTTGCACAGAACCAAATGGGACTAAACGTATTGTAAGATGAGCCATAGAGACATTTAAAGCCTCTGCAGATACTTTATTCCAGAAATAATTGGTTTTACAGCAATGAATTTCATCTATATTCTACTGGTAAAAGATAATTGATATAAAACGAAATGAGTCATTTACTTCTAGCCACTAATTTAGCGTGCTGAGCCTAGAAACTGTTTTAAATATGTCACAAACACCCTACAAGAATAAAAGTAAACACTGTGCGAAATGGACAAAGGTAACACAACGCTAGCTTATCAACGGTATACTTTTAGCGATGATCAAAAATCTTACCATAGCATTAGATGCTTGTACTAAAAGGAAAATGAGTCATATTGTTTAAGTAGGTCTCCACCATGCAGAGCTGCCAAAATAGATTGGATATCATTAATACATCTGATATGTTTTTGTTTGTTAGGACAGCTTAGTAATATATTTTGGAAGAGTAAAGAAATAAATCATGTTTTATTTGCAAAAATGTGTTTTAAATGTCCAACTCATTTCTTCAGCATTTATTCTTATGTGTTACTTTATTCCTTAAAATACTACTACATTTTATAGAGGAAAAAAGCATGTAAATAAGAAAAAAGTAGATATTGTCTTTACTCTGTTACTGAATTATTATTTCCCCTTTCTGCTCCATTCCTCATTTCACGTGTGTTCAGGATAATGTGATACATTCACTAAACATGGTAGAGGATATGATGAGAATTTACTCTGCAGGAAGCAGACATTGTAATGTAATGTCCAAAAAAGTGAATTAATTTTTAGTGAATCTACCCCAACAGCACACCACATGCCCAATGCCCAGGTATACTAAATGGTGATGTAGTAGTAAAATGGTAATTATTTCAATGAAATGATGGCAAACAAATAGTGAGCCCCTCTGTATTTATTAAGGTCCCCAACATGCACATTTCATTATAGTGAAAATCATGTGAGTACTGAATGTTACATAGAAAACTCCTAATGATTTGTAATGTAATATAATTCACAGGAATATGTTAACTGAAACAGGTACAATAAGTCAACTCATGGATTTCTATTATAATACACACCACATGGCAGATGCATTAGATCAGTGATTTTTAATATAAAATGTGATGCAAGCCTTTTATTAGATAGGCTTCGCTGGAAGATCACAATGCTGAAAGATGGGAGGACTGGAGCTGACAAGCCTTGTCAGGTAGTGCTGGACAGTCTGATCACTGATATCCACTTCCTACGAATAATACACAGAGTAAATGTATATCAGTAATTAGCAATGACAAGGCGTGAGCCTCCTTGGACATTTCTCTGTGATTTGACATGGAAATATAATATGTTATCACCTTTTTTTAGGTTCACAATTATTTTAAAAATAAATTAAATATGATTTTTGGATATATTAAGCAATTGTTTTTCTTTTTTTCTTTTTTTGGTATTTCAGAGACCACTAGAAGAACCAATTAACAAAGCTTCAAATGGAGATCTACCTGCTTCAGTGGTATGTTGAGCAGTAAACTGAAAACTTACATTCAAAATACTGTGGCTACATATTTCATAAACACTTAAGTCCATAAGAATCTAGTTTTTTTAATGACTATATAAAATATTTTAGCAAGTCACAAAAAATCATGTATATTATACTTTCCTTTATTTCCATGTGCATATTGTGATGCTAAACAAGCTCCTCCCATGCCAGTAACTGCAGGAATCTGATTAATTTTAAGTCTTTGTCATTCTCTCCACATGCTATAAAACTACTTGCTACCAAGCTCATAGTAGATGCACCTGATGTAGAAAAACTGATTAAACCTGCTGGATTAAGGATACAAAACGAGACTCATAGGAAGCTTTCCCTGCCCACCACCACCGAATGTCACTGTAGTAATGTCTTTAAGAAGTCAGCCTGCATAATAATGTCCCACTGCTATCCTCCCCTGATCTACTCATGTCTGGTATTAATACATATTAGGGGCATAATCAATTGTCCAATTCTCAAAGTTACACACACTTAAAACAACTCTGAAATTGCCACAGATCCTATCAGCTATTCGCATTTTTTTTCAATTACGAGTTACCCACCCACAATCACTACGCGCCAGCCAAAGACGCAAAACCGGCCTTAGAACTCCATTGGTTTTAGCACAGCTCAAGATTTACTATTGCTAACCAATTAATGTTTTTTTTTGTGTGAAATGGATCCCAGGACTTAATGGGTTAATACATATCATGGAACCCACCTGGACTAGAACAGTTGCTTTCATGATTTTTATTGATTCTCACATTGCTGGAATCCATTCGCAAAATTTACTTCTTGACACTAATTAATTAGTTTAAGTATAAACTCTATCTTTTACTGACGTCATGATGGCGGTCTCATATACTATTGGCTGTATCTAAGAAGTATTGAGAGTGTTTAAATAAATTACAGGCTTGCTTAGATATTGTCAGATCATATGATCACGCCCCTGAAATCAGACTTAAAAAGTGCAGGGTTTTCAAGTTCAGACTTGAGGTTGGAATTTGCAAGCTGGAGTCAATAGAATACATCTAAACATTTATTTAAAAAAAAACACCCACAGCCACATTTGTGAGTTTGAGGCATTTGCTGGCTTCTAATAGAATATGGCCCATAGTGTGGCTATATTTATTAGGAGAGCAGGCCTATGCACTTCATCTCATTGTACTAGCAGTTATCTTTCTTGCAGAACAAGGTATAAACTCTTTAGTACATCCACACAACATCGAGAAAGACCAGAATTTATTTTGATAACTAATTTTAGAGATACCTGCAAAACATATTTGAAATATGAGCTCTATATAAAGAAGCTTTAAGATTGGATTGCAATGCAATGAAGAAAGTTATTAGTAGTACATAAAGGCTAGCTTCTTCATGGATTTGTTGGGTACAAGTGCGTGTTCAGTGAGGGTATAATTTAAAGCTGTGGCTTTAAACTTTTTGCTCATGGCAGTGCTTTTTCATTTAGTTTTGCACCAATTTCAATAGAGTATATTTTAACTGTCAATATATTCTTCGGGAATCTGTCTAGAACAGTGGCTTACAGCAGTCGTGCCTTTACGCTCTCTTCATCCGTGAGAACTGATAGATAAGATTTCAGAGAATGCAATGGTCTTAGCACAGGAGAATCACTCATTCTTTTCATTCATTCTTCCACATTAGAGTCTGTATTATTTAGTTTTTGCAATTTAAAAACATTTTGCCTATTTTCAAGTGTAATTCTTCAGGAAGAGTTTATTTTAAATATAGGCTTACAGAGGTCCTTTAGATCTGGAGATCCATACATAAAAGGATAAATAGTAATAATAATTAGGTGTCACATTATAAAGGTCTCTGACAATTCCAAGTAAATGAAAATGCACTGCAGAAAGCACACAGATCCAAAGCAGGGATCTAAAACCTAAAGTTAAAAAAAAATGTTTTGTTTTAGATTGTAAGCTCAAAAACAGGACCATCCAATCTTTTATGTATCTAAGTGTTTTATTTATTTTTTTACTGTACCTTGCTGGTATGGTATGTAAAAAGGATGGTACATTGCAAACATACAATAACAATAATAACTTCTTATTTCAACTGGAAACTTAAAAAGGGTTAAGTACAGGAATCCATTTTGTGTTTTACATTACCTCCTGAGAGTGGTGAGATCAGTGGTAGAGCTAGGAAATGGAGGGCCGGGGACAAAAAAAAAATTGGCCCCCCTCTGCCCATAGGGCACAAGGGGCACATTTTTTTTTGTGGTGGCCCCCTCCACCCCTGCACTCCTCTCCGGTGCCAACTCACTATATATATATATATATATATATATATATATATATATATATATATATATATATATATATATATTAGGGCCAGTTCCTTAGCTTGTGTAGTAGATATTTTGAGGAAGTAGTTCACCACAACAATCATTTAATTTATGGTGGGTAAAAGAGCAATAGAAGCCCTCCACTGTACAGTATATAAATAGTACATTTGTCTTCACATTTGAATGTCTTAAACAAGTTAAAATACTTGTTTCATGCCCAGAATCCAAGAAATACAGTTATTACAATGCATTCTGGAAACCCTGGCAGGGACATGCAAATGTGCCCACAAAAGCTATGTGTAGATTGATAGATAGATAGATAAATAAATAGATAGACATTTGAAATGAATTGCTACTAAGGTTCCAGGACCTAATGTGGACTTGGGATTTCTATCAAGTTACCAAAACTTCTTCTGTCACATTTCTACTCATGTTTTTTTTCCCTTTTTTTATTGTTGTTTTTTTTTCTACTCCTTAATATATGGGGATATTTATGGCTTATTACACTTTGTGTTAATTTAACAGTGAAGAAGTTTAAGACATTAGAGGTAGATAATACTATCATCAGAAATACTCTTCACACTTTATTAAACATGTAAAATGTTTACAAAATGCCATTAATCACACATATAAAAAAAAGAAATCTGCTTCAAATTTGATGTGAAACCAGTAGCAGTGCTATTAAGTTCTTAGATGACTCACTTCATTGTATTAAATTGTTGCAATTTGTATTTCAGCTGTTTTCTAATGTCAGTGGCAGATTGGATGAGCGTGGGACCTGTCAGTGCTCTGTGTATATACCAGATAACTCTTTCCCGGTACAGAGAATGGAATCATTGGAAATTACTGCAAAAGCGATGACAGTAAAAGTTGATAGAGAACTTGCAAAGGTAAGAAAATGTACATTGCCATTTTGTCATTAGCAACAAACACCAGCTCCCCAGACATAAGAACGGAATCCAAATGAGCCCCTACTTTAAAAGTCAATTCAAGTTCATATTTATATGTAATATGTGTTATGTAATACTTGCCTATTGCTACTTGACCTCTCTTTATTTGGGGATGTGAGCAGCCGAAGAACAAAGACACATTAATACAACTGCCACAACATTAAATCCATATGTACTTTGATTAACTCTGGACCTTTTGAGGTAATCAAATACACAGATGCCATTTTTGGCAATAACACCTGTAGCAGGAAAACATATTTACAAACCAACATTCTACTCCAAAACCCAGTCATGATACGAAAACACAGATTTCTCTTATTTTGTTCACTTTATTTGGACACGCCATGGATCAGCAACAGAATAGCATACACAATATCTGCTGCTGACATCATATATTTTTATAGTAGTCCTACATACAGGAAATGGTATGTTCCATTACTACCCTCTAGAAAATGATACAGTCCACCAACACCCATTTCTAAGCCAATAAACAATTATTTATATATGTGAGCCAATTAAAAAGCAAACATGTACCTAATACACATCAAACATGCATGCTATGTCAGATCACCTTATTTTTACAATTAATACACAGTAAACACCTCATCTTCGGCCTTCGCTTGGCATTCTCGCTGAACAATTTGCTATAGGTTAGAGGTGTTATTGTCTCCTAGTAAAAATTGCTGAATTATTATTATTATTATTATCTTTATTTATATCGCGCCAACATATTCTGTAGTGCTGTACAGGGGTTTAGTACATGGCAAAAAACAAACTTAACACCTTATAAAGAATGGAGGGTCCGGTTTTTGAGCATATCATCAAATGTACATAGTGCTTGTTTCCAAGACACGGACATATGATTGAAAACTCGCAAACTTACAATCTAAGGGTTAGAATTAGAGAAAGTCATATTAACTGTTTCAAAGCTTACATTTAGCCAAATACTAAGGGTACCTCAAAGGTAATAAATGATATATATATATATATATATATATATATATATATATATATATATATATATATATATATATATATTAATTAATGTATGGATATTTGTATTTCTCCACAACATACCATCAAAAACAACATGAGGTGTATTTGAGCTGTGTTACTCAAATTTGACAAAAAAGGTTAAAAGCTTAATACTACCTATTGGATTATAAGCTCTTCGGAGTAGAGACCCCAGCTCTGATGCACCGATGTTTCTGTTGTATTAATCTACATTCCTTATTTGTCTATTGTACCCACTCTACTTTGTTGTCATTTTCTAAATAGTGCTATGAAACATGCTGATACTTGATAAATAATGAGTAGTAATGATAATGCACTAACAAAAGAGTTTTATCGCTAATGAGTTGAGATCTGCCCAGCTTCTATGTAATTCCATGGAGCCTCGTGTAGGAAGATCTATTTTTTTTCCAGCTTCTTTGTAAATATTTACTTGTATGGAAATGCATTTTAAATAACATTCAATTGATAAAGTACTTGTTAGTACCTATAGTTTTCAATATTTGTTTAAAACCTCAGTGTGCCCATTGAAAGAAAATTAAATGTAATAGTTAACAAGTAAATGCCTGTCTGTATTTAATATTTTTTACATTCCTAAAAAGTTTCGCTCATTATGAAGTCAAGCTCTTCAAAAAAAAAATGTTGGTTATTGTATAAGATCCATTTGTGGTAACATACTCCAATCAAGCAATAATTGTCTTGAAATGAGTTTGTGATGTGGTACTTTCCATGCACATTAATAATAACCTCTTAAACAATTTAATTATCTAATTTTACAAATTAGACAAAAAATATAAAGGACCTGGGCTGAAATCCATTTAACGGCTTTATGTGCATCCCGGCCCAATCAGACATTATCTGAGATGCATCAGCTCTAATGCATATTATCAGGACAATTCTCACTGTGTGTCCCTAGGAGGCATTATGTTGATGATCCTATACAGTCCACCAACTTTATAACCCACACAGACACTGAGAGTGTCTGTATTCATTTAACCTCGGAGAATTCTGATCATAAATGTAATTATAGCATCATAAAGTTGTTTATTTAAGCAAATCCTTTATGTTCTATTATGGGATTGAAGTAAGCCATTACTGTGGTTTCGTCTCAGCCTCAGTGACTGGAAAGCTTCATGTTGTAATGTTTCCCTGGCTTCAGTTACATCAGGTTGCAAACAGACCAGTCAGGGGTGATTGCATCTGTGAAATGCAGGTCTGTCATGTGTCAGTGGAATGAGCCTATCTCAGGAGCCAGTCTCATTCATTCCAAGCATCAGTGACTTGGCGTCTTGGACTATTGGCATTATTTCATTAACCCATTCACTGTCAAAAGAACAACATATCTCAGGTGAATGGCACTGAATGTATTTTTTTTTATTATTTCATTTATAACAAATATGTGTGACCTTAGTCCATAACATTTAAGCATAAATGCACAAATACACACCTATATGGCAGGTCATATATATTGGCAGGTCATGTATTGTGGCCACAAAGTATCAAGGTAGCCAAAAATGTCTCTGTTTATCGTAAAAGCCATCAATATCACATATATAGTTGTGAGCATGCGAGTTGTTGCTAACGTTTGCAAACTTGCTCAGCGAGGCGAGGGCCGCAGTTGCTGGCAAGGAGCGCTGAATGCGCTCCTTGCCAGCAACTGCGGACTCGCAAAAAAGTACGAGACACATAACGACCAATTTCGACCTCGCAAAAATCGTCCGCAACCCGCGCACATGAAGAAATTAAAAACACAATAAATACATACAACACATACATAAGCTTACCTACAGCAAGAGGGAGCATCCAGGACCTCAAAAAATGAAGTTACACTTCAATTTAAATCAAAATAAAAGAGTTTAGACACTAAAAAATTCTTTAAGCGAGAGAAAAAATGGCCGCCGAAACAAACAAAAACGAGGCTACAGCAGTCTAAAGACGCAAAACACCACCAAACACCTACGGAATTGCCGAAAAACACATACGAGATTCGAAAACAAGGACGCAACTCGCGCGACCCCAAACACATTACAAATACAATGAATACACACAACAAACATATACAAAGCTTACCACAGCAAGGTGGTGCACCCAGGACCTCTGCAAGTAAAGTTACACCTCGATTTAAGTCCAAATTTAGGAGTTTAAACACCCGAAAGTCACCTAAGCGAGAGAAAAAATGGCTGCCGAACAAAACGAAAACGAGGCTACAGGACTCTAAACACGCAAAACACCACAAAACAGCTACGGATATTACGCCACAGCCACATACCACACATAAGCCGCTATTTTAGAACAATAACTTATACAATGCGGAAGTACACAGCTACGCTAACGGTTTGGTCTCGCGCACGCACACTATTACACTGCACACATTCATGACGCTTACACAGCAGCTCCACAGCACTGATGCTCCAGCAACATCAAAACAGATTGTCAGCTCTTCAATAGAATGCTTCCTGGATATATTACTTCAAAATAGGTAAAGTATATTACTTTATTATTATATTATTTATTTTATTATTATACACCAAACAGCATTAGATCACTTACAATTTAATTGCCGTCATTTTTTGACGGGCAATTCGCTAGTAATTTAATAAAATCATGAACTAACAAAACAAATACATTCTCTTGATCAGTCTAATCTGTATTACATTTATAATAATTCCTATATCTTCATACATTCATGACTGGACATGGGCATGAAGTACTACAAGTCAATATGATGGTGAGAGTATAGCAATGTCTGTTTTTGAGCAAGCTTGTAGCATTACAAAACTTCGTGTAGCGAGGCAAGCCGCTGAAGCACAGAAGTCTTCCGAGCTCGGAGCACTTAAGCGATGAGCACCAAAGGCGCTCATCGGCTGCGAGCTTCACATAGCGAGGCGAGCAGTTCAGGAATTGAAGTACGCGGGACAGCCTCCAAGCAGTTAGGAAACGCGGGATTGCCTTAGGCCAGCCAGGACGTCTGGGAGTGAGGTTGCCCGCGAATTTAAGCCGAATTTGCCCAGTTTCAGCATTCGAAAAATCGGTAAAGCGATAAAAAAAAAAATGGTGGTTAAAAAAAATGAAAACGAGGCTACACAACCCCAAACCAGGCACGTACAAATTTTACCCAGGAACGTACGAGGTACAAAATACACTATTCGAAAGGAGAGAAAATGCTCGCGAGCCGCGTAGCACATAGACAATGGCCGCCATTTTACAACACTAACTTGCAACTAATAACATTATGAATCTAAAATGGCGCTTTAACCCGACTAAACAAACGCTTTGGCCTAGCGCACGCAGCCTATTTATATTGCACACTTGACACATTGCTGACACTTTCTCATCAGGGCAGCAACAGTCCAAATGTACATTGTATGCTGCAAAAGCGATTGTTAGCTCTTTAGGACATTGATTGCTGGATATATTCATTAAAAATAGGTAAAAGTATATTAATTAATTAATTAGCATAAAAAAAAGATATATATAAAAAAAATGCTACATAGCATATTTTAAACTGCTGTTACTTTATGAATACATTAATGCTTCGCACTTCCTAATACAGTTATTCATTCCTAATTAATTATTAATTTAATAATTATTCATTAGTAATGGAAAATAAAAATGTATCCTTTCCACTGCACTAAAAAATGTTTACTTTTTACACTGTACTTATATATCTGGATTACTGCTCATTGGCTGCCAGCGATAGCACTCTCAAAGCAGTTACATATTTAAATCACTTTATTATGCTCTGCGACCTGAAAACATTTTCTAATTTACACTGCACTAAAAACATTGTATATTTAACACTGTACTTATATATCTGTCTTTGCGATGAGCGCCGAAGATGAACGTTGCAAAGCACGAAACTTGAAGGACACGAGGGGAGAGGCTCGCAGTGAGCACAGAAGGTGCTAAGATGAGCAAAAGTACATGAGAGGAGAGGCTGGCAATGAGCGCCGAAGATCCTCAGAGGAGCAAAAGCTTTACATTGTGTGGCAAACAACATTGCCATGGCTTTAAATTGTATTGCCCCGTCATTTTTGACAGGCAAGTCGCTAGTATATATATATAATACATATTTTGTTTTAAAACTCTGTGAGTTCACAGCACGGCTAGTCTAAGTGATTTATTTCAAATGAATCACACATTATAGATGTCATATTTGTGAGTTGTCATCCCGCAATGTTAAAAGTTACAGGCTTGCGCATGCCCGCGGGACTTAGAGATTGAATGCAACTTCAAGATGAGCGCCATAGGCACTCGTCTCGAGGCTTGCACCACTTTGCTGCAATGAGCAATGAGATGCGCTCATTGCAGCTCTAGCAATAGTGCCCTTTTCAGGGTCCCTCTAAGGGTCCTCTATCCCGTCGGAAATGTAATTTGTCCGAGTACACTCCACCGATGGAGGATGAAAAAAAATTGAAGGCACCCATAGCGATGTACGCGATCAGCGAAGAAGGACAATATTTTCGGGCAATATTTTCTCAAGCACGTAACTCGAAAGGCCGCCAAAACCAGAAAAATAATGTGAAAAATAAATTAAAAACCTCACACACATTTTAGGGGGACAGCCAGGGAGCCTGTGAGTGAGGTTGCAAGCTAATTTGAGCCCTAATTGCGTTTTTTGGAGATGGAAAATCGGCTAAGGGAGGAAAAAAATGGCGGCCGAAAAAACATAAATTTTCTCAAACAGGATCAAAACGAGGCCGAAGCCAGCAACACTTAGCTGAAGCCAGTAACAACTGAACAACATGTGGCAAACAGCATTGCCAGCCTTAACATTTTCTTCCCGTCATTTTTTTTTTTTTTTTTTTTTCAATATTAAAAGAAAACATACAAACATATACATGCATTTCATCTCTTATTGCTCTAAAATCCAAGAACATTTTAATAAACATTATTGGGATAGCAGGAAAGAGGGATAACATCTTTTAGGTGTAAAATGATCCTCCCACATTTTTAAACCTCTGAATACTTATTCTAATACGATCCCGCCACTTATGGAAGGATCTATCACCTTTTCCACTGCCCTTCCTACAATAAGGGGAAATCTGGAAGACAAACATATTCATAATAACAGGGGCTAAATACCTCTTTTATATTAATTTAAAGTATATCTCCCTGTATAGAATTTATTATAAAAGGTTTTTTATTTATCTTACAGCGCTTTCCTCTTCTATCCTCTCCTTTTCTAATCCTTTCCTAATATATTTAGATCGCAAACATACATACAGTTACCCAACATATACAAGCAATCAGGTTCAACATATCGGTCCGCGATAGAATTAGACATATCTATAGACAAAGTATACCCGTTTTGATTCTAAAGAAGGTAAGTAGTAAGAGAATTTATACCCTTGATCTCTGAACAATTTAACAGCGTTTATAACTTCATCAGTCATAATAGACATTGGCTTCAATTATATCTTTTTCCATGTTCCCCGTTATTATTCTTCCATATATTGCTCCCAGATAGTCCAATTAAAAATGTTTATTTTCTTGGACTGTTCATATGTATTTTCTTTCATCAGATCTTTATTATAATTGGTTTTATTAATAATCTCTTTCCACTTAGGAATTTCCAATTTATTCCAATATTTAACTAACATTGCTTTAATGATTAGTAGTATGTGAGATATCAAAAATTTATTACTGGGGAAGTATGTATCTATCCCTATATGGAATAATAACAACTCCGGGGAACACGGACATCTTGTCCCTGCGATTATGGTCAAATATCCACAACATTCTTCCCAAAATTCCCTTATCTTTACGCATTCCCACCACATATGTTGTGTATTACCCTCTTTACCACAACCCTTCCAGCACAATGATGATTGTTGGGAATCAAACTTTTTCATAGTTGTTGGTACTAAGTACCACTTTTGTATTAATTTAAAGTACAATTCTCTATACATAGTGTTAATAGAGGATTTCTTTATAATCTTTAGAGCCCTTAACCATTCTTGCTCATTGTATTCTATATTGAGGTTGTATTCCCAGTCTTTTATACTCTTAGTTTTCTCAAATTTCATTAGTTTAATCCTACTTTTGCTAATTTTTGATACCAGATGATTCACCTGACCTTTAATCATAATTGCTTCCAGGTCGTGCAATTTATCTGTTTTATCGTTTATAAATCCCTTTTGTTTCATTTTTTCTAGCAATGTTCCATAATTTATCCATGAAAAGGATTTTGTTACTCCTTTCTCCTGAAGTTCCCTTTGCTTTACTAGACTGCCTGCTGGGTATAAATCAGCTATATACAGAATTGATGCTTTTTTCAATAAATTTATTTCTAAATTGAAAGATTCATCTCTTAGTATATCTATAGGTGTAGCAACGGAAGGTATATGAAAAAGCTCTGCTCTGATTTTACTTTTCCCCCAAAATTTTATAATGGATCTTATACCTTCTGGTAATTTATCCCATATTGTTTCTTTTCCATTAAATTTACCCAGCAGTGTTCTTATTGGGATAATTCCCACCAATTCTTCCTCAATATTTTTCCATCCTATTATCCTATGTTGTAAATTCATATTAATTATGTGGGATATTGCAATATTTTCGCTGATCCTTTTCATATCTGGAGATCCCATACCGCCCAAGTCGAACTTTCTATTTGTTATAGTTTTTTTAACTCTCACTTTTTTCCCAGTGTAAACAAATTTGTCTATTATTTGCTGTATTATTTTAATGATATATTCCGGGACTTTCTCCGGAACACAGCTCATTAAATAGGTTATTTTGGGGACAATACTCATATTAACTATGGCAATTCTAGCCGACCAGGAAAATCTTGTTGAATTCCAATCATATAAAAGTATTCTAATCTGTTTTAATATTTCAGTTATGTTATTTACTATAATTTTATTATTTTGGAAACTAAATTTAATACCTAAATGAGTAACATATTTTGTATTCCAATTATACGCATATAATTTTTTTAATTTATTTAATGTATCTTGTTCTATATATTTGTATATAATATCTGATTTCAAAGGGTTTATTTTAAAATAAGAAACTCTACCAAAGTCTATTAACAATTGTTGTAAATTGACACAAGATCCTATTGGATCTGTTAATGTTAGCAAGATATCGTCCGCAAATAACATTATTTTGTAATCATTATTACCTATTTTGATACCTTTGATATTTTCAGCTTTCCTAATTAGTGATGCTAATGGTTCCATAAATAACAAAAAAAGCAATGGGGAAAGGGGACAACCCTGTCGTTTTCCGTTGCTGATCCCAAACTTCTCTGTTTCGAAGTTTGTACCTGCAATATAGGCTGTTGTATCCTTATAAATAGCTTTAATTGTTTTAGAAGCAAAATTTGTGAACCCAAACTTTTGTAATACTGCATTCATGAATTCCCAACTAACCCTGTCGAATGCTTTTTCTGCATCCAGTGACAGGATTAGTGTGGGGATCCTTTTTTTCCGAATGGAAAACATTAGATCGATTAGACGTCTGGTGTTATCTGAAGCCTGACGGCCTTGTACAAAGCCCGATTGATCCGGATGTATCAATTTTGGAATAATTTTATTTAATCTATTTGCCATGATTTTTGTAAATATTTTTAAATCAATATTAATAAGGGAAATAGGGCGATAGCTAGTTACTTCTTCTGGATTTTTCCCTGGTTTCAAAATGTTAATTATTTTGGCTTCTGATAGTTCTGACGGCATTTTTCCATGATTTTTAATCTCATTAAACATATTTTGCAAATGTTCGCCAATTTCCTTTTGAAACATTTTAAAATATAAATGGTCAAATCCGTCTGGACCTGGGGCTTTGTTAACTTTTGCTTTGTTAATTACTTCCTCTATTTCTTTCAAAGAAATATCTTGATCCAAAAATCTTTGATCTTCTTCTTGTAATTTTGGTAGAGTTACTTCACTCAAAAATGTATTTATCTCTTCTTTACTAGGTTTTTTAAATGTGGTATTGCTATTTAAATTGTATAATGAACTATAGAACATCTTCATAATATCACATATTTTATCGGGGTGAGTGTATAAGACATTGTCTGTGCCTCTTAAGCTATATATTTTATTTTGATTTTTTTGTCTTTTTAGTTTATTGGCCAGATATTTACCTGTTTTATTACCCAATAGAAAATTAGTTTGTTGAAATTTCCACATCAGTGAATCAACCTGATTTTGTAATATTTTATTTATTTGGGCTTTCTTTTTAGCAATCAGCTCTGTTCTTTCCACCGATGGGTTCACTCTATTTTCTCTTATTAGTTTCTCCAAATCTATATACAATAATCTCATGGGTTTCCCCCTTTCCCTATGCATAACTGCCATCCGTGATATCATTTGTCCTCTTATAACTGATTTATATGCGCACCAAAGCATGGATGGTGAATCTACAGTATTTTTATTAATTTTGAAAAATTCGTTTGTTTCCTTTTTCAAGAATTCCATAGTTTGTTCATTCTTAAATAGGATAGGGTCTAACTTCCATTTTTTTTTATTTTTGCTTCTCTTTTCTTCTTTTAAATTCATACAGACCATTGAGTGATCTGACCATGTAGCGGTTGTTATTTCTATATCCTTAATTTGTCTTATTGTATTTATATCTGTTAACAAATAATCTAATCTTGAGTAGGATTTAAAACGATTTGAGAAAAATGTATAGTCCCTCTCATAAGGATGTAGTAATCTCCATGCATCATAAAGGTCATCGTTTGATACTATTTTTCCAAAGTCTTTAGACGTTTTTTTAATCTGATTTTCTGAGTTTTTTTTAATTGTTCCTATTCTGTCTGTTAATGGATCTAACACCATATTAAAATCCCCGCCGATTATTAATTGTCCCTTTCTAATTTTTTTTATTTCTTTCAAAATCTTTTTGAGATATCTAATTTGTTTTACATTTGGAAGGTATATATTGGCTATTGTCATATTTTCTCTGTTTATTTTACCACACCAAATTATATATCTTCCTTGGGGATCAATAATTTTAGCTTCCTCATATACTTCTATATTATGACTAAAACAAATTGATACTCCTCTAGATTTTTTATTATAAGTTGAATCTATTTTAATATTAAAGTTTTTATTATTTACATATCTTAAGGTATCGTTTCCCCAATGTGTCTCTTGTAATAGAAGAATATCTGCTTTATTTTTTATATAATTATTGTAAGCTATTTTCCTTTTTGCTGGTGAATTAAGTCCATTAACATTGTGAGTTATTATTTTAACCATTGTTTATGGTTATTACATTAACCTTCCACTTTTGTGTCCATATATCTAATTCCATCTCACCTCTCATCAATTGCTGAACCTGAGTCATTCGTATTCTTGGGATTTCATTCATTCGTACTTCCTTCATTCGTTCGTTCTTACAAATCTTGGGCTTTATTTTCTTGGAACTTAGAATAAGTCCAAATTTGCTTATTTTCATATTTTTGCCCTTAATTTTAAACAATAAATAATAAATAAGGGCTGTTATGCCAATTTTAGGAATTGCTAGGAATTATAATAAACTAACTAGTTCATTAGTTGGGAGGTCATATGATCTTATTTCCCTGATTTACGCTCTTCTTAAATATTGTCATTATATATTTTAATTTAATTTTTCTTCTTACTCTCCTTGTCCCTCTTTTCTTTCTTAATCTTTTATCTAACTGATACTATTTAGAGGAATATAAGTGGTAAAATCCAAGAAAGAGGAAAAAAAAAAAAAAAAAAAAAGTAGGAAAAACTATCCTTGTCAACCATAATCAAAGTATTCCCCTATAATATATTTTAAATAGAGTCATCTTACCCTTTTTTATTCTACTGAACCCTTCCCTCCTGGCGGCCTCCTCTTATCTCATCCCTTCATATTTCTCCCGGAACAGATCATAATAATACATATTCTAAAAACAATTTCTATCATGATTTAACACACATTTATTGATCTGCATATTGATATATTACGCTCTTAACCTGTTATACTAAAAAAAAAATCGGAATAACTATGCATCCCCCTATATACCTTTATTCAAGAGGGAATCCATACCATTTTTCTCTGGTCCTTATACCCCCCAAACTTAAAGATTGAAATGTACTGAGAGAACTAATATTGATATTTACATATAACCCTTTGCCTCTTTGATATATCTTTTCTCTCTTTTTTTACCTTCATCCCTTACTTTACCCTTCCATACTCTCTTATCCTCCTTTTCTCTCAGAAAACAAGTATGGATTCTCCTCAGTACATATATCAAAAAATTCTATAATTTCATTTCTTTATAATTTTTAAAGTGAATAATAAATAATTAAATCGTTCTGTAAATCTATAAAGTGCATATCAAATACAGTGCTTAATTTTCCCACCATGAGATATTTACTCAGTGTTCTCTCAACGAGATAAAAGTGAAATTTTTTCCTAAACTCTAATATAGTGGGTATTTTTTTATTCCTT
This sequence comes from Discoglossus pictus, assembly GCA_027410445.1. Taxonomy (NCBI): domain Eukaryota; kingdom Metazoa; phylum Chordata; class Amphibia; order Anura; family Alytidae; genus Discoglossus; species Discoglossus pictus. The sequence continues at coordinate 359,623,837 of CM050164.1, read as the reverse complement.
CTATATTTTCCCATTTCGTAAACTTATTCTTATTAAAACCTGTTATATATATCCATACAACTATCCAAAATCACATTCCTTTGTCTAGATAAAGTGTTTCCAATGCCATTTTTAAATTTCTATAACTCTATAAAGTGCATGAGTAAAGTGCTTATGTTTACAAATATAATATATTATGTCCAATCCACATATAATTAATTAAGGTGTTTATATCCTATAGTAAACTATTAAATCTGTAAAAGTGCTTTCATATTAAGGTGCTCAATATTCACTACTGTAATATTAGTGACCACTTGGTGAATATCTCTATTCTTACTACTATATTCTATGAACCACTATATATCCACTATAATAAGTGGATCAACCCTAAGTAAGGAGAGGAGAAAAAAAAAAAAAAAAAAAATTATAATATAAACGGTTAATTGAATATTGTCTTTGGGATTAATTGTGAGGTATATTCCATCTTTGTAGCAACATATGTCCTTCTTTGACAGAGTCTATTTTGTTCCAGGAGTCTCCTTCCATTATATATAGTCCCGTTGGATACTTCCATCTGTATTTAATTTCTGCATTCCTCAAGCTTTGTGTTATTGCCGTATATTCTCTTCTTTTATCCAAGGTATATTTGGACAGATCCGGAAAAATTTTGATTTTTTCATATGGTGCCTCCATTGGCCTTTTTATGTAATTAGCTTTGATTATTGAATCTCTATAGTTAATGGATTGAAGATTAACTATAACGTCTCTTGGTATATTTTTATCCAATCCTCTAGGGAGGGGAATCCTTTGTATATTTTCTATTTTCATTTCGTCTTTGGAGGTTTGGGGAGATAAGTTAGTAAATAGAACTTGGATATATCCCCGTAAGTCTTTTTCGGATATGTTTTCATTTATTCCCCTTATTCTAATATTTTTTTTCCTTGATCTGTCTTCCATGATATTAATCTTCATATTTAATTCTTCTATCTTATATTCCAGTTTGTTTGTATATTTCAATAATGCATTATTATCCGTGATTAGTTTATCACATTTGGTTTCCAATTCATTTATTCTTTTATTAGTTTCTTTTACTGAGTTTGTGTTTTCCCTCAGCTGTTTTGTTATTTCCAGCATGATCTTTTCTTGGGAATCTTGTAGAAGGTCTTTCATTTTTAAATAGGTTAATGGTTCCTCTTGTTGTATTTCAGTATTATCCTGGAAAGAGTGTATTATTTTCTTCGGGGAGGTAGTTAAGGATTTTTCTAGTAGGGAAGTTTCTAATTGCGTTGTTTCTAATATACTGCTTTTTTGTTTTGGGGAAAAAAATTGATTTGATTCTGGAGCTCCATTTTTCTTCTCTTTGCTTTTTATTTTTATTATATTTGATGGTTTCTTATTTGCCATCTTGATATTTTTTGGGTGGTATTCCTGAGATTTTGTGGATTTTTAGTTTTCTCCACTATTCTTTGTCTCTTTCTTTTACTTCTTTCTTCTCACCCTTTCTCTTCCTTCCCTTCTTCCTAACCTCCTTCCCCTTACTTGTTTTCCACTTTTATTCCTCCTTTCTTTATATAAAGTCCTTTTAATTTTATTTCTCTTTTTTTTAATTTAAATTAATGGATGGCCTTTAGTTATGTTTTAGAAGGGTTCTTTCTGTATCTTCATCTTCGCGCCCTTAGCCTCTTGTCTCTATCGTGTTTTCATACAGCTTATTATATTTTATGGTTTATTCCCTTTCTGCCCAACTCCCTCTATCTCCTCTGCCTCAGTATATTTCTATAACCTTTATCTTTTTTTTTTTTTTTTCCCCAATATATCTTCCTTGCTGGTTGTAGCCGGTTCGATTTTTCTGGGGCTTTTATACTTATAGCATAATATGCCTCCTACTGTTACTGTTATTCCCCTTTGTTTTTTCGGGACGTTTGTATAATTTGTTCTCTTCCTTAGTCCCCTTTAGGACTCCCGAGCTCTCTCACGGGAAAACTCACTCCTTCGCGCCCTTTTTGCGTGGTTTGCTCGTATTCACGCGAGATCTTCACGGGGACCGTCTCCGTCCTCCGACTTTCACCAAACTCAGCGAAATTTAACTTTTGAGCTTAAGTCCTCCTTATATCAGTGCTAGTAGCTTTGGGGGGTTATCTTTATTTGTTTAGGTCGACTTTTGAGGCATATTGGGAGGGGAGATGGGAAATATATGAAGTAATTATACATGCTAATAAATTATACTTTATAACTTATTTAAATGATCTTTACTTAGCTGTATGTTGATAGCATGTTCCTTCTTGAGGCTTTCCAGGCGTCTGTTTAGTCTTTGTGACCTTGAATCCAAGATCCGATGTGGGCTCAGGGTTACCGCTGTCTGCAGGACATGACCTCCCAGCTCTCCTACCACCAGCTCATCTGCGAGCCGGTGTGTGTTCCACTTCCGGTACCGCCCTCATCCTTCGCAATCCCTTCCCGTCATTTTTGATGGGCAAGTCGCAAGTAAAAAATAATTTCTCTTTCTATAATATTCTGTGATGATTATTTTCAAAGTGAATAATATATATTTTTTGAAAGATGTAATTTCATAGAAAATTATAAAATGGTATGTTATTTAATTATATTTATTATTTTCCAATTATCTCAAATATCTGGAGTGCTGCCTTTACCATTAGGCCAATAGGTGAAAGGTCCAATAGTGCTCCACTTACATGGGTGCCTTTCTGGCAGGTCATGCGATATAGCTCAGTAATCCACTCCTTCCAGTCTTACTTTCTCTCTTCTGCAAACATGAAACATGGCAGTTAAGATATAACATACCAATGTATATTTTATTGCATTACTGGGGAATGATAAATACATGAGACATAACACAAAGTACATATTTATTCACACTGATAATTAAGTAGCAGAGGGCATAAATCATGGCTTCCTAATTAGAAGTGGAATATTTACAGCCTTATTAAATTGTGGTCCGGACAATTGAATAGGGCTCTATATAAGCACAGCGCATATTTGTTTTACAGAAGTTTTTAGTTAGTGAAGACCTTGCTTTTGGATAGAAGTTCACTAACTAAAAACTTCTGTAAAAAAGATATGCTGTGTGCTTATATAGAGCCGTATTCAATTGGCCAAATAGCAATTTAATAAGGCTGATAAGGGACTCATTTATATTTTTGGTTCTTCAAGGAACAGCCTGCTCCATTGTCTCCTGGTAGACTTTTCTCCTATATCAGATATAACCTCATAGCTTTCTATTCGACTTTCACAAAGTGCAATATACAAGGTGTAATTAATATAGGAGTAGAAGTCCCTAGACTGGTTGTTTAAATGTCAGTTAAAATTTAACAGCAACATATGTACTACATACATAGATGTCTTTAGAAACAAAATGTAATAGTTATAATTAATTACATAATTTAAAACCAGCCTAGTAAATGTATGCATTATAATAAAATAGTATGTTACCTGCTTGAGTGTGAAGGTACAGATGTGCTAAAGCTTTCTGTATTATGATATATGACATTTAACATCTTGTACATGTGTCTGTGTAGAGTGTACATTTTCTATTACTGAGTGCAAATACTGTACAAGAAAGCAAATAGGGCCTAAAAGTTATATTTTTCAAACCAACATACACTGTCTTCAGAAGCATTACTACTAGCATGGCTACCAAGATGCATTAATGAATATTTAAACAGAAGAAGACAGCATACAATAATTGAAACTAACAGCAATAGACAGAGAGAGCAGAAAGCAAGCAGCAAGAAAGAAGAACAAAAAAAGTCATTTTTTGCTAAATAGTGTCCATTGAAGTTCGAGAGGCAACTGTCCAAGGATGATATTACCCCTGTCAGGCTGCCAAAGTCTGTGTCAGGTTGGTTTATCTGCGATTTACAGTAACCACTGCTCATTTAAGCATAGGATGCCCCGGGCAAATTGACTTGCCTATTCTAACTTTTCATAAAATGTCCTCAGTGTTTCATGCATGAATCAGTGTCCTTTTCTGATTCATTCAGTTTCCCCTCTATTTCCTTATTATTATTACCCTGACCCACTTAACGTGCACCCTAATCAGGAAGCATTCTTGCTTGAGTTGTGGTATCACATTCTGTATCAAGATAGCTGAAAGGACATTTACATTAAGAAATGAATACAAATTATGTCTTGATTGCATTTGTAATGTTTAGAGATGGAGAAACCTGGAAACTGTATTATTCACGGTTTAAGCGTCCTCTTTACCTACTGAGCCCATGCATTCTATTTATTTTATGCCACTGCACTTTTCTTATATATACTTGCACATTATTATTATTATTATTTATTTGTAATGCGCCAACATATTCCATAGCGCTAACATTATAAATATAATATTTTCGTTTATTTCACTGTATTAAAGAAAAAATAAAGTGTAAGCAACAAAAAGAGTACAGTTTAATGTACCTGTCCTGATATTAAAGGGACACAGTAGTGATACAACAGGTCATGGCCCATAAATAGTATATGTTGCATCTAGCATAATTCATTAGCCCAAGGCAACATTCTGCTACAATTCTTAGTGCAATGCTACCCAATGTGTCACTGGGTCAGGCGGGTGGTCAGCAAGCTATAGATCGTCATATTACATCTTGGAATTCAATGCAAGATGCAATAATCACACAACATTCACAGATTGGTGCACAGCCAACTCCTGCATGACGCGATGGAATGAGCTAGAGAGACCAACATGGCAGCCCCTAGAGTTAATCAAAGATAACTTCATAAAAGTCTTAATTCATTATGCTATATTCAACCTTTTAGGGCCCTGTGAAGGTGGGTGTTGTTGTTGTTTAGTTTTTCAGTCCATCTCCCCATGCCCATATGAACTGCAGCACAACAGGCACATTTTCTGTCTTGGTGTACTGATCCATAAGGGTTTCATGGCAAAGATACTGGAGTGGATTGCCAGTTCCTTCTCCAGTGGACAGCAATTTGTCTGACCTCTCTGTTATAACCTGACAATCTTGGGTGACCCTACATGGTATAGCTCACAGCTTCATTGTGGTACACAACCCCTTCACTATGGCATGGTAGCAATCCAGAAGGAAAACATTTTCATTTTTGCAGGATTCTGTGGAAAAATCACCATGTATATAAGATTTTAAACTTAAAGGCAAGGCTCTCCACTTTTTGTGAGTATGATTTCTACACCTCCTCCATGTCTATCTCCATGCCTAGGAGCGTGACTGTAAGTGCAAGCCTCCATGCGATAATGCAGCAGGGGAGGTAGTCAGATTAGTGAGCCAGGTTTGACTGATAGCAAATAGGTTAGAGGAATTGGAAATGAAGAGATCACCTGTAGAAGAGAGTTTATTACATACAGAGCAAACATTTAATTGCAGATGAAACTGGAAAGTTTTCATTCGTTACCCAGGTTGTGGGATCTACAGTATAGAAGCCTCATTGTAGATATTTCTCTGGCCTTTTATTTACCCTTTTAACATTATTGACATTGTTTGCCATGAAACTTACATCATACTAACCAAATTAATTTATTGTTATTCTTTCTGCCAGATTGCTGCATATACAAAATCTGTGGAGATCTACGAACAAAGATTATTAAACCTTACAAAGAAAATTGAAGTAATGGAGAGGTCAAGTATTTCCTACAGTGAGCTGAACTTTGAGCTGCTGAAGCTGGAAGTCAGAGAGATGGAAAGCCTGGTCTCTCAATTGAAAAGTTCTTTATCCGGTGGCAATGTCATTGTTGATCAGTTATTTGTTGAGGTAAGGCTATTTGGGAATAATATCAAGGTTAAATTGGAAAATATGTGTCAAAATATTACTTTAAAAAAATGATGTTCTGTAGTTTTGCCTATGTCTGTGTTGGATAGGCTAGAAAACGTGACTGAAAAATATGGGATTTAAATGAAAAAGGTTGATAGAGGTATACAAGGAGTTGGTTCTTGAAAGTATAGTAAGCTTGATAACATGACTCTTGTCCTTGAGATTCCCTTTTTTTATATTTTAATCTGAATTTTCACCATGCATCAAATACTTTAGAATATAATTATTAGCCAAACAATACTTTACAATATATTTGTTAGGAATATTGAACAATTAAATGGACACTGACTAATGACATTGCAGATTAATGAAAAAAATAATGTTGTTTGCATCTTCTGGCCCTTCAGTTACAGCTCAGATCATGCTGTAAAAAGTCCTGCTTCACTGCCGCATAACGCTAGGCGACTTCAATCTAAGATAGGGGAGCGTGAGCTACAGCGCTACAGCAGGCTCTGTGAGCGAGCCCAGAAGCAGCTTTGTTAATCTGCACAATTATCATTCTTTAGTGTACGGGCAATACTTTTCAACAACAACAAAAAAAAACTTTAATACAGTGGCCCTTTAAAGGAACACTGCAATTTGACACGATTTTTACATGTCTAATCCTTCTAGAAAAAAAGCTAAATCACCTGACACCATTAAAGCAAAATGTAATATAATGGTTAAAAATGAAAGGCTATATTTATTTATTTTAAACTTTCTAAAAATATTTTATTAATTCAAGATTTTATTAAGAGCTTATTATAAATAAGGTACTTAGAAATACTGGTAGAAACTGTAAAAAAACAGAGAAAGAGAGAGGCGCCGACCCTAGTGCAGATTAAACTTTAGAGACCATGCCAGGAGACATAAAAATAAAAAAATAACAAATGGATACTGGTACTTAAAATATTGCTTGAAGTAGGTAACATACTGTAGCATAGTCTAGAGGAGAGGTTAAACTCAATTCTTCAAAAAATAATAAACTTTCACCAACAAATATTATTATTATAGTTTTTTATAACGCGCCAACATATTCCGTAGCGTGGTACATAAATTACGTTCAGACAAAGATAAATACAGATTAACATTTAGCAAAGGAAGGCGGGCCCTGTCTTTGAGCTAGGAATCCAAGACAATCACTGATTTATTAATAGATTTATTAAAGTTATCAAACACATCTGTGCTTGGAGGAACCTTGACCTGGCCTTACCTGAGAGCTGCAGTTAAGAAGCTCTGGTCATGCATGGAAAGGCAGTTACTAGGCAGTCATTGTGCTCATAGCTCTATATGCCTTTTATCCAGAGTACTAACCAGGTAAAACATGATTTGACCACATTTCTTTTTTTTTGGGGGGGGGGGGGGGAATATGTCCTATGAAATGTTTTGCACAGGCAGTCACAAAGCGAAACATATTGTATTGTAGAACAGAAATACTTCTGCGTACAACTTCTCAGGTTTTAAAAACATGACCAGCATTTTGGCAGTTACACCAGAAAATATATGAACCACATTGTAACTGAAAACAATGATCTGTGTGTGTATATAAAGAGTTTTCAAAATCATTTCTTAGATTTACTAAATTTTACATTGTGGCAGCAAAGCATATCTCTGAAGGCTATAATGTGTATTTCCTAAAGGGAAGTTTTCATTGCTGCTTTAGCTAAGCACTTCACAACCCCTCTAAAGTTTAATTAATCTTTTCATGTGAAGTTTAGTGAATCTTTACATGCTTAAAAATCTTATGTTTGGTGCTTGATGTGGCACAGTAATCAAAGCAGGTGTTAGTGGATCAGGGATTGATCACATTAAGTTTCTTAAGATACCCATGAGATGAATGTGTGTACTATGTTGATTAACAGATGTGTAGCTTCACATTACAACTTAACTGTTAGCATAGCTTGGTAATGTTCACATTAAATTCACATCTAACAACAACTACAACAGGGTAAGTGAATAAATGAAGGCAAGTTGTTTGTATCACCTCAGCAGTAATACAGTTTAGGCCACAAAAGGGTTTTGAGTTTAATCATTTATTGACTGGAGAATTACACTTAATGGCCTAATGGGAGCTATGGGCACTGGATAAATACATTTTGAGAAAAAGTTAACTGTAGAGCACTAGGTAAGAAGTCATAATGGGTTAAATGTGAAGGAGAGATGAATAATTACATTTACTGTTTTTTTCACTGGTGTAGTTTGGGACTAATGTGATTGACCCCTCTGTGTTGTGTTCATAGTTAGAAAGGAAAATGGTAGTCATAAATAAAATAATAGCAGTGCCATGTCATTCTGGTTGCTAAAGGGACTGTCTCACCACAAAATCAAGTTTTTTAATTATTCTCAAAAAGCGTCAAAAACTGGCTATACATTGCATTTGAAAAGTTTGTTTCTAAAGGGGACCATTTACTATTACTTCTGCTGCAACTGAGCGCTGACTTCCTGTTGGGGTGACTCTTTGAGTGAAAAAAAATGTCTAATGTTGACATCTCCTAAATAAAAACATCTATCTATCTATCTATCTATCTATCTATCTATCTCTCCAAAATGAATTTCACAGAAATTGCCATCTAGATATATATTATAGTGACATATAAATGATATTCATATTTGTGCTTCTATCACTTTAAACATGGTTCCCTTAAAGCACCAACACACTTTCAAGATCTTGAAGCATAACTGTGTGTTTATAACTGTAATACTGCTTAGTTTCAACAGCGTTCTGTAATACAATGATCTGTGTAGCAACAGCAATCTGAAGTGCAAGGAGCCTGTTTAACCCTTATTCCTTCACAGAGCTTTGAATACATCAGAGTCTTGCTTTGCATTTGCTGCTGATTCTTAAGCAGATTTATATTTTACAGAAATACTGTATTCATATGGATAAATTTGGAAAGTAATTTCCTCCTGTATAAAGTTCTTATTCTTTCTTCTGCAGATTAGGAATATGACTGTGATGATACATCAGCTAGAAAGTCTAGATAAGAACAATGTCCTTGCCATCCGCCGAGAAATTGTAGCTCTGAAGAACCGTTTGAAGGAATGTCAAGAGCACAGCAGTAAAGAAAATGCATATATCCCAGCTGGTGAGCAATGCTTTCGTCCGCTTTAGCAGATAGTGAAGAGGCAAAGAAGGAGGAAGTGGAATACAAAGTATAAAGAAAAAAATGAAAGACACCAGTGTAGCTGCACTTTATTTTAGTCTTTCCTAATTTATCTCTTGTTACATATTAATTTCCTCTAGCACAGATCATCATAGCAGATAGATAACAGGGGCACAAAGAGCTGAAAAGCTTCCTAATAAATCAGTTTGAATCACTGTTTTCCTCAAATTCAATTAATATTTAACTGAATGCATTAGCAAGGTTAGCATATAAAAATAATGTGCATTTCCTTAGGCTGTGAGAGTGTTCGCCTCCTTACATACGCTCTTGGTACGGTTCCTGTATTTTGCTCCAGAGGCTGCACTGTACAGGTCATTGAGTAATGAAAGTATTTTCAATGTTTGCAAGTGAGATTACTCTATTGATTTTCTCTGAAGACTGTAGAAAAAAAAATCTTAGTAGGATGAAATATACTAGTAATATACCAATGCCGGGAATAATTTGTACAAAACAATCCAGGAGGACTATGTTCCCATTTCCACATTCAGTTAAATAGGCCATAATGTGTTTTCTGGCATTGGATGGTGTGTTATGGTGTATCATGGCATAGTAACGATCACTTTATGTATGCCGGAATGGGGCCTATCAATCATTTCCTATAGTAAGGGAGTAGAGTATAAAGTTCAGCAGGTACTTTCAGACACGTCGTGCATAATTGAATTTTGGAGAAAGATTCCACTATTGAAAACAAGAACACAGATCAGTCGGTCTAGATGGTTTTCAGTCATCCAACTATCTCTACTCCAGAAGCTCTCTGGGAAGTTTTCCGAATGCACTATTTCCATGATTTATACCTGAAAATGTAAATACAATTTTATAATAACATTTCTTAAAAGGATATGGAAGGTTTCTGGATTTCTCTTAAAAACTGTGCCTAAAATCTAACCAATTGTTCATGCATACTGTAGATCTGCTCAACTGCAGCATATGCAGACACATACTCTGGAGGGCTGGATGTGCTGTGTACTGTCCTAGCCTATCAGGGAACATGTCTCTGCAGCATCTTTTCTGAGACGTTGTCCCTGGTAGGCTAGGATACTACACTGCACATTTCGTTATACAGACAATACTTAGGCAACATGTTTTTACGAAGTTTAAAGAATTACAGCTTTATTAAATTGCGATTCGGCCCATTGAATAGGGCTCTATATAAGCACAGAGCATATTTTTTTCCAGAAGTTTTTAGTTCGTGAAGACCTTGCTTTTGGATAGAAGTTCACAAACTAAAAACAACTGTAAAAATAATATGCTCTGTGTTTATCTAGAGCCCTATTCAATTGGCCAAGTCGCAATTTAATAAGGCTGTTAGTCTTTAATTGTATTATTATTTAAAGTTTTCCAAAACAGCATAATATAAATATGACACTTCAATGGTCGTTTAATCTCTATGGGCATCATTCAATTGCTATTTGGCCAATTGAATAGGGGTCTAAATAAGCACATAGCATATATTTTTTAAAGAAGTTTTTAGTTAGTGATAACCTTGCTTTTGGATAGATGCTTACTAACTAAAAACTTCTTTAAAAAATATATGTTATGTGCTTATTTGGAGCCCTATTCAATTGACCAAATCGCAATTGAATGAGGGCCTAAGTATCTTAAAATTTTTACAGGATTAGGTAAACAACTTTTTGCCTCATTTTATATTTGTCAGTACAATATCACAATGCAGAAAACTGCAAAAAGTATGTTTTAACCCACCTGCATCTATATAAGTAAAGAGTTGGGGTTTGCAGATAACCCTTTAATTTAAGGAAAGTTACATTTTTAATATCTAAATCTTAATTTTTTCCTGTTTTTAATAGCAAATAAAAAATCTGAATAAAATGATTATTCTTTTTCATTAAGACAAATGAAATACTCGGGCTGATGTTTTTCTTTTTCCCCCATTCAGGTACCTGTGGTCATGGCGGTCTGGTGAATATCAGCAAGCCTTTTGTTACACAGCTAAATTATCGAGGCTTTCCCCATAAACATGGTGCCTGGGGTAGAGATTATTCTGTCCTTAACGAAGACAAAACTGCCTACTGGGTTGCTCCTCTGAATACAGATGGAAGATACTTGGAGTTTTATCGATTGTATAATGTTTATGATGATTTACTCTTGTACCGACATTACAGGGAGAACCGAGTTGTGTACGGGCAAGGCAGTGGTCATGTGGTATATAACAGCTCCCTCTATTACAACTGCCATGGTTCAGGTGACATGTGCAAACATGATATAAATACAAACACCCTGGTTCTTAGGAAAAACCTCCCAAGTGCTGTGTTTAACGACCGTTTCTCGTATGCTGGTGTATCTTGGCAGGATATTGATTTTGTTGTGGATGAAAGTGGTTTGTGGGTCATTTATTCCACAGAGGCAAGTACAGGTAATATCGTTATCAGTAAAATCAATGAAACCACACTTCTAGTGGAAAATACTTGGCAAACAAGACAGTATAAGCCTGCTGTGTCCAATGCCTTCATTGTGTGTGGTGTGCTGTATGCCGTCAGGCCCGTGAACACTAGGAAGGAAGAGATATTTTATGCATTTGATACAAGAACCGGAGAGGAGAGCAGATTAAGTATCATGATTGATAAGGTTTTGGAGACGATTCAAAGTATCAATTATAGCCCTGCTGACCATAAATTGTGTGTTTATAATGATGGCTACCTCCTGACTTATGCATTGGAATTTGAAGCAATCCCGAGCTAAGACTTCCAACCCCAATACAGAAATGCTTCATATGATTGTGAAATATGTAGTAAACTAACAACATTAACAGCTATATTTTTAGAAAGAAATCTTAATTTTAGCAGACTAGAGCATGGGTGGGCAAGTTCGATCCTGGAGGGCCACACGCTTTATTTTATTATTATAATTAATCTTTATTTGTATTGCACCAACATATTCCATAGCGCTGTACAGGGGATAAGGACAAGGAATAATACAATGTTAACAAACTGCAGAAAAATGGAGGGCCCTGTTTTGAGCTTAGAATCTTTGCAGGAAGTGCTTTTTTCCAAAGCACCCTACAAGATTGAAAACTCGCTACTTACAATCTAAACTTGCCAGGTGAGTCAATCACTTCTTCCGTCATCATAATTGACGCAATAATATATATATGCACAGAAAGGATATCTTCAAGTCAACGCTTGTGTGTGGCCCTCGAGGACCGAACTTGCCCACCCCTGATTTAAAGGTAGGCCAGAGCAGCAAAAGCAGGACTTTAAATGTGTTGGTAAATTGAACTTTCTTCAGTTGATACCAAAGTCACAGATTTCCATTAATACAAAGAAGAAAAAAATCCACAACATGCCCCCCTCAGTCTCCAGGCTATCAAGCAGTGCTTTAGAGATCCAATATGTTTGTGGGTGCCAAAATGAAAGATTTGTGTGTATTAAACAAATGTTAATGTTGTTAGATAGTTACGTACTTCCTAGTGCAGTTTATCCAGAACCATTATTGATGAACAGATAGTGTAGTTCTGGTATCATACAGATTGCAATGGCTTTAGAAATGCATTATATTGTATGCCATATTCTAAGTAAGCTTTATATTGCTGATAAAATCATATCATCCTGAAACAGCATGCGATATATAACAATGCTTTAATTCAAATTAAACATGAAAAATTGTGTGAATAGAAGAATCATCTCTTGCTAGTAATTAAACAATGTTGCTACACCACAATGGCAGCTGGGAGGCTTTACATATGCCATTTTGTTTCCTGTTTTGGTTTAATATTCCATTAGTGGATTATCGCTCTGCAGAATTTAGTTATTCATTTGGCTCTATACTGGTTAAGCTAATTTTGTGCCAAAGCTCTTCATTTTGTGTTTTGCATTTATTTGGCTTGGACTTCTAGTTCCAGACAGATGGACAGTTTTATGAATAAGCCATTTCATTCAAGAGGCCAAATGTTAGAGAATTTGCCATATTATTACTTTCCAACAAAGAGTGCCGATGAATATATTTTGCTAATACATGAGTGTATAAAAATAGCAAGTATTAATTAAATGTGTAAGACATTATTTTTTGTCTATATATTTGTCTATATTTTCATCGACAAAAAAGATATTAAAATGCAATAGCACGGAGTAAAAATTATTTTAAAAAAATGTTTATTTAACAAATAATATATGTTTTTTAAGTTTTCTCTTAAAGTAACACAGCAAAGGTCCACAATTAAATAAATGCAATTGTGATTGGTTATTATTACAAGATATTTTAAGTTTGATATTTTCAGGATGAACACAGGACAACCCCTTCTCTAATTCTCATTATCTTGGGCCATTAAATAATAGTGAGAGTGATAAAGAAGATGAACATGCACCTTTGATATAAATATGCATAATGACACAGACTTTAATAATTAAGCTTATTGGTAACGATTATCATTTACACAACTTGGCATGTCTGATCTTCTTTAAACCACCCCATTGTGAGAGTAAAGTAATGGCTCAAGATAAGGAGAGTTAGAGAGGGAGGTCTAGATCGTTTGTGGCTACCTATCTTACTTTCAAGCTCAATTAATTAACACTTCAACTCAATATGTGTAACAATAACCAACTGGAATTATATTTATTTGCATGTGTAATGTTCATTTCTCCAATATATGGCATTTGTGTTGTGCCACATTACAAGGGAGAGAGATTCCTGTCTCAATTTGCCGCTAATAGACATAAATACAATGCAATGATGGGGCAATTGTCTTTATGTGTTTCTTCTGGCATCTGTCTATTTTATGCCAGACATAAAACAAAATGTTCATTGTTGCATCTGACAAAACAGCTATTACTTTTGAGAATTGTTCTTCAAATAAAGTGAGAGGAAGCCAGGTCACTAACCCCTTCGGTCCCAGAGGGCCCGTGGATCACTCAGCCCCTTCAATGACAGTTGCCAGAGCTCAGTAGATTGTGGTGACAATTACCTCTATGTATTCGCAGACATCTGTCACTAAGCTGTACGTGAGCGTTTTATTTCAATCTACAGCCATCTATCTGTTCATTAGAATTATGTTTCAATGCTTAAGGCCTCATTTGGTAATGATACATGTTTTTTCTTTATAGCTTAAACACTCTATCATGCAGTTTTATTCTGATATTCTATTTAGTAGATTCAGAGATGCGCACCTTATGCTAACATTCATTTTCACCATTAGGTATGTTTTGCAATAAAGTAATTTCTTTTTTTTAAATCTTTTTTTACATCATTTTCATCATTTTATGCACTGTGTCATAACATACAGGAAATTATCTGAATATTGTTACTGCCACCAAACAGAAATAAATTACTTATGTATGATATGACTCTCTAAGCGTATTTTGTCATTCAAAATTCATAATATACAGGATTTTAGCAAACTTATACAGTTTAGCAAAATGTTCCATTCAAGGTTGCAATGGCCTCAGCAGAGCACTTACCACTACCTGTGAAGCTTAGTCAATCGAAGGTTTAGAGCAGAAAAAAAAAGGAAATTAAAAAGTGACAGCGCTGGGGCTCCAAACAAAAGCAGGCCCCAGTGCATTGCACCTCTTGCACCAGCGGTAGCTCCGCCACTGGTTTAGAGTTCCATGAGGACTGTGATCATATATTTACAATATACTATTTTAGAAAATATGCAAACTGTTTTTAGAATGGAAAATAAAATATTACAGCCTCAAATCCATTACCTTTTCTGTGCAATTATGGTGTTATGGGATCTACCCTTTTGGTTTCTGGAAATCAACTTTCTGAGGTGGGAGGGATATATAAAACAAAAGGTTTTTTAACTTGTTTTAGACATTCAAATGTGATATCAGATTTACTATTGTACTACTGTACTACTGTGGGGTGGAGGGCTTCTATCGCTCTTTTGCCCACCATATATTAAATGATTGTTGTGGTGAACTACCTACTCATAAGGTCCACAACACAAGCTGGGATCCCGCTCCTCGCTGATGATAGCCAGTAAGCTTGATGTGAATAGGATTCCCACCTTTTGTATAATCCAACCTTGGCTTTGTATAAAAGCTGTGTAATACAGCAGGCATAAGCTTAAAGGTAGCCATGTTTAAAATGGTCTATGGATTGAAGAGCGAGGCATTTGTGGGCACATTTGCATGTTACTGCTCAGTTTCCCAGAATGTAGTGTGCTAACTGTTTTTCTCAGAATTCTGAGCTGGAAACAGGTTTTTTAACTGGTTTTAGACATTCAAATGTGAACACATGTACTATTAATTTACTATATATATATATATATATATATATATATATATATATATATACAGTATATATATATATATATATATATATATATATATATATATACACATATATACTTTTTAACTCCCTACATTCCATTACCTACCAAAACTGTCAACTGCACCTGCAAAACATTTACATAATCCATCTTTTCTTACCCACTAAACAACCGTATATCACTACTAACTGCCCTAACTTTTATTAGGTGCTCCTTGCTCCAGCCTACACTCTCCAAAAGCTTTCTGGAATTAAACCTCGACCATGACTTTACTGCAAAAATAGTTTTGTATGCAAAAAGTAGTGTTGTGGAGACTCAACTGTCAAAAGTTATATTGTGGACACGCTCTGTGTAGATCAGGGTTGCAGCTCCCTCAGAAATGACGAATCCGGTCACTCATGAATGCCAAGAGCAAAAATGCCAGAGGCTCAACTCACTGCTTACTCTAGCAGCATGACTGAAAGGAAACAAAAGGCTGAACATGGGACACTGTTGAAACATACACTTTTATTCTAATATCTTTAAAAAGAAATTTTTAAAGTTAAACAAAAATTCATATGAACTTATAGACTGAAAAGAAAGAAACATTTTTATGTGTTTCATGTCAACCAGAGCCACTTCATTAGACGGCAATAAAATGTGAAGCCTGGCAATGGTGTTTGCCACACATTGCGAGCCTCTCCCCCCTCTAACCTGTCTGCCTTGCGATGGGCACCTATCACAGGCCTCGCAATGAGCGCCTTCGGCACCCATCGTAAGTCTATCAATGAGCTCCTTCGGCGCTCATTGAGAGACCCCCCCTCTACCTCTCCCACCCTCTACTTGACGGATGGTGCTCATTGCGAGCCGCTCCCCCCTCTACTTTACTGGCCTCGTGATGAGTGCTTTAGTCGTCCATTGCGAGCCTCTCCCCCCTCTACTTGTCCCACCCTCTACTTGACGGGAGGCACTCATTGTGAGCCTTTCCCCCATCTACTTTACTGGCCTTGCGATGAGCGCCTCCTCTCCCTCCCCTGTGTCTCTCTTACCCCTCCTCTCCCTCCCCTGTGTCTCTCTTCCCCCCTCCTCTCCCTGCCCTTTGTCTCACTTCCCCCTCCTCTTCCTCCCCTGTGTCTCTATTCCCCCTTCTCTTCCTCCCCTGTGTCTCACGTCCCCCTCCTCTCCCTCCCCTGTGTCTTTCTTCCCCCTCCTCTCCCTCCCCTGTGTCTCTCTTCCCCCTCCTCGGTCTCCCTCCCGTGTCTCTCACCGCCTCCTCTCCCTCCCGTGTCTCTGTCGCACGTAAGACCGCTTGTGCACGCATGTTTGTGCGCCCGGCCTCCCGCCTGCCCGATCGTGCGGGCGCACGCCCCGGTCCCGGCACAATGCGCATGTGCCCTTATAACCGAGGACAAAGTATCCAGCCTACTATCAACCTCTCGCCTTACTACATGTCCTCTGGATCCTATTCCATCTGAGCTAATCCCTCCCCTCTTTACTACACTTACCCTATATCTCATACATCTCTTCAACCTTTCCCTAAATACTGGCACATTTCCATTTCACTAGACACAGCAGTGTCATACCAAGTACAAATAGGGACTAAGTAAGCTTTTGGGGTCACAGAATATCTGCCCTTTTCAGTTCAGGAGGAACCCCTTCTGGAAAATAGGGAATCAATCCAATGTTTCTTTTATTTAAATATTTTCTCGTAGTTTGTTTATATTGTATTTTTCCTTGTTCTAGTCCCCTGTACAGCACTACAGAATATGTTGGCGGGTTACAAATAAAGTTAATAATAATAATAAAATAAATATTTTGTATTGGTTTTAATGTGCCCCTGTCAAGTGTTTTCATTAAAAGTGTTGTCAAATATTATTTCCTTAGTTATTTTTGATGTCTGATATATTTGTGTGTTCAAGCACCATCTATGGAATTTATTCAGCCAGAATTACTTTCCCTTTTGACATATTCAGTATGCATTGTGTTTTAATACACCCTAATAAGGCATATCACACATGTAATACTAGTTATTCCACAACTCCACATATACAGGAAACTGAAGAGCATTCAAATATAACACTGGTCAACGCAATTTTTCTGGCATAAGGTTTTCCAATGGTTTTAACATAATTTTCCAAATCTGGCATCAGTTTTTGGCTATCACATCAGGTTTTTGAGATATGAAAAATTTCATTTTCAATAAAAACAGCAAATGTATGATCATATACAAAGAAAGTTGTGAAAGTGGCTGCATATAAATGTGTGTGAATGCATATTACCATGTAAGAATTGAAATGTTAAGATAAGAAAAATATGTACAAAAAGGTAAATTGACAATAGTAATGTTACACCTGCATAAACTACCTCTTCTTTGACTATCTCCGATGTACAGCTTGTGGAATGTCTCTCATCAAGGACCAGCAGTAAACTGCCATCATGTTGGAGTCCCATCGGCCTTGGTAATGTTCTTACATAACTTGAACATATATAGCTGAAGCAGTCTCCAGTGTGATCAAGAGCTTTGACAAATTGCTTCATTAACCCAAGTTTTCGGTGCACTGGGGGAAATACAATTTTATTCCTATCAACCAGAGGCTCATTCTTGATGTTCTTGTCACCAAAAAATCAAACTGATTCTTGGTGGCCAGGTCTTTTTCACCCAGTGTTCTAATGTAGCCCTGCTGTCCCAGTAGCACAGGAAACAAGGGTATTTCGTGTTACCGCCTTGCTGCCCCAGCAGAAAATTGACCATTTTCAAATAAACAAATTACACATCCATGAACATGGCATTCCAATCTATTCAGACTTGTCTTGATGTTGATATACTCTTCTTTCATTTGTACATAGTGTGCTATTGGGATGGAACCATATATATTTCTGTTGTGCAGTAACACACATTTCAAACTCCTTTTACTACTGTCAATAAATGTCTCCATTTACTTGAATCATATGCAGGCAGTCCCATATTGAGAAGAAGCCCTTCAGCATCATTACAATAAACAAGTTGACCATCTGAATGGAAGTACTTTTGCAGTGCTGCTTCTCTGTTACGATAAAAGGAGACACTAGTGCCAGGTCTGAGTAGTCCTTTCTCTTGCAGCCTGGAAGCCAACAATTCAGCAGACTGCTTTGGCAAATACAAATATCTTACCAGATCATTCAATTCAGGCTAACTAAACTGAGCAATTTTTTTCAAATCTGCAACAGATGGCGTATATTCGGTCAGAGCATCATCCTCATCATCTGTAGAAGCAGGTAAACTGAGGATTTCAGCATCAATCTCTGGTAGCTCAGTAAATACAGCCACAGGTATTTCCTCACAGACTGGTCATCTGGCAGTTGGGATATCTGGGTATTGTAAGTGGTGTTTGTTTGTTTTATTGAAACCTTTTACATTGACAAGGCAGAAGTAGCAGTCATCCACATGGTTTGTTGGTTCTCCAAAACCATTTGCACACCAAACTTCAGCTTAGCATTCTTTCCTTCAGACCATGATCGCAAAGTTTCGAAACAGGTTTTGCACACTTTGTGAGGAGCCCAATTTTTGTCCTGGTCTCCCAGTCGTATTTTAAAGTAGGCAAGATGCACCTTCTTGATAAAGACATTGATGTTGCGCCTTTGATCCTGCAAAGGGATGCTGCCACAGATGTAGCAGAAGATATCTGCGTCATTACTGCATTTCCTGCTTTCAGATGTTGTAGCCATTGTTAGATCACGACCTGCAAATTCAAAATATTACATACACATGAATATCTACATAAAATCATATTATAAACACACTATCCTACAAATATAACACCATATTTTATCCTAAAGCAGTCAGTGACAAAGAGTTAATTTCGGGTAAAATCAATGAAAATGGGGTATGCCGATAGCATACAAATGAGATGTGATAGAGCAAATCTGATTTGGAATCAGCACCCTGAGATTAGTCTAAAACAGCTGGCAAAGTCCAGGCCAGAAAAAAAAAATGTTTTTCTTCACCAGTGTGATATAGTCTTAGCGATCTGCTTAAAGATCTCATGAAACAGGTTAGTGCAGTTTGGTAACTCACAAATTTACAGAACTACACAAAAAATAAAATAAAATTACGAGGGCTACGCATACAAATAGCACTAGCATCTAACCTTATTGACCACACTTTTATGGAAAAACAGACCAATTTCTTAGTGTTCCTTAAATTTAATGAATTTAATAATAGAGACAGAACAACACAATCTGAATTTGATCAGTCAGAAATTTAATAAAAGCCAAAAAATACTGAGAATTTAATCATGTTATCATAACTAACATTTAACAGGGTTTTGTTAGAATTTGTCCTGGCGAAGAACTACTTACTCTTGGGAGGTAAGTGAATACACCAAATCAAAGGTACTTCCCCCTGTCTTCCAAGCAATGCAAACATATTCCTTGGGAATAAGGTGTAGGAGGCAATTTGCATTTTTAATGAGTCTCTGATAGACTTCACAGAACATGTATTATTCGGTAGATGCTTTATAGATGATATCATTGTATTGTGGACATGGTCTATACAGGATCTTATCAAGTTCATAGAGATTTTCTACAAAAATATTCTAGGATTAAGGTTCACATATGAGACCCAGCAGTCCAAGATAGTATTTCTGGATTTATACTGAAACATAGCTCAGATCATATTAGCTTGACAGAAGAATGGCTTCCCTAAGGAAAATAATTGAAATGAACAATTGATCAGATGCATTTTAACCTATAGCTGTGCTTCTGAGAAATTTGGAAGAAATCTCTCAAAACACTTAAATTTACTTGCATCTGATGGTGATATGAGGAAAGTAATAATGCTGTATGCTTCAATAACTTACAGAAGGGGCATCAACCTAATGGCATGCTGGTGCACAGTCACTTTCAAGAAAAGACGACACACCTGGCTGAAACCCACCAAATGATGTTACAGGTGTGGCCATACACACGCACGCACACATACAGTATATATATATATATATATATATATATATATATATATATATATGTATATATATAATTTTGGAGTGTCTTACCTAGGTCATTATAGCATAGATAACAAAGGCCACTATCCAAACTCTATATACACAGAAACTTACTTTATAAAGTAGAAAAAAATAAAACAGGTTTGTGTTTTTAGTAATTGTTTTCTTATCTCATGCTTTATAGATTGTGCAAATTTAATTAGAAAAGTAATCACAAGATTATAGCAGCGTATAATGCAGAAACAGGTTTAAGCGAAATGCCTGGTATAGATATATGACTATCCTGAATATAATAGAACTAAGCAATAATAGGATTTGAGAGTTTAAATAAAAGGAAGACTAAAGTTACTAATCTTCTGACAAATTATATATTTCCATGAAACATCTCAGCTGAAGCGATCAAGACAGTGGAAAATTAATATATGAAATAAGATTCATAATTCCAGTGTTCCGAACAAAAAATGAGAATGTTTCTGGGTTTTCTATCATACATTTGGAACCTACAAAAGAGCATTATGAAGAACAGCCCAAATAAATTTGCTCTGGATGGAAAAAAAAGTAATTTTCTAAAAAAAATTATCCCTTTGCTGCAACACTCTAAATAAAGCCCTTAAGACATCCAGCATATCCAGACTACAAATCTACTAACAATATCAAAGGCTGCTCTGAAAACAAACTGAAAAGCCTTTGGGCACATGCTTGTAAAAAAAATACTGTCAATCCATGAACAAAACATTTTAATCACATTAAAATGAAAACTCGGTGTTATTTCATGCCCTGGAGTTACTCATCCACTGCAACTCACAGTATAAATGATAAATGTTATACAGAGCAATTAATCCCAGTACTTTTGAAATGAAAAAGTAGATTCTCTCTCTCTCTCGTTCAGCTGGAATTTTGTTACCTGGAGCAGAGTTGCTTCTCTCCACCCCTACTAGGTGCATAGGGGTGGGAGTTCATCTGTACGGGAGGCTGTCCTGGTTGGAGTCTTTACTTATTTATTTTCCTGCAGCAAAAAAGCTCATGTATTTTGTAATACAACAAAAGACTGTATGACAATTAAACAAAAATGAGTACATATATCATATGCTGCTGGGCTTTGCTTTTACAGACAGTGCCCCCAGAGCTATTATCACGACTTTAGAGCGCCTGACAAAACCGTGCCGACAAATGCACGCCAACAAAAGTGCGCCCGACATTTGCGCACAGTAGTTGAGGTAAGGTGGGCTTAGGGGTGTTAGCTTGACAGGTTTCAGGGTTGGGCTAGGGGGGTCTAAGGGTTAGGGTTAGGCTAGGTGTTTTAAGGGTTAGGGTTAGGCTGCGGGGTGTAAGGGTTAGGGTTAGAAGGGTTCATGGTGTTAGGCCATACCACTTGTGCCCTTTCGTCTGCGCCCATTTGTCTTTGACTTTTGAACTGCGCGCTGCTGTTGGCGTGCTGTTGTTGGCACGCATTTGGTGTGCAAGCTGAATTCGGGGTGCCCCAGAGCTCCTATCTGTGACTGACACTGGAGTGGAGAATAGTGATTGTCACAGAGATCGGGTGGTGGTACTAGCTCCCAGGGCAGGCTTTGTCTCAGGCATCCCAAGAGAAATATGGTTCTCTTCACCAATAAAATATGTTCATACCAATGAAAATGAGAGATAGGGTAAATTATTTTTTTTCACATAGGACCCACTTGTTAAAAAAACAGTTCTATGAACACACTAGATTACTCTTTTTTGGCTGTAAAGTGACATCTAGGCTTTTATGGCCCACAGAAAGGTATAGTGCATCTGTTTGATTTTATCCTGTGTTTTTTTATTAATGTGAATCAATATGTTTTAAATTTGCTTCACAATGATATGTCTTCTTGTTAATGTCTAAATGAATCTGATGTTCAAAACATTTTGATATTCTAAAGCAAGCCTTGTATGGTTTCATTTCTTTAAATAGGTTTTATTAATTTATTATCCAATAATAATATGTTCCTTATGCAAGAATATCAATGAAACCCCCATCCTACCAATAGGTGGCTCTGCTATATTTGCCGCATTTTATGTCCTTTTGTGTCCCCAAGCTTTGCACAGTGGTAAAATCTAAAATACTTTTAGTACAAGAGAAGAAGGATAAAATGATCTCTGTATAAACTAGCTTGAAATGTTGATTTAATCTGCCATTTATTTCAAAATAATGTATCTGTATTTAATTTATTTATAAGGAAACATGTTTTCATAAGATTTAATAGGCCCAACTAGATGGATGATTATAATGGATGATTATAACAGACTTTGACATATATGAGGAATTCTTAAATCCCTTTGCTGTATTTGTGGTTATTCCTCTTATCTGCCCTATCTCCAAACTAATAGTTTTGCAAATTACCCCTAATTATTTAATCCTTTACTTTCCAGTTATGACCCCATGCTCTATTGCTACTCTTTTAAAAAAAAAAAATACTGGAATTAAATGTATTACTTCCCTTCATATAAAATAAGGTTTCAATCATGCTATCTGTGGACTCAAAACTGCACCTAAAAAAGGGCATCCGTTTTATTGGATTGCTTAGAATACAAGTAAAATATCTGTACTAAGTGATAATCATATACAATCATATACAAACCTAAAATTCATTGTATGGAACCTAGTGCTGTCTCTGGTATTCTACTGGCAATTTAATACCCCCAAAAATCTGTCATGCATGTATACATTATAAAATGTAAACTAATGCACAGCCTCTAATTTATTCACTTTTTAGATGCAGTTGTGCTGCAGTGGAATCTTTTGGGGCCTCATTCATTTTCAGACTAGTACATAGCAAATGTATTTCCAACTGTTGCAGCTTTTTCAGTAATTTTACACATGTATTCCATTGCCTTCACTTGTAATATTACTTATCTCACCTGCAACTCATAAACCTATGTCTTGTCAGTAAACGTTACAAGGCTTAGGATTACACAAAATGCTGTGAAGAAGTAATATTATGTTGCTCAAACCCCACTGCCACTAATAAGAATCCCCAGGGATTCCCTCCATGCATTCCCCACTCTCACCCAATCCCCAATACATACAACCATGGGGGTTTATTGTGACCCCCATGGCATTTAAAAATGAAACCCATGCACAGAGCTCCTCAAAGTACCTAGATGTTAACTCCTACAATGTGGGTCCCTAACAGACACCTGTGATACATATAGTTTACTCCTATGCGACTGGACACTCGTGGCATCAATTGACCAACTAGCCTTGGAGGTTCTTGTTGGACCACCATAGCACCTATCTAATTATTATATGCCTTGTAGGTCCTTCCACAAACTCCATTGGCCCTTCAATGAATTCTCTATGCCACGAAGGTCCTATAACCATATAGAAAAATAAATACCTACAATTGTCTTATAATCATCTCCTATTGTATGTGTTCATGAGTAAGGCTCTTAACACCTGTATCTGTATGACTAAATAAGTATTCCTATATGACTCACATTTTCAACAATCTCTTGTTCAGCATAAAAAAAATGAGAACAATGAATACGCTAGACTTAAAATTAACATACACATACAACTGATAAGAATGGGTAAAGGTCCCTACTTGAAATAGCTTAATATACTTGAAAAGCATAATAAGAAAATAATAATAGTTATAATATTCACATTTTCAGAAATGCATCACAGTAGCTCTTCTTGGGAAAACATATATATCCTCCTGCACAGAAAAAATATGTGATTGCCTGACAACTATAATGTCTATGTCTTTCCTGCTATGAATATCTGAGACAGACTATAAGAATAAGAATAAAAAAAGTATTTGGAAGAATTGTTATGTGTTAACGGGCACTTATACTCATTTGAACATAACTTTACATTGTTAGACTGCATTACAACTGAAGCAACTGAAACATTGGCATTTACAGGCTTTTTGTGCTAAGTAAAAATATACAATTAAATAGTAAAGAAAAAAATTGTGATCCCACCACTGCTAAGGAATCTGACATTGAGTCCATGCACTACTCTACAGTACACTATTAGCCAGCCCAATAAACCAATAAATCTAAATTAACCCCCTTCTAACTAATTACCACCCACTACACGACCCTATTAACCACTACGCTACCTACCTAACCCCCTAATAAAATCCCTAGCACCCCACAAATCACAGAAATATAAAGTAAAAAAATATTACAAAAAATAACAAAACCTAAATTACAGAAAATAAAAAAAATCAACATTACATAAAATAAAAACACCCCACTACTTACATAAAAATAAAATAAAGCTACTCACAAAAAGTAATAAAACTACAACATAAAATAAACACATCACTATAAAAAATAAAACAAAGACCTACACCAGCAATAAAAGAAAGGGTAAATTATACCACTTACCTTGCCAAAATGCCCCTCCAGAGATGCTGGTCTTCTGTTCTTTGTCCCAGGCAGTGCCCTCCAAAAATGTTCACAGGTCGGTCACACCTGCAACAAGAAGAAACATTACAATTAATACATAAAAATATACAACATGTAATATAATATAACCCTAATAAACCACTTATCCTATCCAAAGTGCCCATCCAGCGATGCCCCGGTCTTCCTTCAGTCCTTGCAGACAGGTCCCTTCCAAAAAAAAAAAACAGATGTTCTAAAGCACTAAAAAAACGAACAGTGCTCCTGGTCAAAATATCGAAATGGCACATTCTGATTGGCTGAAATCACTGTCAATCATATTTCAGCCAATCAGAAGGGGCAAGTGTGTGAGCCAATCAAAATAGGATGCACCCCTATATCCCATTCTGATTGGAGTAGTAGAAGTAACTGTCAGCCATATTTCATCTAATCAGAGGGTGCTATAGCTTGATTGGCAGTTGCATCAGCCAATCAAAAGGTGCATATGCTTGGAGCCAATCAAAATGGCATCCAACACAAAGGGGTGTATCCCATTATGATTGACTGACAGCAATAGCACCTTCTGATTGGCTGAAATATGATTGACGGTTATATCAGCCAATCAGAAGGCGCAAATGCTTTCAGCCAATCAGAATGGGGTACACCCCTGTATTCCATTTTGATTGGCTGAAATCTGATTGACAGTGATTTCAGTCAATCAGAAGGCACCATTTTGGATTTTGTATCGGAGCATGCGCGGAAACCTCCATTTGTGTCTGGGGCTCCTCAAGGGAGGAGCTCCATTAGTTTTCTTAGTTTTTTAGGATGTCAGGATTTTTTTGGAGGGGCCCTGTCTGGAATGAAGAACTGAAGACTGTGGCATAGCTGGAGGGGCATTTTGAACATTTTTGTAATAAGTGTGGTGCTAGGGAATTTATTAGGCGTTAGGTGGGTAGTGTAGGGGTTAATAGGATAGGGTAGGGGGGTTAATAGGATAGGGGTTTACTGGGTACAGTTAGGGTTAAATAGGTCCAGTTAAGATTAAATAGGTACAGTTAGGGTTAACTGTGTCCAGTTAGTATTAAATAGGTCCAGTTAGGGCTAACTAGGTCCAGTTAGGGTGAAGTAGGTCCAGTTAGGGTTATTAGGTCCAGATAGGGTTAAATTGGACTAGATAGGGTTAAGTGGTTAGTGATATGGTTAACCTTCCTGCCGGTATGATTATGTCAGTATTTAGAATGTTAAAGTGGTACCCTTATCCTCCTCTCAACCCCCTTCTCCTCCTCCCTTTCCCCTTCCCCTTATTCTCCCCCTCCATTTCTCCCTTATCCTCCTTCTCCCTTCCCCCCTTCCCCCTTCTCCTCCTCCCTTTCCCCTTCTCCTCCTCCCTTTCCCCCTTTCTCCTTATCCTCCTCCATTTCTCACCTTCCCACTTATCCTCCTCCATTTTATGGCTCGGGGTTACCGCTTTAGGAACAAAAAAATAACCAGAGCCACGCTCAGGATTACCACTAGGAAGGTTTATTAGGTATGGTGAGGGTAAAATAGGGTTAATTACTTATATGGGTTAATTAGTTAGAGAAGGGGTTAATTACATAGAGGGGGTTAATTACTTAGATGGGGTTAATTAATAAGAGGGGGGTTAATTACTTAGATGGGGTTAATTACTTAGAGGGGTTTTATTACTTAGAGGGGGGTTAATTAGTTAGAGGGGGGTTCATTAGTTAGAAAGGGTTTATTACTTAGAGGGGGGGTTAATTTAGATTTATTGGTTTATTGGGGGGTCTAATAGTGTAGAGTAGGGTAGTGCTTAGACTTAGTGTCATGGGGCTCCTGGCGGACCATCATGGCACTTATAGTGTTATTGTGAGGGTTAATTATTGTCCCATAAGGCTCTATATAAACCTTAATGAGACTTGGGGTTAATTAGGGGCTCATGGGGGTCTGTATAGACCCCCATGAGTGATAGGATTATTTTAATTGTAGCGCAGGTCCTTTAAAGGCCTTTAAGGTCTGTTAAGAACCCGCGGCAGGAAATTTTAAATGTTAAAATGCTTTGGGGTCCCGATCAGGAGCCCCGGAGCAAGGGTTAATGCGGGGACCCTCTGGGGTCCCGATGCGGACCCTGCAGCATGTGGGGTTAGTGTTAGTTGCCATGGGAATACTTAAAGCACCCCCGTGGCATGGGGTTAACAATTTGTGTGCCCTTTAAGGACCCGCGGCGAGGGATTTAACATTTTTAAATGCTGCGGGGGTCCCAAATGGGACACCTGCAGCAAGGCATTAATGTGGGGACCCTGCGGGGGTCTCGATTGGGACGTCTGCATCATGGGGGTCATGTGGGGACCCCTGCATCATGGGGTATATGGGGACCCTGCAGCAGGGTTTCATATAGGGAGCCTGGCTCATTGTAAGCAGTAGTTAAGCAGTAGTTACAAGCTTGCATTCGCAAGCCCGGCTCTGCTTACTTTGGAAACCAGGGTTTCCGATTTAAGATCTCAGATCTTCAGAGTTTCGGCTCTAGGGGAATTGGATAGCATCAGAAATGGAGGGGAATGGGAGCCCGCAACTCAGTCGCAGACGTGCGGCCATCAGCAAGCGATTTGCGGGCTTGGAATTGAATGGGGTCCACTGTCTGCCTCCTTCAGACAGAAGGGTTACAAACCCTGTATTATCACCTAGAAAGTAGCCTCTACCATTAGAAAATCTTGGGAACACCTGTTACAATAGAAAACTAAAGAAACAACTTCACATACACCGCTGGTCACCACATACCACCCGGCTCTAGAAGGAATATGCTAAATATTTAAGGATTTACAGCCACTACTAAGAGAGGATGCAGAATTGAAACATATATTCCCCGAACCTCACATTCTTGCATTTAGACAACCACCAAATGTTTCTTTAAATATTTTTTTATTGTGAATATAGAGCGTATAAGCAAGAAAAGCCTTACTTGTGTTCCAGTACTTAACACCAATTCATTAAAGTCAAAAAAGTTTAAAACAGAACTATAACCAGAATAAATTTAAAACATATTATATAAACCCACCACGGGTACCAAAAACAACCTGTTGGAAGGATCTTTCCAATAACTCATATAGACATGTGTGAAGAATACACTTTTGGTCAATCACAATTAATAGCTGTACAGGTTTCCTATGTCTCAATAACAAGACCTTTTATCTGGGGGGCTATAATGTGCCCCACACTCTGGCTGGTAGCCCTGCGGTACAGGAGTACAATCAAATGACATAAATCATGCCCAAAGAAAATATCTAACTATGTACAAACAAGGTCTGATTTTCAGAATCAGAAGTCCCTGTGTCTCATATAGAGACCTTATATCTCAGAGGCTATGGTGTGTCCCTCCAGCTGGCTAGTAGCCCTACAGATAGATAGCCCTACAGATAGATAATGTTATGTCTACATAACCCTGCTCACACTGATTTTTAGAAGTTTGATTTTTTTGTTACTCTTTTGCATCCTGGTTTGGATTGTGATCTTAGGCGGTTTGGTTTCCACTATTTATCTGTAGGGCTACTAGCCAGCTGGAGGGGCACACCATAGCCTCTGAGATAGGAGGTCTCTATATAAGACACAGGGACTTCTGATTTCTATATCAGACCTTGTGGTGTGTTTATATATTTTGTTTTAAATGTATTCTGATTAAAGTTCCATTTGAAACTTTTTTGAATACAGAGAATACAAACAAACAACATCAATGTCTTAAATATACTTCAGAATAAATGATAACAGTAAAAGAAGCACAATTACATTTTTATAACATAACATTTTCCTATTATTATATCTTTTTACTGTAATTATTTTCTCTTTTTTGACATTTTCTTAATTCTAACAATAACAAATCTATGATTATAAACATTTTATATAGTAAATGAATAATATTTCTTAGAACCGTATTTATCTTTTTCTTCTGCTTTTTGTATGTCAGATATTTTACGTAGCAAAACAGAATATTAAGTCTAAAATTGTAAACATTTTATATAGTAAGGGCCTCATTCAATTGCGATTTGATCAATTGAATAGGGCTCTAAATAAGCACATAGCATATTCTTTTAAAATAAGTTTTTAGTTATCTATCCAAAAGCAAGTTTTTCACTAACTAAAAACTTATTTTAAAAAAATATGTTATGTGCTTATTTAGACCCCTATTCAATTGGCCAAGTTGCAATTGAATGAGGGCCTAAGTAAATAGAAGAATTACTCATAAACCTTTTACTTAACTACTTCTGTTTATAAATGGATTTACAGCTTAATAATATTTGTATCTTATGAGAGTTAATAAGCTCTCTGATTTACTTTAGCATAGTTTTAAAATATTGAAATATTAACTGTCCTCTTTTTTTTGGTGAGCCGGACTGTATCCTAAAATTGGATACAGAGGCTGTTCACCTGATTAGCGTATGGAGCAATTAGCGCAAAGAAAATATTGGGGGGGGGGGGGGGGGGTAAAAATATATATTTTTTAAAGTAATGGCATAAGAATGTTTTCAACAGTTTTACAGAGGAGGCGCTTGGTTTAGCTTATCACGTATGAGTCCATTTCTGCACACTCTATTTCGATAATACTTCTTCTTGTTCCGCTTTGTATTAGGGAATTTTTATTTTGTCCCAGGTTGTTTGGAGTTGGTAAGTTCCACAAATAGAGCATCGCTTCACTTCCTCGGGAGTATGAATTGTGTGATGTCTCCCTTCTTTTGATAGGTTAGTTCTAAAAGGGAAACCCCAAGTGTATTTGTATCCTTGCTTTGTAATCACCCTTAAAAGGGGGTTCAGGAGTTTCCTTTTGTATAAGGTAGTGGGTGATAAGTCTGAGAAGATAGCTAGTTGAAATCCTTCAATTCCAGTAACACCATATCTAGCTGCTTTTATGAATAAGACTTTTGTAGACAAATAATGGAATCTGATGATCACATCTCTTGGTCTCTCATTGGAGGACAAAAAACAGCACAATGAAGACAGTTACTGTACCCGAGTTTGGCACCATTTCACCCAGAATAACCCCTCCATCCAAAACTTAAAAATGAAAATACTCAGAGGGAATTTTAAAACTATCCAACAGTGAAAAACATTCGAAATGAAAATGATTACATTTTATAATACTGGACTAAATAGTGATTTAAGTTTTCTATCCCACTATCAACATGTTTTATAATTCACATTTCACAGGCCCCCTGTTCAATTGCTATTTTTCTAATCCACAAACTGTGGAGGAATTTATGGCTCTAAATTATAGCTTTGCTGTGTTCTTATCTAAAACCTGATCTACATATACACATACTGACCTATCAGGACATTATTTACAATGCTAGTCTGT
Organism: Discoglossus pictus; assembly: GCA_027410445.1. Classification (NCBI taxonomy): domain Eukaryota; kingdom Metazoa; phylum Chordata; class Amphibia; order Anura; family Alytidae; genus Discoglossus; species Discoglossus pictus. Next base: position 359,594,023 of record CM050164.1, on the reverse strand, counting down.
GTTTCTTATCTCTGTCCAATGGATTTTTTTACCTTTTTTTTCTTTTTCCTTTTTTTTTTTTAATCCATTTTCCTACTCCTTTACATATTTTTTATCAGTATTGCTTTTTGACTTGATAAAGAGAGGTTATCTCTTGAAAGCTTGTCACTATATTATGAATATGTTTTTTCTAATAAAAAAGGTGCAACTATATAATGCAATACTCTGATCATTCATCTAAATATCTAAATCAATGGACACTCATGGTTACCTCAATCTTTATATATATATATATATATATATATATATATATATATATATATATATATATATATATATACTGCTCCAAACCACTAATGTCTTTGTCTAAATTCTCAATATATATATATATATATATATATATATATATATATATATATATATATATATATATATGTATAACCACAATAGTTTAATGGTCCATATGTGGTAATAATAATATAGTATAATAAAAATAAATCATACAAAAAGCTTTGGCAGCCAGATTTTAAGTACTGGTCATGTAAGTCTGGCCGTCTGTAACCCAGACCCTGTGGCCCTCATTCAATTGCAATTTGGCCAATTGAATAAGGCTCTAAATAAGCACATAGCATATATTTTTTAAATAAGTTTTTAGTTAGTAAGCATCTATCCAAAAGCAAGGTTTTCACTAACTAAAAACTTATTTGAAAAAATATATGCTATGTGCTTATTTAGAGCCCTATTCATTTGGCCGAATTGCAATTGAATGAGGGCCTGTGTAAGCAAGGGGTTCCTTAAGGCCTTCCTATATAAAAAGTGGGGGTAGTGGATCTCTGTTTTACTCCAATGCACCAGAGAGAGGGCTGGGGAGGAGCCTATAAAGCTCCTTCAATTATAGTAGCTGTCCTCACACATTTCTCTAAAATTAACACCTTCCATGTCAATTGACATGTTTGTTTACCCTGCTATTCTTCGCAATCCACACAGCATTGTGAGAAATGTAATCCCTCTTCATTGCAATTTAGTAAATCAGAACTGCTGATTAAAAATAACAGCTAAAGTTAGACACAATTAAAATTTGTACTGGTAAAGTACCATCATGTCATTGAGCAGATAGTGTAAAAATTAGCATGCCCTTATATATGTGTATATTGTAGCTTGCGTCATTTCACTACAACACAGCTAAAGGGCTTTTGCCCATAAAGTATTCTGCAAATTTACAAAGAGGATATAAAAAGCCATCATTTGGAATAAGCACCCCAGGAAATGATTATAAGACAAAAGCGGATCCTGCAGCACAGACCTCCCAGCCCATGCTTCAAAATAATATCTGTACGGCAGTGAGGTCGATTTCATACATATGCATACAACTACATCATGTTTTATCTCTTTCATCCTACACAATAGCTAAGGGGATTATTCGGTTCAAGGCTATGTGCTCTGTTATATATTTTTGACTTCTGAAACAAGCTGTGTGGCACAATCTGCGCCTTTTGACCCTACTCATATTCTGTGCAAGGCCCTCGCAGCCTTTCGTGTAAGTTTGTGTATTGTGTGATGCTTTGACCACCACCAAAAAATTATGCAACACTATTAAGTTTACTGATGATTTTACTTTAAATTATAATACTAAACGAGCACTGAAGTCGTCATTTACAGAATCTTGTTTTTACTGCTAGATTTGATGATGGTAAAATGTTTATAGAAAGTAAAACAAATAAATACAGTCTTTATTTTAATAATTAACATATGTGATTGCTATTTCCTGAAGGTAGTTATTGCATTCTGTAAGCTGTTTGTTTCAGCTGCTTTTACAAGAGGTTTGAGCTTTGTAGACTAATACTATTTCCGTTAGTCTTTTTAAACTCACTGACACTAGGTAAAATACTTTTTTTCATTTAAGATTGTTTCTAATATGCAGGGGAAAAAAGATGGCAACTAGAATTACTAAATTTATTGTAATTCTGCTGCAAATCTTATTTTAGCCTAAATTCATATTTACCCTACTACACCATTCTGAATACTAGCAATATGCAATATCGATTACCAAGATATCAGTAGGGCTAGCTTTAGCATATATTTTTTATTTGTCTGATTTATGCACTCTTTGAAACCAGCACAATTGTTTACCAGTGTATTTTGCTATCAGGCATTATACAGGGATTCCAGCACGTATTTATATGGTGTGAGAGTAGGAAGTCTCTCTGGATTTTGTACTAGTCTCTCAATATCAAAGGTATATTCAAGTGAGGTGGGTTATGAATGCATCCTGTAGAATCCATCTTAACCCACCTAGCAAAAAATGTTTGCATGAAAAAATGCAAGCATTTTTTGCAACAAAAAAAAATGTGCTGGGGGTGATGTTGACACCCCCAGCAATGGCACTGCGCATATCGGGTTCATCATTAAAAAGATGTACCCAATATAAAAGCTGCTGATTGGCTAAAGGAAAGTGTCTGAAGTCGCGTGACTTCCCACAGTAGGGAAGACTTTGAGTGCTAACTGAGCATGCCTGCTCAATCCCCAGGCCAAAACGATACAATGTATTACTTATGCTAATATTCCCTGGGAATTCCAGTGGGTGTCAACATTGAGAGAAAACAGTTTCCGAATGCAAGAAATTCAGCAAACTTCAGGTTAACTGTTTAACTGTTTTCTTTGGTATTTTGTCATGCAATACAATTTTTTTCAGACACTATAAATTCACCTCTATCAGATGCATTAATAACCCAGCTATAAGCTATAAAATTTTATATAGCTCTAATACCACTTGGCTATGAATATATAGTATTGAAAGTGGATATAATTGTTACTTATTGTAACGGTGCAACCTATATAAATTTGATTTGAAACATTTGTTCTCTGTGCTGAATACAGACATTGCTACTATATTAAAAATGCTGATAGATTGTATCATTATGTAACAATAGTCTAGCCAGTGAATTTATATGTGGTAATACACAGTTTGGATTGAGTATTTTGAGTTACTGTCAAACTAAGGACTTTTGGAATCACATGTAAATGAGACACATACTTGAGGTGCTAAGCCTATAATAATTTACAAAGATATTTTTCAACCTTTTTTTCATACCTATTCTTTTTCTTATTGATTATTGATTAGGGATATTAGCCAGATTTGGGGCTTCATCATAGTTGAACCTTCCAGGAGGGAGGAACTCCATGGTAGATCATAGGCTTTCAGATTCTATCTAATTCCTTTGTTTGACCAATTTATGGGTAAAGTTGGTAAATATTATTATCGTGTGTCTGGTCAATTTTTAGTTGTTTTTTAATGCAGAGTTGTTTGCCAGTTGGAAATAAAATCACCTTATTTTTGATATTTCTGTAAAAAAATTGAACACTTTTCACTTACTATTGTCTGTAACTTGTGTTAATGCAAAACGTTATTATGCTGCAGATAAAATCAATTCCAAAGCATAAAATCAGGCTTCATAGCACATGTAGAACTTTTTTTTTCTCAATATTCTTGTTCTATGGTAAAATTAAAACTTTTATCTCCATTCTGGAGTATTTAGTGAATAGACCATTATATATCTGAAAGTTTCTTTATAACCTTCTTTCAATATATAAAATAACTATGAAGTCATAAGGTATTGCTTTTAGGCTAATCTGTCCACACTTTGCTATCATGATGAATCCGATCAGTGCTGGCAATTTTCTCCAGTCTATTAAGAATGCATCAAAGTGACATACCAATCTCAAAATTACCTGAAAGAGCCTCTGTATTTATACCCTGAGAACCAATATAGCTGTTCACCCAAAATTATGTTAAGGGTGAGGCAATGTTCTCCTGAATATCATATTTGGATAACTTAATATAATATTGGAGATATCACCCGTATTTTCACCTTTTTTTACTTTAACCCTCCTGGCTGTATGATTATGTCAGTATTTAGAATGTTAAAGTGGTACATTGAAAAATACTGACATAATATATACACATACATATAAAAAATATACACTTAAGCTTTTTCTATAATTTGGACCATCCCCTACCCTAGCCCCCGCAGAGGACCATTATCCCCTTCCCCCTCTCCTCCTCCCTTTCCCCCCTGTATCCTCCTGCTCCTCCCTCTTACCCCTTCCCCCTTATCCTCCTCCCTTTTAATCACTTGTTAATAAAACAAACACTTTCATAGTTTATTTTAATATTTAAAACATTGAAACTTCAATATACCTTTAACATCAGCCATAAATCATTAATCATTTCCAAGATATTCACTACTATTTACACATTTACTATCACAGTGTGTATTATTAAAAACAAAACACTGAAACTCATATTGGTTCTGACTCTGCTCAATGTAAAGTTTTGCAATAGGTCATCTTACTGTAGGCTGGTGATCTGATTGTTCATTATTTCACATGGTGTTAAAAATGACTATGCATCCACTTTATTAAAGTAATAATACTTGAAATTTGCACTTTCTCTAAAGAGGACACAGTTTGCTTGATTAGTATAAGGAATACAAATGGAAAAATGACACATGGGTAGATACACAGAAACAAATTAGCACGCTGAACATTTAATTAGCATATTAACAGCCCCATTAAATTTGAAGTCTGTAGCAGCATCGTCACACCCACAAAAGCTGCGGGCTTGAAATTTGGCTGCATTACACAGCTGTTAAATTGAACCATGCCGCGAGTTACGGGCCGTCCGCCCCTGAACATGATCAATTATTCAAACCTGTAGTTACGGGTTTAGACGGAACCAATGGCAAATGAGATTGAGAATAAATATTATGTTCTAGTCCATGCGAGTTCCATTATATGCATAAACACATTGATTGCCGGGATCGATATAACACGGAAATTAAACAGAAATAAAAGTATTTATATTGCATATTTGCGAGCTTGAGAATGTTGTGCTATTAGTTTTAATACCAAACATCACTTTCCCTTTACTTGAAAATATGTGTGTATATTTGCATTTACAGTTCTACGAATAGGACTTTAACCCCCTTGCGAGTCCTCTCTAGTACCAGTTGGCTTTTTGGCTCCATTTGCAGGTTATGGGTTTGAACCCCAGTGGATTCGTAGTAATTTAATACCAATTTTTGTACGTAACAGTTACGGGCTTGATAGATTAAAGGATTTGCGGCAACGGAGTTCAGATTTCAGCGCCCGTAGGCATTTTCCACCTGTAACCAGCAGATCATTATCGGGTTGCTTTACGGGGTCAATTTAATAGCTGTAAGTCTTGCTGGCTAAGTTATGAGCTACGGTTTTACATGTTGAGGGAATTTACTAGAACTGTAAGTAACTTATCTATTTACTAGCGACTTGCCCGTCAAAAAATGACGGCAATAAGATTGTAAGGGCGGGAAATTTTGTTGGTGTTCCAAGATGCTTCGGCGCTTCATTGCAAGCCTCGCGTTGAGCGCCTTTGGTGCTCATCGGGGGTTTGCAATGAGTGCCTTTGGCGCTCATTGCAAGGTTGTTGGTTGTTTGTGTGCTATGAGTGTTTTTTTTTGCTAATGCTAATGAAATAATTAAATAATACATCCATATACTTTACCTATTTTGAAGTAATATATGCAGGAAGCATTGTGCAGAAGAGCTGGCAATCTGTTTTGATGTTGCTGCAGTATACAATGTGTGTTTTGAGTGCTGTGGAGGTGCTGTGTAATCGTCACTAATGTGTGCAGTGTGTATTGTAAATAGTGTACGTGCGTGAGGAAAATCCGTTAGGGTAGCTGTGTACTCCCGCATTGTGTAAGTTGGTTTTGTAAAATGGCGCCTAATGTGCGGTACGCGTCTGTGCCTGGTTTGGCGTGCTTGTTCTTGGAACGCGTCCGTCATTTTGGTAAAATCCATATGTGTTTGGTGGTGTTTTACGTCTTTAGAGTGCTGTAGCCTTGTTTTAGTTTTTTTCGGCGACCATTTTTTCTCTCGCTTAGGGGATTTTCGGGTGTCTAAACTCTTCTATTTTGACTTAAATTGAGGTGTAACTTCAATTTCCGCGGTCCGCCCCCCCACTTGCTGTATGTAAGCTTTTTATGTATTTATTGTGTGTATTTATTGTGGTTTTAATGTTTTCATGTGTGCTGGTTTCGGGCAGTAAGGTCGTTTTCTAAGTTCTGCTTCTCATATTTGTTTATCGTAAGTCCATAAATTTTGCGAGGTCCGCAGTTGCTGGACAGTTTGAAGCAAAATATGTCACAAAGAGGACAGATATACTAACAGATATATTGACACTATAGTACCATGCAAAAGTATTCACCCCCCTTGACTTTTTACCTATTTTGTTACATTACAGCCTTAAGTTCAATGTTTTGTTAATCTGAATTGTATGTGATGGATCAGAACACAATAGTCTAGGTAAGTGAAATGAAATGAGAAAAATATATACATAAAACAATTTTTTAGAAATAGAAAACAGAAAATTGGCATGTGCGTATGTATTCACCCCCTTTGTTATGAAGCCCATAAAAAGCTCTGATGCAACCAATTACCTTCAGAAATCACATAATTAGTGAAATAATGTCCACCTGTGTGTAATCTAAGTGTTACATGATCTGTCATTAAATATACACACCTTTTTTGAAAACTCACAGACCGGGCAAGGAGGTAATTAATCAGAGAGGCAGTACAGAGGCCTAAGGTAACCCTGGAGGAGCTGCAGAGTTCCACAGCAGAGACTGGAGTATCTGTACATAGGACGACAATAAGCCGTACGCTCCATAGAGTTGGGCTTTATGGCAGAGTGGCCAGAAGAAAGCCATTACTTTCAGCAAAAAACAAAATGGCACATTTTGATTTTGCGAAAAGGCATGTGGGACACCCCCAAAAATGTATGCAGGAGGGTGCTCTGGTCTGATGAGACAAAAATTTTACTTTTCGGTCATTAAAGAAAACGCTATGTCTGGCGCAAACCCAACACATCACATCACCCAAATAACACCATCCCCACAGTGAAACATGGTGGTGGCAGCATCAGGCTGTGGGGATGTTTTTCAGCAGCCGGGACTGGGAAACTGGTCAGAGTTGAGGGAAAGATGGAAGGTGCTAAATACAGGGATATTCTTGAGCAAAACCTGTACCACTCTGTGCGTGATTTGAGGCTAGGACGGATGTTCACCTTCCAGCAGGACAATGACCCCAAACACACTGCTAAAGCAACACTTGAGGGGTTTAAGGGGAAAGATGTAAATGTGTTGGAATGGCCTAGTCAAAGCCCAGACCTCAATCCAATAGAAAATCTGTGGTAAGACTTAAAGATTGCTGTAAACATGCACATTGACTTTTTCGGTTATTTTTGTCCTATTTATTGTTTGCTTCACAATAAAAAAAAACATCTTCAAAGTTGTGGACATGTTCTGTAAATTAAATGATGCAAATTCTCAAACAATCCATGTTAATTCCAGGTTATGAGGCAACAAAACACAAAAAATACCAAGGGTGATGAATACTTTTGCAAGGCACTGTAGGAAATGGCCCGTCAAAAATTACGGGAATAAAATCGGAAGGCTGCAATGCGAGCTCCGCGCTGAGCAGCCTAAGTCCTGCGCCGCTGGAGATCAGCGCCTGCGCCACTCATCTCAAGGCCTGTAATGGGCTCCTTTGGTGCTCATTGCAGCCTAAGTCCCGCGTCAACAGCTCGCAGTCGGCAGCTCGTCTTGCTTTGCGAGGGCGCAAGTGTGTGACCGACATCGCAAACGTCCCCAACACTGACAACAATATATCTGTTAAATTAACAAGTAACAACATCCCAGCTTTGAAAAGTAATAATGACTATAAAATAATAGTTAAATACTTTTTCACAAACCTTACCATATTTTCTGTGTGTTTAGGAGTGTAGGTACTTGGGCATTCAATGTAAATCATCTGTGAATTGTTTTCTGCTATGAATTTTATCATTACAGCGTTAACAGGAAAAAAAATATTGCAACAGAGGGAAATTACGGGGCTAACAGAAGGTCCTGTTTTCTTTTTAACAACAAACTCCATTAGTTGATAAGATAGGAGCAATGAAAATTCCAGATGGGGATATCAAAGCTCCCCAGTCTTATTCTTTATCAAACAAGATAAAGCATCCAATTTTGCTGCATTTTTTTTTTTTACAAGCAAAATGTCATCAGCATACTCAGACCGACCTCCTTATGGTGCACACTCATGATGAAAAAATCCATTTGTACAGTATCTTTGTAGCATCACAAACACATGGTCGCCTGGTGTTTGAAGTTAACCTTTATGTTAATGACAGCTTCCATTTGCTTTACATTATTTCCATGTGCAGGAACTCGTCTGTTCTAAGCAGAGAGACTAAGATAGTGAACAATAAGCTTTTGTAAATAAAATGAAATTGTGGCACTGTGAGCAGCTTTCCTGCTTTTCTCTGCTAGTTTCAAAAAATAAGAAACCAAACCACTCAAAGTATAAAGTACATTATAAGAGTCTAGCACCAGGAAGTAGCAATGGATTTTGGGTTTTGTGGTGATTGTAGATGGGCTTTCTGCTCCTTTGTTAAAAATAAAATAAAAAACACAGGAAAGCAGTGGTAAAAGGTTAGAAATGTCATCAGAAGTACTATATGTAGGCCAAAATTTCACATGAACCTTATAGTGGTTCAAAGAGACTGAAATAACGGATTCCTCTGGTAAAAGCTTAATTTTGACATCATCACCCTTACTTTTCACTTATTACTCACAAACAATAATTTGGTAATTTAACAGGCCACTGCAATCTTATATTTAAGATGCACTCTTTTGAAGAACTCTGCTGGATAGTACACAAAGTAAAAAAATAAAAAATAATATATATGACTTTTGAGATCCATGAAAGTACCATAAATTTCCTAGATTTGAGTATTATAAAAGAACAGACTGGTGAAATCAGGACGATGACATACAGAAAGGAGACATCGACTAATATGCTATTACACTGGGAAAGCCAGCATCCCAAACCACTGAAAATGGGAATTCCAGTGGGACAATACCTGCGATTGCGCAGAAACTGCAGCAACGTCGATGACTTTAAGAGTCAGGCTAAAAACCTGAAAGAGAGATTTAAATACAGAGGTTATCCGAATAGGATTCTGAAGCGTGCTTATCACAGAGCACTTATGGATGATAGAGATACTCTCTTGTATCATAAAAAAGAGGAATTAAAAGATGAAAAGGGCCTTGTCAGATGTATCATGACGTATGGTAGTCAGAGTGAGAAGATTTTGGATATACTTAATAAATACTGGTATCTCCTAAAAAATGATGGAGTATTAAAGGATTGTCTACCGGAAAGGGCATGCGTAACATATCGGAGAGGACCGAACATAAAGGACACATTAGTAAAGAGTCTTTTTATGAAAGAAAAACCTATAACCAGTTGGCTAAATGGAAAAATCACACAAGGTCTATACAAATGCAGTAGATGTTAGGCCTGCAAATATATAGAACCAGCCAAAGCCTTTGAACATCCAAAAACGGGTAAAAAATATCCACTAAATGGATTCTTCAATTGTCTCTCAACATACGTAATATATGTACTCACATGTAAGTGTGGTATGATATACGTGGGAAAAACAGAGAGACAGATACGTCGACGGATACTGGAGCATGTATACTCCATTACTAAAGAGATGGACACCCCAGTATCGAGACACATACGTCAATGTCAAGGACGAAATTTGGATGGCTTCAAATTCCATATAGTAGATCAAGTGCCAGAAAAGCTGAGAGGAGGTGACCGAAAAATACAACTACTCCAATTGGAAAGTAGGTGGATCTATGATTTGGGGGCTCAGGCACCAAATGGCATTAATGAAGGATTTTCCTTCTTGCCATTCATTTAGTAACTAGAAACTAATACATAAATACAACTTTATATGTCCCTTCAAAGAGATATGGGGTTAAGAAGTACCATACTTACGAAAATACCTTCATCTCAAGAATTTCCCCTCTGGCTAATTTATCTGAACTTTAGAAGAAAGAAAAAAAAAAAAAAAAACATATATATATAAAAGTAATGGTACAAATGTGATGTCTAAAAGTACCCTTAACATTAATAGGAAATAATCTTAAAATCTCCTAAAAACACTAGATAGGCTTTGGGAAGCGGTTACATAGCTAGTGTAGAAGTACAACACAATATGGTCATGAATTGGAAAATATCAGTACAAAGATAATATGACGTTTCTTAAATTTAATAGTTGGACGAAAACAAAAACAAAAACAAAAATTACACAAACTACATCAAATATCATCGTATTTACTAGATGACAGAGATTATCATATCACATTGCATATTATAAACAACAGTGTTTATTTTGCAATAGATATTAAAATAGCTTTTTATATTTACAGATCCCATTGTCCAATACAAACAGAGGTTAGCTACCTAAGAATACCAATGAGATCTATTCATTACCTCCCGTTTAGTTAATGATGTCATCAATGACACGGGTTGGACCAATAGAAGTAAGGGGAGGCGGAGCCTTTACTCTGTGTAAAAGGCCCGCGAAAACTCAAACTTCAGACTGCAGCAGACGGAGCACAAGCCTTGAAAAAGCCCGAGCAGGGCGAAACTGAGCATCAGTCGGCGGCGATACAGTGCACTGTGGCGGCGTTGCATTGTCGTGCCTAGACTGAGTATTGAAGGTTTGGTTATTTTGTCTAAGTGTGGGTTATACTATACCGCGGATACAGGCTGTGCATTATCTGCTATCCTGAATGCGGGGATGTGGTCAGTGTGAGGCTCCCGTTGTTTGTCGGGTACTCCTCTGAAACCTGAGCATTTTTCAGGCATCGTATGGTGGAGTGTGTGCCTCACATAGGGATCGTATTCACCACTAGTGGGCAATTTGGTCATTCTTCCATTCCTTATCTCTGACAGCTAGGCAACACTCACTTAACCATCGTGTTACAGAGTGAATGCTGTCCATTTAATCACTGTACAGGCTATCTGCGTAGCTTTCGATTTTTTAACACTTTAATGGTTTTAACATGTATAGTTTTGTATATGCCCTTATCCCATGATTTTGCTTGCCTAAAATGAGGATATAATTCTCACAAGGGGGACCATATAGTCCTAGACCTATTATAGTCCTAGACTTTATATTGCCTTAGATTTACTTTAACACACATCGTTTTTTATTCACTTTTACATATAGCATTTCAGTCATTTCACTTTATATTTAGCTTCACATTTAGTGTTTCACATCCAATACACACACCAGGTAGGTTTCTTAGATACATACTCATTATTTATCATTTACCTGGGTTTACAACTTAATAATAGATATTTACACGTTTGGTTATTACAATAACCTTCACAATTTGTTATTTTTATTGCATGTTATTAAGCATTTCTTCACTATTACATCCTCACATATATTTCAGATACCCCTTTAAAGGGTTTTCCCTTTAGGAAGCTTACTAGGTACCAAGTGTGCCCACATATGATCATTAGTATCACTATCACTATTAATTTTTCACGCCTATATTTGTCAATATACTAGACCATCTGTCTAGATTTATTTATTTTCCCTCCTTCCTCCTCCCCCCGCTTTTTCTATTTAGCATCATAGGGACAGCATATACATCACACGACGTTATTTCAGTTTTATCTGACCTTAATAAATGTTCTTAGATACTTTTTGTAGCTTATAATCTCTCACTGTATTCCCCCTTTTTTCTTTATTAATCCAGTGTTAAGCACTATACGAGCTATCGTTTAGGGCTCGATTGTAGTCACTCTCAGTGACTAATTGTTTAATATATATATATACACATATATATATATATATATATAAAAATATATATATATATATATATATATATATATATAAATATATATATATATATATATAAATATATATATATATATATATAAATATATATATATATATATATATATAAATATATATATATATATATATATATAAATATATATATATATATATATATATATATATATATATATATATAAATATATAAATATATATAAATATATATATATATAAATATATATATATATAAATATATATATATATATATATATATATATATATATATATAAATATATATATAAATATATATATATATATATATATATATATATATATAAATATATATATATATAAATATATATATATATATATAAATATATATATATATATATAAATATATATATATATATATATATATATATATATATATATATTACCTTTTACATGCAATTATTATACGATTTTCTCCAAATACTTTGAATGCAGAGGACGGTTTACCTGCTCCAGTGTCAGTTAAAAATTCCAGTGCATTCAGTAGAACTATAGGAAAGTACATTTGTTTACAAGGACACACCCTTGAGAGAGAGGACCTGAAAAAGTAGTTGAGTAGTTGCTAAAAATATCATATACAGTAGTTGCTTTTTAACACAGTCCATTTGCAGTCTCTGTATACAATGAGCAAGCAGACTATCTGCCAATGTGCAGTGTCTCTCTTTACAATAAGTAAGCAGTCTACCTGCTGATATGCATGTCTCTCTATACAATAAGTAAGCAATCTATCTGCTGATATGTATGTCTCTGTATACACAAAGTAAGCAGTTGACCTGCTGAAATGTATGTCTCTCTACACAGTAAGTAAGCAGCTTACCTGCTGGTATGTATGTCTCTCTATACAATAAATAAGCAGTTTACCTGCTGATATGCATGTCTCTCTATACAATAAATAAGCAGTCTACCTGCTGATATGCATGTCTCTATATAAAGTAAGCAAGTAGTCTATGATCCTCATTCAATTGCTGCGATTTTCAGATCCAAGCTCACAAGTGGAGGTCGCAGTCAAATTTGCAATTCAATTGGCGTCTTTTTGCGGGCTCGGATCGGGTTACGAGTTACGAGCTTGAAAAAATGTCGGCCGTCCAACTCGTAACTTACACCATCCAAAATCCTTTGATGTGTCACTTTCGCAGGGCTAAAATCGCAAATCGCTATTCAATTGCTCCATTTACCAAACTCGCAAATGTATCCATACTTGTAAACCACAAATGGAGGAGACAATCCTACGTGTACTCAAGAGGACCCGCAAAGGGGTTAAACACCAATTCATAGCACTGTGAATGCAAATAAAACAGTAATCCTGCACTTTAAATTACGGGGAGAACGATGGAAGATATTAGAATTAATTGCACCACAGTCTCAAGCCCGCACAACTGCAAGAAATAAGTTTTATTTGTATGTGTCATTTCAGGATTAAATGATCTTGGGTATAAATGAGTTAGGCCACCCATGTGGACTAGAACAGTATTGGCCTTCATTTTAATAATTCTTCATTTTTAAAGTTGTGCGAGTCCGATTGCATATCGTACCCCCGAACCCGATTGATTGACATGTAACCTCCATATTTTACTTCCGTAATTATGACAGTCTTGTTTTCTATTGGCTAAATTGAAATGGGTGGTTACTGGCTTGTTGAATTGATACGGTTCCCGCCCACAACTGCTCCAAACCAGTGCATGGTTTACGGAGCTACCTTCAGGATCGCAACTCGCGACCTGGAGCAATTGAATAGCTTCGCAAACGGAGACCAAAAGGAGCAAGCAATTCGATCACAGACATGCGGCCATATGCGAGCGAGTTACGGGCCTGCAATTGAATGAGGCTCTATGTCTTTGTTTGTAAAAGGATTACCAACCTGACAGAGTAAGGCCCCACATAAGAATCCTCCCTCTCAAGCTACAGACTAGGGGCCATATTGAATTCGAAGCCCGCAACTCGATCGCAGACAGCCGAATGTCTAGGAGTGTGTTGCGTTCATCTCCGATTGTGATGCTATTCAATTTCTCAGGGCTGCAAGTTGCGAGCCCAAAGCCAAAATCGTAAACCATGCACTGGTTTGGAGCAGTTCAGGGTGGGAACTCGATCAATTAAGCAAGCCCATAACCTCCCATTTTGAATCAGGCAATAGAAAATGAGACTATCATTATTACGACAGTACAACATGGAGGTTACATGTCATTCAGTTAGGTTTGGGGGTCCGATCTGCGATCAGACTCGCAAACCCTCAAAATAAAGAATTATGAAAAAGAATGCAAATACAGTTTTAGTCTATATGGGTGGCCTGATATGCATTTACTCATTGATACCCGAGCTCGATTTAACTGTTGTGCATTTAATTTTAATTTCGTTCATCGCTTTCCCTGTTATTTTCCCTGCAGCAGTGATCTTTTATTTGCATGTACAGTGCTACGAATAGGTGTTTAACCCCCTTGAGGCTCCTCTCTAGCACTCATAGGATTTTCTCCTTCATTTGCCATTTACGGGTGTGAATACATTTGCGGGCTTGGGGAAATTGAGCAATTGAATAGCGATTTGCAATTTTAGCCTTGCAAAACTGAAAAATCAAAGGCTTCTTGAGGCTATAAGTTGCAAAGTTAACCATCGCCATTTTTTCAAGCCCATAACTCTGAAGCCGATCGGAGGCCGCAAAAAGACGCAGATTGAATAGCAAATTAGCTTGCATCCTCACTTACGGGCCGCCGGATCTCCTGAAACCTCAATTGAATGTGGCTCTAGCAGTCTAAGATGGTACCCCAGTTATACAATCAGATTTATCCAAATATAAGATACTCAATCAAATGAGTTTATGTTTCTGTCTTGCATATTGTGGTTATATTGTTATATACATCAAAAGTATGTGAAGTTTTTACCAAACTACAGTGATAATTTAAGCCGTCTATATCATTGCGAGTCTGCTTCTATAACAAGTGAGTCAGTCTATATTGTTGTAAATCTCTGTTGTAAGTAAATCAGCCTACATTATTGCATTTATGTCTCTGTAGTAAAAAAACTATTATAATTTTGAGTGTGTCTCATTATTTGTATATTTGAGATATATTTGTATATCTCTATACATAAGGAATCCTAAATGAATATATGTATGTCTCTATTGTAAGTCGGTATCTAAGCTTTTAGGTTTGTTAAATGCACAAAAAAATGTACAGCTAGTTCTTATCTGCATTCAAATCTGTATTTCTGTATAGTGAACATGATTCTATGACAAGTAAGCTAGCTCATATAATTATGTGGATACAGTAAGTAAAGCCTTTTACATCAGTGCATCATACTATGTGTATACAGTAAATAAGGCAATGCGTATTTCTGTATGTATATCTCAGCTGTAAGTCAGTATCATTGTCAGTCAGGGATCGGTTTTAGGTCCTGTCCTTTTTAACAAATTTATTAATGACTTAGATGTCAGACTGGAAAGTATTGTCTCCATTTTTTCTGATGACAGAAGAAAGGATCTACTTTCCCTCCAAAGGGATTTACATAATTTTGATAAATGGGCAACTAAATGGCAGATGTTATGCATCTGGGAAGGAAAAACAGCCATGCAATTTATAATCTTACTGGAACAAATCTAGGGGTATTAGAGATTGAAAAGGATTTGGGAGCTTGTGGACAACCACCTAGGTAACAGTGCTCAATGCCAAGCAGCAGCTGCAAAGGCAAATAAAATATTAGCATGTATTAAGAAGGGTATAGAAGCAAGGGAAGCAAATATAATTCTCCCCCTATACAAATCCCTAGTATACCCTCATTTGGAATATGGAGTACAATGTTGGGCACCACTTCATAAAAAATACCTTTTAATGCTGGAAAAAGTGCAGAGAAGGGCAAAAAAACAAATAAAGGGAATTGGGCGGCTAAGTTATAAGGAAATACTAACCAAATTAAACTTTTCTCTAGAAAAAAGGCATATAAGAGGGGATATGATTACCTTATATAAATATATATATCCAGGGTTAATATAGGGATTTGTCAATTTAACTTTTTGTGCAAATAGGTTTTCAGCTGACAAGAGGACATCCTTTGAGGTTAGAAGAAAAAAGATTCCCCCCTAAGAAAGAAAAGGGTACTTCACAGAAAGGGTGGTTAAACTGTGGAAAGGAGCCTGCCAAAGGAGGTGGTGACAATGGATCGATAGGTAATTTTAAAAATGGATTGGATACATTTTTAAATAAAAAGGGCATTCAGGGTTATCCTGGATAATTAGAGAATGAGTATTGATCCAGGTCAGGAAGGATTTTTATGTATTTACCCCTAATGAGACAATTGGCTACTTTAATTTTTTTTTTTTCTGTTTAACTTCAATTAACAATTATTAACAGATAATAAATAATCCACATATTATAATAATCAGAAGAGATCTAAAATGGTAGAACTTGGTGGACTAAAAGTTTGTTATTCAACCTCACCTACTATGTAACTAGGAGTGTAGGGGGGCTCATTCAATTGCAAGACCACAGATTGCGTCCTACGGCCATCAGCCTTATTAAATTGCGATTCTGTAAATATAAAAGGGCTTTATTTAAGCACACAGCATATTTTATTTACAGAAGTTTTTAGTTAGTGAGGACTTTGGGCCTCATTAAATTCCAGCCTCGTAAATAAGAGGCTTCTACTTAAGCCCTACGTACTGCAAAGTTTCTCTAACTTACAATGCTATTAAATTACCCCTGCTGCGAGCAACGTATGAGCTACGCAGCAGGCCCGTACGTATCTACACTGCGTAAATGTACATGAGGAGTGACAGCCTGCGAGATGATATCGCAGGCTCCCACTCCTCATCAAGTGCTGCGGGGGTCCTAAAAGGGACCTCCGCGGCAGTCCCCCACATAAGCCCTGCCGTGGGGGGTACTCCAAATCCCCCCCTAGGCACCTAAAATGAACCCCCCCTCAATGCGGGGGTCCCTGTCGGGACCCCCGAAGTGTCCTCACATGAACACCTTGCTGCAGGGGTCCATAGGAACCCCCGCAGCCCCCACACATTAACCCCTTGCAGCGGGGGTCCCCGATCGGCACCGATCAGGCCCCCGCTGCATTTAAAACTTTTAAATTCCCCGCCGCGGCTCCTTAAAGGGACCGCGGCACACTATTACCCAATCCCGGCCGCGGCACTTAAAATTAACCCCCCTCTATGCTGGGGGTCCCCATCGGGACCCCCGAAGTGTCCCCACATAAACCCATTGCAGGGGGGGTCCCCGATCTGCATAGATCAGGCCCTCCGCTGCATTTAAAACTTTTAAATTCCCCGCCGCGGCTCCTTAAAGGGACCGCGGCACACTATTACCCAATCCCGGCCGCGGCACTTAAAATTAACCCCCCTCTATGCTGGGGGTCCCCATCGGGACCCCCGAAGTGTCCCCACATAAACCCATTGCAGGGGGGGTCCCCGATCTGCATAGATCAGGCCCTCCGCTGCATTTAAAACTTTTAAATTCCCCGCCGCGGCTCCTTAAAGGGACCGCGGCACACTATTACCCAATCCCGGCCGCGGCACTTAAAATTAACCCCCCTCTATGCTGGGGGTCCCCATCGGGACCCCCGAAGTGTCCCCATATAAAACCCCTGCTGCGGGGGGCCCCGATCGGCACCGATCGTGACCCTGCTGCAATTCAATTTTAAATTTCCCGCCTCGCGGGTCCTCAAAGGACCGTAAAGGTCCTGAAAGGACTCACACTAAAAATATTAACCCCAGGCAACTATAATTACCCCATTAACTCATGATGGTCAATCCAGACCACCATAAGGCCTAAATTAACCCATTAACTCATGGTGGTCAATACAGACCACCATAAGGCTCTAATTAACCCATTAACTCATGGTGGTCAATACAGACCACCATAAGGCTCTAATTAACCCATTAACTCATGGTGGTCAATACAGACCACCATAAGGCCTAAATTAACCCATTAACTCATGATGGTCAATCCAGACCACCATAAGGCCTAAATTAACCCATTAACTCATGGTGGTCAATACAGACCACCATAAGGCTCTAATTAACCCATTAACTCATGGTGGTCAATACAGACCACCATAAGGCCTAAATTAACCCATTAACTCATGGTGGTCAATACAGACCACCATAAGGCTCTAATTAACCCATTAACTCATGGTGGTCAATACAGACCACCATAAGGCCTAAATTAACCCATTAACTCATGGTGGTCAATACAGACCACCATAAGGCCTAAATTAACCCATTAACTCATGATGGTCAATACAGACCACCATAAGGCTCTATTTAACCCCATCAGTCCCATAAGGGTATATTATTACCATTATGGGCCTGTTACAACCCAACATTAACCACATAAGTGCCATGATGGTCCTCAAGGACCATCATGACACTAACTACAAACACTACACTATAACCCCCAATAAACCATTTAATCTAAACTAACCCCCCTCTACACTAATCTATTAACACTTACACTACCTACCTACACTACCTACCCCCTAATAAACCTCCCCAACACTCTAATTACAAAAAACAATAAACCTACAGCACAGAAAACAAAAAACCTACAGTACAGAAAAAATAAAAATTACAACCCCACCCCCCACTACAGAAAACAAAAAAATACATTACAACCCCACCCCCCACTACAGAAAATAAAATAATTACACACCTGAAAAGGAAAGACAGATAAACACAATACAATACATACATATAATACATTACATACATTACATACAATACATGACATTACATACATTAAATATAATATATTAAATATAATATATTACATATAATATATTACATATAATACATTACATACATTACATACAATACATGACATTACATACATTACATATAATGTATTACATATAATATATTACATATAATATATTACATATAATATATTACATATAGTCCTAATCAAATACCCCCTATCTATCTAACATACAATCTATTTAATTTAAAATAAATCCTAACTATATCAAATACATCCCCCTATCTATCTAATATACAAAAAATCCTAACTACATACACAGACCCTAATTCTAAGCTAAAATCAATAAATTAAGACCACTTACCTTTAAGATGTTGCTTCAGATCACTAACCTATGGGTCAAACAAAAAATAAAAATTAGTACAAAACATTAACATCAAATAAATAAACATTCTATACATTCTAAATATTCAACTCACCTTTACAGCATGTCCAGTCACTGTTTAGCTCTTCCGGCGCGGCCCTGTTAAAAAAAAAACACAATACATGAATACATGAATACAATATATAAACAATAAATAAAATACACAAATAAACATCTAAATATACATTTAACTTACCTCCCCGCGATGTCCCCGGCCTTCTCTCCTTCAGCCCCGGCTGGGCCGCGGAACCATCCGCGCTCTAAAAAAAAAAAAAAAAAAAAAAAACTAACGGAGGTCTGCACTGGCAGACCTCCCCGACGCTACTGAACCTCCCGGAGTCGTTTCCGGGAGGAAATTGGCATTGTCGGCTTGTGATTGGCTGAAAAAGCTGTCAGCCAATCAAAAGTCGTCAATGTAGGAGCCAATCAGGATGCGCAGATGTCTTCTACCAATCACTCCGTGGGGGTGTATCCCATAGTGATTGGCTGAAGGCATCTGAGCGTTGTGATTGGTTCCCAGAAAGATAGACAAGTGTTTAAGCCAATCAGGGTGGGATATTGGGGTGTATCCCATCCTGATTGGCTCACACATTGACGACTTTTGATTGGCTGAAATTGATAGACAGCTTTTTCAGCCAATCACAAGCCGCCAATGCCAATTTCCTCCCGGAAACGACTCCGGGAGGTTCAGTAGCGTCGGGGAGGTCTGCCAGTGCAGACCTCCGTTAGTTTTTTTTCTTTTTTTTTTTTAGAGCGCGAATGGTTCCGCGGCCCAGCCGGGGCTGAAGGAGAGAAGGCCGGGGACATCGCGGGTAGGTAAGTGAAATGTATATTTAGATGTTTATTTGTGTATTTTATTTATTGTTTATATATTGTATTCATGTATTCATGTATTGTGTTTTTTTTTTTAACAGGGCCGCGCCGGAAGAGCTAAACAGTGACT
The DNA here is from genome assembly GCA_027410445.1 of Discoglossus pictus. Classification (NCBI taxonomy): domain Eukaryota; kingdom Metazoa; phylum Chordata; class Amphibia; order Anura; family Alytidae; genus Discoglossus; species Discoglossus pictus. Next base: position 359,574,188 of record CM050164.1, on the reverse strand, counting down.
GGACATGCTGTAAAGGTGAGTTGAATATTTAGAATGTATAGAATGTTTATTTATTTGATGTTAATGTTTTGTACTAATTTTTATTTTTTGTTTGACCCATAGGTTAGTGATCTGAAGCAACATCTTAAAGGTAAGTGGTCTTAATTTATTGATTTTAGCTTAGAATTAGGGTCTGTGTATGTAGTTAGGACTGTAATTATTTTATTTTACTTTAGAATAATGGTCTGTGTATGTAGTTAGGATTTTTTGTATATTAGATAGATAGGGGGATGTATTTGATATAGTTAGGATTTATTTTAAATTAAATAGATTGTATGTTAGATAGATAGGGGGTATTTGATTAGGACTATATGTAATATATTATATGTAATATATTATATGTAATATATTATATTTAATATATTATATGTAATGTATGTAATGTCATGTATTGTATGTAATGTATGTAATGTATTATATGTAATATATTATATGTAATATATTATATTTAATGTATGTAATGTCATGTATTGTATGTAATGTATGTAATGTATTATATGTAATATATTATATGTAATATATTATATTTAATATATTATATGTAATGTCATGTATTGTATGTAATGTATGTAATGTATTATATGTATGTATTGTATTGTGTTTATCTGTCTTTCCTTTTCAGGTGTGTAATTTTTTTATTTTCTGTAGTGGGGGGTGGGGTTGTAATGTATTTTTTTGTTTTCTGTAGTGGGGGGTGGGGTTGTAATTGTTTTTTGTTTTCTGTACTGTAGGTTTTTTTGTTTTTTGTACTGTAGGTTTTTTGTTTTCTGTGCTGTAGGTTTTTTATTTTTTGTAATTAGAGTAGTGGGAAGGTTTATTAGGGGGTAGGTAGTGTAGGTAGGTAGTGTAAGTGTTAATAGATTAGTGTAGAGGGGGGTTAGTTTAGATTAAATGGTTTATTGGGGGTTATAGTGTAGTGTTTGTAGTTAGTGTCATGATGGTCCTTGAGGACCATCATGGCACTTATGTGGTTAATGTTGGGTTGTAACAGGCCCATAATGGTAATAATATACCCTTATGGGACTGATGGGGTTAAATAGAGCCTTATGGTGGTCTGGATTGACCACCATGAGTTAATGGGTTAAATAGAGCCTTATGGTGGTCTGGATTGACCATCATGAGTTAATGGGTTAATTTAGGCCTTATGGTGGTCTGTATTGACCACCATGAGTTAATGGGTTAAATAGAGCATTATGGTGGTCTGTAT